>JAKKZJ010000003.1:31330463-31352963 GCA_033441845.1 Pangasius mekongensis
CTAAACTGTTTTTTGTTTCATTTCATTTCAAATTAATTTAATTAATTGGCTTCTGACTCCTGGTTAATTACGTTTTTTGAGTCTTTTATAGAAATTCTGTTCCTCCATTTGACCCTAAATTGACATTTTTCTAAATAAATGAATAAATATTTATCTAAATACATGTATGTATTAAGCTTTTTTCGTTTGTTTCTAACAATAACTATGTTGATTATCTGTGTTTCAGAAAGTTTAATTTAGTTTGTTTGATCATCCGTCACTTTTACAAACATAAAAATATTTTCTCAGATTTCAGAATGGAGAATTTTTAAGTTTGCGTCCTCGTTCACGTCGTTTAACGCATCATCATTTCCCTCGATGTAACATCCGCGTTTGTGTCGATTGGCGCGAAACTGAAATCTCAGGTTTTGAATTTTAAGTTTCAATTTAAACTGATTGACGTTGACTATAAAACACATAAACTTAACTTGACCTTTGACCCCTGTGTCCAAGTTTTTATAAATAAATATGTCTTAACCGTTTTGTTTCTAACACGAAGTTGCTAATCCATGTTTTAATATCCAATTTAAAAAGTTTCATTGAGATAGTTTTAGAAAAATTCCTTAAATTGGCCCAACAACCAAAAGTTATCCATTAGTTATAAAGTTTTATGTCCAGATTCTAACTTCCTTTACATTAATTTTAAATTCAACTCACATTAAAACCTAAAATTTCAGGATTAGAAAATACTTCCAACATAAAATTACTCTTATATTTACGCATATAAAGTCACCTTTCTATGATCTTTCTACTTACATCTTCTAAATAAATGTATCTCTTAACAGTTTTGTATTTTAATATCGAATTTAGAAAGTTTTTCACGTAATATTTGACCTTCAACTGGCCTGTTTACATTAATTTTGACTACAAACACTTAAATTTAAATTTGGATTAGAAAACTTTTACCTAAAATTACTCTTAAATTGACCCTAAGTTGACTATGATCTTTATTTTCTCTAAATAAAAGAATATTTTAAGTATTTTGTGTTCCTAACATGAAGTAGCTTACCCATGATTTAGAAAGTTTCATTGAGACAGTTTTTAAAATAAGTTTTTACCCTGAATTTGATCATAAATTGACCTAAATTAAGGAACCAACCAAACGTTTTTCATGTTGTTTTCTGGCATGAAGTTTATAAATAAAATTGTTTTCTGTATCTCAAATGCTAGCAGTCAGGGAAACACTTCTGTCATGCTGAAAGTTCATGAATTTTTAATTAAAAGTGCTAAAAATGTTGTCGGAACTTCTTGCATATTTAGGAATTCGTGCTAAAATTAATTTTAGCAAAAAAAACATAATGTAAACACATGACTTCAGGCTGTAAGTCACAGAAAACAGCTAACGTTACACTTTAATTTATTACGTAATGATTTAAATGTTACATTAGTAAAGAAACTTGGCACTTGCAGTGCATTATGGGTAAAACACACCATATAACGGCTATGAAGGACTCTGGTTAGGAGAGTTACTTTGGGCTTTAATTATTAGAACAGTTCTTAAAATGGCCTCCATTTTGGTATCACGTTCCGAGTTTTGGCTCGAGGCGACGCGTGAAGGTGTGTAACAGCCGTCGCTTCACATCTACACACTGCTGCGTGACACATTTATGCTTCTGGACGTTAACGTGCAAAATTTAATGTTCAATTTTAAAACGTCGAACTCGTTCCAAACCGTGTTCTCTATTTCTCACACACACATACACACACATACACACACACACACACACACACACACACACACACACTGACAAACACGTTACAGTCACAGAGTCACCCGTAGTTCATTCTTCGGACATGCAGATCTTCCTGTCAGACAGCTGAAGGCTTTATTTATAACCTGCTGATGACTGTGTGTGTGTGTGTGTGTGTGTGTGTACGATGGTCGTAAGGTTACAGACCAATTGGATCTCATTTTCACCAAGATCCGCTTTAACCTTCCAGGACTTCCTTTGTGTGTGTGTGGATGCGTGTGTGTGTGTGTGAGGGAGAGAGAGAGAGCAAGTGTGTGTGTGTGTGTGTGTGTGTGTGTGGTGTGTGTGAATATGCTGTTATACTTGTCTGTTTTTTCATTTTTTGATTGAAGTTATTCACGTTAATGAGTGTGTTTGTGACACTGTGTGAGAGAATGTCAGTGTGTGTGTGTGTGTGTGTGTGTGTGTGTGTGTTTGACATCTTGCTGATTTCCCTTTCCCTCCACTTTGAGGAAGCAAAAACCTCGGGAGACTGATGTGTGTGTGTGTGTGTGTGTGTGTGTGTGTGTGTGTGTGTGTGTGTGTGTATAAAAGTGCCTGTCAGTCCATCATGTATCTATCCTGTCGCCCTTGACTTCACCCCAACCCCGGTGTGTGTGTGTGGTGTGTGTGCATGTGTGTGTGTGTGTGTGTGTGTGTGTGTGAACTCTAAATGTGTCAGCACAACCCCAGCACTGTGTGAGGCTCACACACTGCTCCTGGATTCTAAACATGTCATCGCATAGCCACTGTCAGTGTGTGTGTGTGTGTGTGTCTCTTGGGGTTTCTTCAGCATTCTTATTCTATTAGTGTGTGTCTCCACCTGGGTTTTGTGTGTGTGTGTGTGTGTGTGTGTGTGTGTGTGTGTGTGATGATGGACTGATGTGTTCCGTGTAGCTGGTGGACTGAAGAACAGGACGAACCTCCATCCTGTAACCTCTCTCTCTCTCTCTCTCCCTGACACACACACACACACACACACACACACACACACACACACCTCTCCCTGACCCTGCGCTGCCTCTCACTAAGAACATCCATAAACTTGTTTTCGCAGATATTAGCCTGGTGCTAATAATATATCCATCAGCCCAACCTATTGAAACTCAATGAGTCACACTGAACCGTGTGTGTGTGTGTGTGTGTGTGTGTGTGTGTGTGTGTGTGTGTGTGTGTGTGAGAGAGGGAGAGTGTGAGAATGTGACTCACATGATCACCACAATATCAGAGAAATTATGTTTATTCACATTTAGATCAGACTTCTCGCCTCAGACCTCCCACACACACACACACACACACACACACACACACACACACACACACACACACACACACATTACAGAGTGACTTGAGAACGTAATATTTTAGTCATTTCTAACCGTAATGACTGTAAATTTATCATATAACTTTTTAATGAATACATTTCTTTGCATAATAATAATAATAATAATAATAATATCTCTTTAATAATGATAATAACAATTTTTTTATTTCTATTTATACTGTATAACACGTTCCACTGTGAGTCCAAAAATCTAAACATACTTTAATACACTTTTTAAAAAAAAAATTTATTAGACAAAAAGTGTAAATAATCCACAAAAACAATATATAAACAATATATAAATAATGATAAAATTTAAAAAAGGATAAATGCTAAAAGATTACTAAAAGTTAGTCCATTAATAGATATATTTAAAAAAAAAAAAAAAGTTAATACACTTAATAAATAAGGTTTTCAATAAAGCAATATTATATGATCATTTATTTTTTATTTTTCTGTTGTTGTTTTTTTTTAATTAAAGGCGTTCATGGTCATGTGACCTCGAAACCGCAAAAAGTAAACGTAAACGTAAACATAAACTCCTCTGTCCTGAAGCTTAAAGTTACAGCTTTACCTCTGACTGCGACGAAGCCCTGACACTGGAGACTCCTTCCATAAACGTTACGGAAAACTTTACGCACTTTTTAGTGCGTTTGTTACAGCGGAACGTCCGCTGTCCACGTCCCTGTGAATGAGCTGTTACTATAGAAACGATAGCGTATTACAACGAGCTTGTTGATGTAGACCTGTGATTTGCGTATACGTTACCGGTGAAAAGTTATATATATAATAAAAATATATATATCAGTAGTTATTAGGTCCAGAAATCATGTGACTGATGACTTCATTCGATTAAAATCGCCGGATGTCATGTGACACATCAGTAATGAAATCATAAACGTTGTTTTGGGTTTGTTTTGTTTTTTTTTGTTTTTTTTTATGAATGATGAATGTTAGTGGGAAGCTAGACAGCTTTTACATTTTCAGGAACATGGCATGGCAGCTCGCGTCATGCATACAACCACACACACACACAACCACACACACACACAACCACACACACACACACTATAAGCACCCAAAGAAAACACAGCTGTCGTGTCAGACTTTCGCAAAAACAGGGCAGAACGTCCCCGCCGACGCAGGAAAAAATGAAAATTCAGACATGATCCCCATGAGGAAAAATTTTGGTTTAAATCAAATGAGCTTTTTTTTTGTTTTTTTTTTTTGTTGTTTTTTTTTAAATGACGGGACAGACTAGCTTGTTTTGGTTACTGAGGTTAAGTTCACTGTTAGCGTTAATTTGAAAAAGATGTACGGCGCCCCAGTGCTGGTTTCCGCAGCGACTTTGTCGACTTTGTTTCAGGCAACTCGGAAAAGGCGTATCATCGACATCACGACATGCAGCACAAGGGCCTTAATGTGATCTCGATGTAGCTGAACAGATTGTTAGCTGGCTAATTACGTAGAATGCTAAGAAGCAAGCTTGATATTTAGCTAGCAGAGGAAAGTTGCAAAGTTTTCAACAACTGGAGAAAAAAAATTGTATATCTGAATACACAAAATTTACATTTTGAAACATTCAGCAATCTGCTGCTCATGTTTTACATGATATGAAGTGAAGGAAAGTTAGCAATTTGAAACACAACCTTGGCTTTGATTTCTGAGGCGAGTTTAGCTGAAGTGTAGCCATACTTAGCTAGCTCGTGTGTGTGTGTGTGTGTGTGTGTGTGTGTGTTTTCTCGAACTCGCTCCAGTGTCTTTAGTGTGTTTTGACTTTGATGTTCATGCTCATTAAGCTGATCGCTTCCTAATTAGCACGTAGCCGAAGTGTGAAGAGGAAAAGCAACGTTTAGGAGTGTGAGTGTGTATTCGGGTTTAGCGTTGCTGCTAAGATGAGGGGGTGTGTTTGTGTGTTTAAGGGTGTGTGTGTGTGTGTTTACAGAATCTCTACATGTCAGATTTCTACATAATGATATCGATAAGTAACAGGTTGACTTTATGGTATTTAAAAAAATAATTAATTAAATAACTAAACAAACAAAATTTTCAGATTTGACACAAATCTTCTAACACAAATGTTGCCACGTTCCTGTACACACAAAACATGGGTTAGCGCTCAATGCTAAGTGTAATCACAGTGTTGTTTTAGCCATACAATATATTTTTGTTAGTAATTCACCAACATATCTGAGGTAAATGTTGACATTCCCGATAATCTTATGTAATTTCCTGTGACAGAATATCCTTCCATTGTCCATATTAAAGACTTTTAAGACTGTGCGCTAGCGCAGTTTTGGGGCTGAGTCCTTAGTTTGGCGTTTGGTGTTTCTCGGTTGCCTAGCAACAGTGTCGTCTCAGTGTCCTCTAACCACTTGAATAGAAAGTGTGGTCATTTTTATTGTTTTTTATTGGTAAATTTTTATTATTTTTTACTTCCTTTATACATGTGAGTGATTTTGTGTGTGCCTTACAATTTCTTTAGCCCACACACACACACACACTGACCCTCAAATCACCCGATTGCCTACAAGTACATTAGAAGATGTCTTAAACGAGTCTAATACACATCCTGCCTTCCTGAAAGCACTCAGACACACTACCTAGCTTCAAAGCTATGTGTCTAAGTGAAGTGTGTGTGTGTGTGTGTGTGTGTGTGTGTGTGTGTGTGTGTGTGTGTGAGAAAGAGAGAATGGGTTGTTTTCACTGTTAATGAGTGTACCACCATGGCCTTTTATGTGTGTGAATACACAAGTCAGAGACACTTACAGCATAAACTAGCTGACCTGTAGGAGGAGACACCACACACACACACACACACACACACACACACACTAGACACTTCCTCTACATTAATGTCTGGAGGAAGATGCCTACGTGGACACTTCTTCCACTTCTGCCCAGTTCTTCAAGAAGTGTCCACGTTGGAACTTCCTGTCATCTATAAATGTGAACTAATCTCAGGCGTTCCCAAACTAGCGCTCGATTACTAATGGGGTCATAATCTGGTCTTTAGTTTTTACTGTTATCGTTTATTTAACAAATTGACATTACGAATATCGCTCTAACTATGAGGATGAATTTTCTGTGTTGTTAGTTTCAGAGGTTGCTGGGAATCAAAAACAAGACACAGTTAAACTGGTCTTCTTCGCTATCCCGACGTGCCACACTAGCGCCAGACTTCAGCAATAAAAACAGACCGTCCACCTCCGCTAGTTCGCTAAGTGACGACGCTCTGAGTGACTCTGAGTCAGTGGGAAAACAGAAATCAAGAAGAGGAAAATATCCCAACATGTTTATTTAATAAATATGGATTTGAAAAAAAAAAAGTGTAGGGTGGTCAAACCTCAGAAACTGCGTCTCGATTCGCCGCCTTATGCTTTGTGAAGAAAAAGTACATACTTTTGAGTGTGTAGCAAAAAAGTAGTATGAAAGTACTGAGACATACTAACCAACCCTTTGTTGCCTAGATACGCACGCTAACAAACTAAACAAGCTCCTCATCGCATTTCAGCTTTTCTTCATTCATGATTCCTTATTTCATTTGTACTATATCATTCCTTTGATTTATTTTTCCACAGTTTGCAGGTTGAATTCGGTGAAGAAAACCGTTACAAATCTCCTCTTCGTCCTTCACACAAGGAATTGTGGGTAAGATGAGCTGGAAAAGTGTCCACGGATCCACACATCGGTACGTCCAGGTACTGATTTCAACATACTACGACTTGGGACGTGCTAATTCTAATCTCGGATACTATGTAGGACGGATAGAAGGGGAATTGCCAAAACGTTTAGGAATACTGGATCCGATGCGGCCATCTTGGAACAAGCGTGTTGCGCATATGCAGGCGTGTATCACGTTTTCATTCATAGTTGCCAGGTAGGAAAAAATATTCAGTGGGGTGTTTATGTAATGATCACCAGAGGTTTTTTTTTTTTTTTTTTACTTATAACTTTTTTAACTTATAACTTTTTTAACTTAAGAAAGAAAATACTCTACTTTGTATTGACTTCACACAAAAGAAAACTTTACATTTTATACGTTTGTTTAAATGTAACACTTGGTTCAGCAAATTCTCACTTTTGCAAAACATCGTGCTGCTTTTTTTTTTTTTTTTTCCGAATCCCACCACCTGCTGCACTACTCACAATTTTTACCAGCCAAAGAAATTAGCTTGAACTGATAGACAGTATTTCCAGAATCAGGAAAATGAAGGGATGTGGAAACAGACTTATCTGAGCAAAATTCTAGCACAACATGGCATTTAAACACATCACAGTGACAAGCAATAACGAATAAATGTTAGCTAAAACCACTCGGCCTTTGTTTCGAGGCCGCAAACATGCCGTCCTTCATCGCAAAGACATTATCAAGGAGAGGATAAAGACGACATAAAGTCTCCGTGATTCAACCACTCACTTATTTTCCACACACACACACACACATACGAATTAAACTACGTCAGTTGTCGCTTGTTAATCTCACACCTGGGCAACCAAACCACGGGACCAGGCAGCACATTGGAGCGTTCACTTGCCTTGTGCGCTAGCTAGTAACTTCATGATGTCTTCCCACGCGTTTACCTCATCTCAGTTTGGTATCACTCCACCCCTTAGGCCACGCCCACCAAAATCTGAAGACGGATTTTCGACGATGCGTAACAATGTTATTTGCAGCAAGCTAATAAATATAATAATTAAAGCAGATAATTTATAGGAAAAACAGAAAGATTGTGTGTTTATTTTAACTCGATCACATATCCAGCCGTTGAGCTACAGCCACCTACCAACCCACGACTCTGTATTTCCGCTTCGAATAACAATAGCGAGATGCTGAGGTTATTGTGTGTAAAATTATTTCGCTGTGCAGCATGTTATCACGTTGTGTCTGTAGCATTACACCTTGTTGTAAACTTGTGCACTTTACTGGCTAAACAGATCCATTGTTTGCAAGTTTAGACGATTACTGCGTATGTGTGATAAACTACACTCCATGCCTTTGCCTTCACTGTATATATTATCTGGCTAGAATTTAGATTCTGAACTAGGTTGTGTTTACATTCACTTCTCAACTTGAACGTTTAAATTGGATGTGTATTTTATCACGGGTGTCATGTTGACTTTCGTTATAGACGTTAAATATTTACAGTTACTTCTATAGGTAGCACAAAGATGCCGCTAGAAGAGAGAGATACGCCAGTGTGTAATATCCAACACCAAATATGCCTTTACCATCTACATTCAGTGTTAATGGACAATTGTGTACAGCAGATTTTTGTTAAAGACTATTTTTAAAAATGCCAAATTTTTAAACTTAAAATAAAATGGCTGAACATGTTTAAATACTGCCTTTTAAGAGCATGACATATGGATTAGAGGTGTGTATCGTCTTCTGAGATGCGTTGTAACGTGATCGATGATCTCGTGTGAAAGAAAGGTTTAAAGCTCGAACGGTTTAAATTTAGTTGTAGGCCACGCCTCCTTTTACAGGGATCGACAGGTGACTGTAATATGTGTGACTTAAGGGGAAAAAAAAAACCCACAGACATTAAATTCCACAAATGCTTTTTGTTAAGAAAATGACTATTTATTTTTTAAAATAAGTTTAAGGAATCCAGTGATATATGTAAATAATCCATAAACCGATTAAAGTGCCAAATAACAGTTATACAAAAAGTAAATCTGTACAAAAAAAATTACAAAATTGGAATGTGGCTTTGGCTATTCGAGTTAATGGCTTTGTTTTTTTGTTTTTTTGTTTTTTTTTTTGTTTTTTTTTAGTGTTTATGATTGTCTTTTACGTCACAGAGCCTCTGTGGGCTTCTGGAAATTGGTCTTCATCAACCAAACTCAATCGATAAACAATAAACTGATGGATCTGTCCGCGTGGACAGAAAAAGTCCGACATCACATTTTTGTACACTCAAGTCTGGCCTCTGGATTTGATCCATTCCCGGCACTACCAAAATTCCAAAGTTCTCCAAATCCGTAAATCCAAGATGATTATGATTCTAAAAGTCTGAGTCCGCCGCTACTTAGATCCAAATGTGTCCAATTACGCACTGTGTTGTAACTGCAGCAGTCCATTAATCCATATTTGGGCATCATATTGGTTTAACTCTTGCTCTGGAACCTTTCACTCTTTGGTCATCTTAAACAAGTCTCTTTGGGATTTCCCATGTCCTCACTGGCTGATTCTGCTCGACCTCTCTATTTTTTATCCAAAATTGCTACGTGTTTGCAGACTCATCAAACTCTCGGATTCATAAATCCATGATTTGGTATCGTGTTAGCTGGAGTTTTGCACCTTTTGCTTTTTTGGTTATATTGAAGAATTGTTTTTTTTTGCACTTGGCTCTCACTATTGGCTGATGGTCCTGTAGGTCTTTGGATCTCTAGCCATCTTATCAGTTGATGTCTTTGAGGTGTTTGGATCTCAGTTTAAATCCACAGCAATCCACAAATACATATATATTTTTGGTATCCATTCGAGTCTTGCACCTTTCACTCTTTGGTCATATTTTGGGTTTGGCTCTCGCTATTGGCTGAAGTCCTTGTGGTTCTGGATTTCCTGCGCTCCCACAGGCTGTTTCAGCTTGACCTCACTTATTAAAATCCGATTTTTATTCAGAACCATCGTGTGTGCAGATTCAAGAGAGCTGTTGGCTCCGTTAGTCCATATTTTGATATCATATTAGTTTGAGTCTTGCACCTTTCACTCTTTGGTCACATTGCTATTGCTATTGGCTGATGTCCTCGGGTCTTTGGCTTTCCAGTGTCCCCATTGGCTAATGCAGCGTGACCTCACTTTATCTTGGCGGGTTTGAGCTCTTTGACTTGCATGTGTAATGTTTTGTGGACGGCGAGAGTCCTGGACTGACAGAAACCTTTTCCACACTCCTGGCATTTGAACGGCTTCTCTTTGGAGTGGATATACCTGCAGAGAGAGAGAGAGAGAGAGAGAGAGAGAGAGAGGCCTGTTAGTGGAAAGTATCAAATTTAAGAGCCAAATTCACATTACACACTTGTTTTCAGTATCCGAGGCAAAATCTCCACAGATCAGGGCTTGTTACGTTGTTAATGCTCATTAAACACAATCAGTGATTTTGGCCTGGAGTTTAAGCCCATGACAAGATTTATAGGTTTAATAAAAATATTAGTCTGATACCTGTGTGATGATATATCAGTACATATCACCATTATTCAATGATGAAGAAATCTAAAACAGTTTTTTTTATTTTGCTCACAATGTCTTTTCAGTGTAAAAGACGGAATCTCCAGGTGCACTACATCACATGAAAATTAATATTAAAAGCCATGATGTTGGGTTGGACAGATATCATGCGGTGAATTTATTGTTTTGTTCCATGTTTTTGAGGGAAAACTGTCTCTTACCGGTGGTCCCGGAGATGATCTTGCCTCCTGAAGGCCTTGTGGCAGATGTCGCATGTGTACGGCCTCTCGTCCGTGTGCGTGCGCTCGTGGATCAGCAGATTGTACGACTTGGTAAAATGGCGGCCGCAGAACTTGCACACGAACTCCTTCTTGGTTTTGGAAGGCAGCCGCCCTCGGCTCGGCTTCCTCTCGGGCGAAGCCAGCTTGGCCACGTCGAGTAGGCAGCCTAGGGAGGGCGTGTTCGTGTGCCCTCCACCTCCAACGGACACGCTCAGGTCCTCGGCCTTCAGCGGCTCTTCCTGAGTGGCGGCGGCGGCCAAGTTGGCGAAGTCAAAGCGTGGCTTGCTCTTCGCTTCCTGTTTGGCTGGATGCATGAGCTGAGGGAGGAGCGGGATGGAGGGAAGAGGGAAACGAGAGAAGGTGCAGCGGGGCAAAAATGGAGGATATCCCAGCGTCCAATGGTGCAAATGGACGGCGTGAAGCGCGCTGAAGCTGTAGATCCCCGGCATTTGATCGGCGGGAAGATGGAAGCCGTTGGACGTTTGGAGGAGGGAGTAATTGGCCAGTTGGAGGGATGGATGAAGAGGTACAGGAGCAGGAAGTGTTTTACTACCCATGATTCCTACGCGGATTCTAAGTCGATCAGCAGTGGCTGTGGCCTGAAAAACAGACAGATAAATAATTAATTCGGATAATTAAAACAGATAAATAATTAGTTCCTCATTTTGTGGACCTGGGCTAATTTATATGAAAAGGCCACATCATAAAATCACACATTTATGCACTGATCACTGCATCAAAATAAGCGTATCATCATGCCAATGTGCAAAACTAGCATACCAGTAGTAAAATACACAAGATACAGATCAATCAGGCAAGCATCATTGGGAAAGTACACAGGCTATGTCCCAAATCACATAACATTTACTTCTCAAAATACTAGCTATGCCAAATAGACTTGTGTTTCTCATGGGTCACCATGGAAATGTGCAAAATTGGCATAACTTTGTGCTAACTAGCGTGTCGAAACACAGTGACCGCCAATCAGACCAACATCATACAAGTATGTGGTTACGTCCCAAACCGCATAGTAATTTACTTAAAATAGAATCTCAAAAATACTAGCTATGCCAAAGCGTGTGGTATTTCTCATGGATCGTGATGCGAAAGTGCAAAGCTAGCATAGGGTGTCAAAAAATCATCAATCAGGCAGCTCACATGATTCAAAATGATTTCAAACAGTGTCCATTATGAACTGACATATTAAATAGTCGGATATCAGAACAGTAGTTGTAAAATGTTTTTAAAATGTTGAAATCTTAAGGTTTATCAGGACTTAAAAAGTTTAAGGAGACATTAAATAGTGTGCCAGAATAGTAGCTACGACACCAAACCGCACGTTTTTACGCTGAACGGCAAATCGGCAGACAAAATCAGATAACCCGTCATCCGTCCAGTGACATTTCATCAAATCCTGCTCCTGCTCGTCCCTGTTTAGCTTGAGACATTTATTTGTTGTATTTAGCTAGGTAGCTAACTGATTTCCTGGCTTTAGACACGCTTCTTTTAAGATTTCTCAAGTCGTTTAACTTAATGTCAAAGATTTTCAAGACACCTGGCCTGAAACAGCACGCACATCAAAACATAAACTGCACTTGTCTGGGGAAACAAAAAAAAAAACACCCAGGTCTGACAACGTGATACTGGCAAAGCATGTGTGTGTTTGTGTGTGACACAGAGACACAAACGCACTTTAAACCTGCTAGACATGAGTGTGTGTGTGTGTGTGTGTGTGTGTTAGTGTGAGTGAGTTTTGGCGAAGGCGTTCTGTAGAAAATGTGCTCGGGGCGTCTGAGCTGACAGACAGAGAAAGACGCCCGAGCGGAGTGACATACCTGCGCTGAGTGTTTAATCTGGCCCGATACACACCGACACAAAGCACAATAACACCTCTTTGTTTGAACCTCATGATTGACACACACTCTCCCACACACACACACACACACACACACACACACACATACTGACTCGGGCTTGTTTACTGTATCTCGAGGATCGTTGACTTGTTTCCTCATTTCTGGCTTATGGGCTGAAATTCAACTCCATGTGAATGTAATTACTTTACACGCTCCCAGGTTTTATTTCACCTATAAAGAAGAGCGATAGTTTTTTGGTTTTTTTTTTCCTTTTTAAAAATGCATAACGTAGTATTTTCACTGACAATCGTATTGTAGCATTGTGAAAAATGTTACAAAAAGAAGTGATTAATGTGGAAAGTAACGGTACTCCCCCCTCTGCATTTTCCCTGAAATCTGTCATGATGATGTAATATCGATATCGCAAAAAAAAAAAAAAAAAAAAAAAAAGGTTTGTAGTTTGACTTTTCTCCAGGCCACTGTTGAATAATTCATGTTTTGTAAATGTTGATTTAAAAAATCTACCCTTTTCATTGCATGGTTCTGCTCTTTCATTAGCAAAGCTAAACATTATGACACCTTGCGTAATCTTCAAGTACGGAGATCGGTTTTGTCATTTTATCCGCGTCTGACTCGCACACGCTCAGCGAATCCTCAAACGCACGACGACCAGGGATCACGATCGTGTCGGGTCACGTCACGGCTTCATCTTTATCCGCTTCCACGTCTTTTAGGATCGATTCAGAGATTCTGCTAATAATTCGGAGGGGCCTTATATAAATATAAATATCTATAGATCTGTAATTATAGTGTTTTCAGTTTTAATTTTCTAAACACTAATCTGAGGGAATGTACGTGAAGAGGCTAAAATAACATATTACACACACTGTAATATTAATATGTAGTAAACACACACACACATATATATATATATATATACACATATATATATATATATATAAATTGCATATTATATAAAGAGCAATGTTAAAACAAGAAATATTAAAGAATTATTCAAGTGTATTTGCCAATTAATATTGCATTCAATTGGAGTTTTTTGTTTTTATTTGTATTGTTTTTATCTACTCATGTTCCAAATATACTGATCTGTAAAGCAAACACTTAAAAATTATTAATAGTATTAATAATAATGACATTGTTGTTATTATTATTATTATTATTATTCCATACATATGTAGTGCACATACAGGGATCATAGAGTCCCAACCAGAATACCAGGAAGCTCCCTACTGGACACGAAGTGCACTACAAAGGGCGTAGAACGGAATATCAGACATGCCGTCCCTTATAAACGACAAGTGCACTTGAGAGGGTAAAAAAACATTCAAACTCTTCGTCGTCCACTCACACACAGTAAGACCTTCATTCCTAAATGGCCTGATTCTTGATGTATTGCTACTATTACTGTTATCATTAAACATATATTCTAAGCATCCTTGTACGATTTTGACGAAAAGACGTGACTCGACGAATCGTTCTGGAAGAAAATAAAGAGGGAAACAGCCCTAATTAGGCTCCCTACGGCGCAAAAAGCTCCCCCCGGGGATTTGGGCGGCTCTGATCACGCTGCAGAAGTAATTGACTTTTACTCGCCAGGTCATTAGAAGAGATCAGCGCTAGACCTTTAACCCTTTGAAGTGAGCAGAGGCTACACCCGAGCGCCCCTAAGCCCTTGAACCGAGCACCGTGAGGTGAGAGATAACCGTGATTTCATCTCGCCGTGATGTATTACCTATAAGCTGCTAAACTTTTTAGGGTGCCTAGCTACTAATTAGTCAGATTTGTACACAAGATTTATTTTTTTTTTTTAATTCACGATGGCAGGAGGAATCAGCATCACTGCCCTAAACACTAATCCGAGGGGGAAGGCGATGAAAAGGAATCAGGGGGTCAGAGGAAACTGACATGCAGTGCACTACATACGCTGCGTAGAAAGTAATGAAATGAGTACTAATAAATAAGGAGCAACAGACATGTAGTGCACTACGTAAAGTGTAGAAACCAGACACTTGCCTTAGGCCATGCATTTGTATAGGCACTAGGGATCTGGATATTAACTGGAAATGTCGTGCACTACATAGCACAGAACTGAATCGTATCCTGAAACCAACATCTGGTGCACTTGAGAACGTGGTCTTGTAGTACACTACACACTACTATAGTGCACTACAAAGGGTGTAAGGGTGTAGAAACCTTAGATTACACTAATGTAGGCCTGCAGGGCATCGTGTGTGTATATATATATATATGTTTTGTATTACTAAGGAGTAGACATGGATTTGGGATACAGCCTATCTGCCCCTGAGTGACCTTCTCTTATTGTAGATCTAGAGAAAATGTACTCTATTTCTGTAGCCTGTAAATAAGTAAACAAATAAATAAATAGATCACCCCCCCTCTCCAAAAAAAACCCTGTCATCATGTCACTAAAAAGTGTCTGATTGTTTGAGAGAAAAAGAGAGTGTGAACTACCAGCCATCACATCAGAGCTCAAACACATCAGACGTGTATTGGAGAGGAATTAGCCGCTAATTTCGTGCTAATTTCAAACGTGTTTCAAAAAACGTCGAGTGTTTGAGGCCAGAAATCATGCTAAAGTTCTAATTAGTGTTGTCGCCACGTCAATGGGAAGGACTCAACCTCAGTTCAAAACTCGTCTTTTATTCAGGATGAGTCAAAGTGTAATCTGTTTTCAATTATTCGGGCTGTTTTGTTTGCCCCCTTTTTTTTTTTTTTGTCAGTTAGCAAAGTGGCTAACTGAGGCGATTCCGAGGCGCCCCCCCCTCTTCTCTCCCCCAAGAATGTTCTCGCGCGTATCACCCCTCGCGCCCTAAAGCAACAACACGCACTGTTGTTGGTTTTTTTTTGCGTTCTATTTCTGCATACTACTTAGTAGAGTAGTACGCTAGAGTTACTGTACCGTTACTGCACTATTTGTTTTAGTGCTTACCCTTTTTCTGCTGAAGGGCGCGAAAGGTGATGCGCGCGCCAAACCACTTGCTCGCGCGAGCTCTCTCTCTGTGTGTGTGTGAGAGAAAAACCGTTTTTTTTCCTTCTCAGATTAGCCACCTGACTACAAAAAATGACACATAAAACCAGATTTTATACAATTTCTTTCGTTTTGTGAACGATTAAAGATTGTACATTTAATCTAGTGGATGGTTGAAACATTTTCTGAAGAGATTGTGAAGTTTTTTTTTTGACGTAAATTTCAAATAATCGCATGCTAACTCTTTAAACACGGGCTAGTTGTTAGTTTATTAATCAGTTTCTTATTGTTGTTATTATTCTTTAAAGAGATTTAAATGTAATAGAAAGCTGTTTTGGGGGTTGTTTTATATTCATAAACAGTTACACTGGGTTTATTTATGTGTTTTATCAGATTACAGAAGCAAACTATGCATTTAAAGAAAAAAAAAAACAATTAAGGTTTCTATAAATTGTTAGGAAAATAATGTTTTGTTTTAAGAACAGGATAAACGGCATCCTTTGCTCTGGAGAATGACTTTTATCCCGTGATAAATTGTTCTCCTGATAATGTGTATTTAATATCCAGGTGCAGATTGTTTGGTTTGGCCAGAGCTCATGATCTGGAGCTTTTAGAAGAATGTAAATATTTAATCTAATAATGACACTTGGCTTTTATTTTACTGTTGATCGCTATAATAAGAGCCATTAATCAATATTTTACTGCAATTCTAGCTGTCTTAGTGGAGGCTCGTGCTGTTGTAAAAGCACTAAAAAGTCGGTTTTAAGTCGTTTGGATTCGCTTTTAAACGACTTGCACAGAGGAAACACTGCATGCATTGCATGCAATTAAGTGGAAATATAAAAATGCACATATATATATATATATATATATATATATATATATATAACTAAAATAAAAAGGAAAATAAAACGCATAGTCTATCTTTATGCGTTTTCTTTCCATGCAACATAACTGAGTGCAATTATTTATTCACATATGCAAATAAAAATACATCTATTTAATATTCAACGCCTATAAAAAGGAATGCAATGCATGTATTAAATTTATCTAAAAAAAAAATTTAATGCATGTTTTAGGTGCATGAAGTTCACCGAAGTGCACGCGCCACCTGTTCATCATCATCATCATCATTATCATTATTATTATTATTATTATTATTATTATTATTATTATAACAATGCACGCACTTCCAGTTTCGGTTTATTTTTTTTTATTTTTAAAATTTTTTATATCTATTTTTTAAAAAAATTGTTATGTAATAAGATGTACACGCAGGAATGCAACCAACGATTCAGTTACTTTACATCCTGGCGCGCGCGAGCGCACGCACGAGCCTCCGAGATAACTTTTCGTAAAAAGTTAGCGTTTTTGTTTTTTGTTTTTTTAAAGAAAAAAAAAAAAAGTTGTGTTAAAAAAGTTCATACCAAGCGCGCGCATCGCATCGCATCGCGCTGTTTTCTCAACGCACACACCGACAGCTTCGCATTTATTATCCAACGCACGCTTATTTGAACAAGTCGAGCAATGCATGCGTGGTGTGCAAACATCAGAATGCAGCTGCAAATGCAGAGTTAACAACAACAACAAAAAAACAACGAAAAAGAAAAGATATTTCGGTGAAGAAATAAATAAATAAATAAAAGTGGAAATAGTTACCAGCTCGCGACGCGCAGGACGATCCGGTGGAAAAGTTTTTAATTCTTCCCACGCAAAGAAAGTTGCATGCAATGCAAAGTCTTCAGTTCTCACACACACGTAACCCATACACACACACACACACTCTCTCACACACACACACACACACACACACACCCACACACCGCAGCAGCTCCACACAGCTGTTAGTGCAGGATTAAACTTTCTCTCCCCGCGTGCGTGTGTGTCTTTCCTTCTCTTTCTCTTTCTCTCTCTCTCTCTCTCCTCTGTACTGCGGTCCCAAAAACCCACACCGCCTCTTTATTGTAACCAAACCCTCGCGCGTCATATGGCCAAACCCACACACACACACACACACACACAGAGAGAGAGAGAATGAATCTGAATCTGAAAGAGAGAGAGAAAGTTTGTTACACTTTCGCAGCGTAGTTGAACATCACACACACACACACACACACACACACACACACACACACATCATGTTACACATCATGTTACACAGTGCACATGCACACGTTACATTTCACTCAGAGTGTGATTTAATGCCTGTAAATAGCAGGATAAAAGCAAATTAAGCACACACACACACACACACACACACACAAACGCACAGCGGATGCAACACTCGCGAGCGCAATAAGTTTTTTTTGTTTTTGTTTACTTATTTGTTTGTTGTTCAGTTGCGTCATCGGTGTTAAACAGCATTATATTATACTCGCGTTAGAATCACATGATGAGCAAAATATGATAATAATGGTCTAATCTATTATAAAAAAATCGTTTATGTTAATTTACGTTTTTGTTTACGTTTATGTTTATGTTTATTTATTTACAGCCTGTCATTAATTCGCGGCGTTATATCCACCTCTCTGTTTATTTATATGTTTATTTATTTTGTTTGTTTGAGTTCACAGGTCAGTTTTTAGTTTTATTGCTTTTATCTCCGTACGTGTCGGTCTTCATGTGCTGAGAATAGATCTGCAGATATATATATATATATATTTATGTGTGTGTGTGTGTATGATATAATGATATAATGGTATAAACAATAATATAATAAATAATTATATGACGCAGCTGCGCGCGCTAATAAACCGATACACAAACAAACAGCCGGAATAAACAAACAAACAAACAAATTAAAAAAAAAAACAAAACAAGCACATAGGAACAAACCTGATCCACTGCATTTCATTTTCATTTCACTTTTTAGTCATTTTAGTGTCGCAGGTTTGATTGAAATGTAATAAAGTGGGATTTATTCTAGTGATTATTATTATTATTGTTGTTGTTATTATTGTTATTGTTATTATTATTGCGTCACTCACAGCTCACACCGACTGAGTGTAAACTTTTTACTTCACACTTTCTTTTTTTTTTAACCCGCACCTGAGAAATCCAAATGAGATTAACAGCAACACTACAATGGGCTGAAAGTGTGAATCTTCTCCTTCTTCTTCTTTTGTTTAATCTTCCCTTCTTTCTTTCTTTCTTTCTTTCTTTCTTTCAAAACACAACTGTTTCAGACTCGAGCAGAAGAAACGCGCGTCTCACTTTAACCCACTTCCATCCTTCAATCTGTCCATCTGTCCTGCGTTTAAAGCTTGTGTTACACCACGAGGACGACTTTTTTCTTTTTATAAAAGAGAGAGAGAGAGAGAGAGAGAGAGAGAGAGAGAGAGAAAGAAGAAAACCCGCACTCACGCGCATGATGTATGATGTTGCACGTGTGAAGAATTTGCAGGAAATTATTATTATTATTATTATTATTATTATTATTATTATTATTATTATTATTTTGCATATTAAACCTGTTCCGAAGTTTCATGGTTTTAACTTTTTTTTTTTGTTTTGTTTTGTTTTGTTGTTATCTCAATATTTTATTTTCAAAAACACAGAAATGTCATGACGTCATGTTATGAGAAATATGTGTGTGTGTGAGAGAGAGAGAGAGAGAGAGAGAGAGAATGAGTTGCATTTCTAAAATCAAATTCGCAAATCACGGACAGGAGTGAAGCTGTGTGTGTGTGTGTGTGTGTGTGTGTTAAAAACCCTGCCGGTGAGTAAAAAGCGCTCAAGACGCGCCACCTAGTGGAGAGCAGCTCTCCTTCACCTCACATTTTCTCCATGACCCGAACCAGGTCAAGCTATAAACAAACAAACAAACAAACAAATAAACAAATAACGGATGTAAAGTAGTTGAATCGTGGTTTGCATTCCTACATGTACATCTTATTAAATACCAAAATAAATAAAATGAAAATAAAAAACAAACCAAAACTTGAAGTGTGTGCACTGTTATATAATAATAATAATAATAATAATAATAATAATAAGTAAAGGAAAGCGAGGTGAAACTGACTTTATTTATTTATAATAATTGCAAGAAGCAGACAAATTGTAATACATTAAAATGAGTTTTATCCCTGAGGAAATTCAGACTCTGAGCTGCTACAGGAGTTAATATATGGTAATGAGATGCACCGAGTGGGCGGGACTTAAAGGGAACGTGGGCGTGTCTTCAAGTGCAAATATTTAACAGTTATTATTTTTACTAGTGTTGTGTTACCTCAGAACTGGATATAATGCAAACCCACAACGCCGCTGCATACAATTCTGCCTTCTGATTTCTGATTGGTCGTCAGGTGTTGATTAGTTTTCTAGAACAGCAGCTCTGACAGCGGCGCAGGTTTACATTAATGCGTTCGTTCCAGTACGTTATCGTTTCTATAGCAACAGCTCATTCGCAGAGACGTGCACGGCGGACGCTCCACATAAACACTTTTTTTTTTAAATCGTGCGTAATCGCTGATGTGGAGAAGTTTTCTTAAAGTGAGTAAAGGAGATGTTTGTTTAACATTTATGGAAGGAGTCTCCAGTGTCAGTGCTTTGTGAAGGTGTAACTTTAAGTTTTGCGACATCTTCAGGACAGAGGATTTTCTTTGCGGTTTCTCGGTCACGTGACGAGCTGCGTTATTTTTGTCTTATTAACGTAAGTGAGATGTAAAATGTAACTATAAACAGATAAAAAAAGTGTCATTCTTTATAAAGAATAAAGAAAGTATTGTAACTGTTGACAAGTTGCTGTGATATAAGAGGAATAAAACACTTGGGGACACGCCGTTATAGGAAAATAATAAATGTTGGCACGGTAACAGTAACTCTGCTACGTCACACCGTTGATTATTTTCCTATAACAGCACGATACAGAGTGTAGATAACGGCGAACAGGACGCCATTTTGAAGAAGTTATTAGCGTTTATTTATCCTGTGTGTGTTAATTCTCGCAGATGTTTTTAGCCAGCTAGCTAACATGAACCAATCTGACAGGATTTAGAAAAATTTTACGTTCATAAATCTTCAAAATCGGCACTGATATTAGCCAGCTAGCATGCCTAAGCTAACCTGACAGGATTTTTTAAAAAGTCGTGTTCATAACTGTTCATAATTGACCCTGCTAACACTAGCCAGCTAGCAATTTTAAGCTAACCTGACAGGACTTCTGAGGAAACCTTTTCATGTTGCTATTCAGAAACGTTACGTTTAAAGAGAACGTCTTTGAGTTTATATGTTTGTAGACAAAACCTGCTTGTTCAAGGAGCTAAAGTGCTGCAGACAAGAGAAACGCTAATGCTAAACATCTACAATCTTCTAATATATAAAACGTAAACAATTTTACTTGTGGATGAAAATGTATTCAGAAATACTGTCACAGAAAAACCGAAACATTTGACGTTAGAAATCACAGAAATTCACAGATGAGAGAGAACATGCTAAAAATATGTAACATTAATAATATTAATAATAATAATAATAATAATAATAAAAGTGACTAATTATAAACATTTGACTAGACAAGAATGTTTTCCAGCCAATTGTTAACTGAAATAAATTTCTCTGTAAATGTTTAAAAAAGTGTCAATGTTACATTATAAAAGTTATTTTTACCATGACGTAGCTTGCTAGCTAGCTAGCTAGTGTAATAGCGTATTTAATGTGACAGACTGCAGTCGGATGGAATAAAACTATTAATAATAAACTATTATGATCTTATAACAACATTAATCTTAATGAGTTCATCCATTTTAGCGCCAAGTAGAGTACTGTAATAAGTTTTAAGTCATTTATGTAAAAGCTAATTAAGAGTTGGACTTTTCCGTTGTAGGGTTCCCTGGAGAAACACCAGAAGAACAAGTGTAGATAATTAATCGATCATCTCAAAGGTGACGTTAATGAAATTAGCCAAAAAAAATGAAGCGGGATGAAACTTCTCTTTAACGCAGTCGGCTACGAGGCTAATGTTCCTAACGAGGTAAACTCAATCGCAGTAATACCACATGCGCGTAAACACTATTAAATAAGAAGTATGTAATCATTGAAAGGGATAAACTCCGCCTCCCGAGGCATTAAGCCACGCCCCTACACGTGTTTTCTCTCTGTGACTTCGTACATTTGTCCGTGTTTATAGACAACAGCGCGTCTCGTCAGCACATCGACACTGAGCACCGCCAGTAGGACGATCGAGGAGACGTCAACGTGGGAGGATTTAGCGCACTACGCTAACCTGGAGGCTATGTGCTTCCATTACTTGTTAGCTACGTTAGCATTAAAAACGCAAAATTAAAGCTTCAGACACTGAACATGTCCTGAGTAGTCGATTAAGTTTTGGGTTAAAAAGGGGCCATGAGACTGGTTAAAGAACAGTATGATAGTGGGTGCGGATGTTGGATTTCGGGTTCGGGGTTTTGGCGTGGGAGTGGGAGGGGGGAAGGGGGAGGAGGGAAGGGGGAAGGGGGAAGGGGGTTTGGGTCTAATAGCAGGAGAAAAACAACCAGAAAACACGATACAGACCACAATAACTGCGCAGGACATTTTATTAGACTGTAATCTGAGCCGCGTTCACGAACAGAGAGAATTCGCTGCCGGTCTTATGAGGAAAGCGAGGCCGTGCTGGACGCTGGAGCGCTCTGACCTCGGGGAATTAATCAGCCACGGAAGCTCCGCGCCCGCTCCGTAATAAAAAACAGCGTCGTTTACATTTCTGAAGAGAAAAGGAGACGAGAGCGAGGCTGCTGTACAGCGCGAGCTGGAGTGTGAGCCTGCGAGCCTCCTCATCTCTCAGCTATAAATTACAGCAGAATTAAATAAATGTTTACGAATCACTTAAAACGTTTCGGAATTGTTATTCAGATCACTTCAGATCATCCAAACACTCCGGCCGCACCAAGGGTAACGTTTAACTGCTGATGACACGCTGATAACGACATTTCATATGTGTTTCATCTAAAAGTAAAAATCTACGTTTTTTTTTTTTTTTGTTTAAAAATCTGTCGCATCAAACCTCCCCGAGTAAAAAAAAAAAAAAAAAAAAAAAAAAGGGGGCGGAGCTTAAATAAGATTTGACCTGCCGCCATTCGTGTGACATCA
>JAKKZJ010000003.1:31355463-31361821 GCA_033441845.1 Pangasius mekongensis
TTTCTTTCTCGCTAATGTGGTGAAGGTCAGGACGAGGTTTCGGTGTAGCGTAGCATTAATTCGGGGGGTTATCGTCTGGTTAGCGCGAGGTCGCAAGGAACGACAAAATAAGAAAACCAACGTGTGTGTGCGCGTGTGTGTGTGTGTGTGTGTGTGTGTGTACATTTGCCTGGTTCTTATAAACATCATTTTTTTGTTTTGTTTTGTTTTTACAAACTGTCCAGCTCCTAAACCTGAACCTAGAGTTCAGCGTAAAGCCGCTTCATAACCGATCCGTTTGTCATTTTACAAAAACAACAGAGTTTTAATGGTTAATAAATCCAGAAAAAGAGAGAGAGAGAGAGAGAGAGGGAGAGAGAGAGAGAGCAGTTATATGACACTGGGCTGTTATTAGCTCATATGTTTTCGTAGGTGATTAGATAAATTAGATAAATGCGGGTGATGTATGGGCTTCAGTGAACGCTGTAATTGACATCGTTTGAACGATTTCTCAGTCACATCTTATTTATACTGCGGGGGAAAATGCAGCACTTTTCATGTTCTGTTCCGTGTTCGGGCTTTAAATATGAAACGTTACGTTCATCGGACATGACGAATACGTTATTAAATTATATTTTACGCTATTCAATATTCTGTTACTAATATATTGGCAGATCGGAAAACATAACACGTCAGAATACGATGTCGTAAACGTTTACAGACTTTATGAACGTTTTAAACGGACCTGGATTCCGTACAGTACGATTATTATATGATTTTATTTTTAAAAAATTATGTTAATATTATGCGTCATTGTGCACTGAAAATAAAGTTATTGGATCAACGTATTTAAAATAATAAAGGCAGAATTTCCACTTAAGTAATGTAAGTAGGTGAATAATGGCAGGTTTACGTTAAACTCGTTAAATAGAAACATGTACATTTACGAACTTTAGCTACTTAAGCTATCGTACTAATGTCAATATGTAAATACATTGACGCATAAATTATTTTATTCAGCGTATAATTATATCCCATAATAAGAGTACGTAAGTATTATGAAATCTGCTGCATTTAATTGATCGTTTTGCTCTTTTACGTAGAATATTCATGCATCATATATATTTATAATTATTTAATAATGTCACATTAGTATTTCACACAAATCTGACACTAGCTAATAACTTTATAGAATATGGTTTTAAATATTATTATTAGATTTTTTTTAACATTTATATTAAAACTTTTAGTCTTTTCACAGACTAATGTAATAAAATATACATTATTATTAATAAAAGCGTATCCTATCTATTGATATATTTTATATTATATATATTTTATATTATTTATATTATAATATCAGTGACTGTAGGA
Organism: Pangasius mekongensis; assembly: GCA_033441845.1. Lineage (NCBI taxonomy): Eukaryota > Metazoa > Chordata > Actinopteri > Siluriformes > Pangasiidae > Pangasius > Pangasius mekongensis. The sequence goes on from JAKKZJ010000003.1 coordinate 31,356,817, forward strand.
GCATTTATGAGCATTTCATTATTTAATATATTTATAAATATACATTATTATTAATAAAAGCGTATCCTATCTATTGATATATTTTATATTATATATATTTTATATTATTTATATTATAATATCAGTGACTGTAGGAGCATTTATGAGCATTTCATTATTTAATATATTTATAAATATACATTATTATTAATAAAAGCATATCCTATCTATTGATATATTTTCGATTATATATATTTTATATTATTTATATTATAATATCAGTGACTCTAGGCGCATTTATGAGCTTTTATATATTTATAAATATACATTATTACTAATAAAAGCATGTCCTATCTATTGATATATGTTATATTATATGTAATTTTAGATTATATGTATTTTATATTATTTATATTATAATACCAGTGACTGTGGGAGCATGAGAATAGATTTATGAGAATAGATTTATGAACATTATGAAGTTTGCCGATGACTCGATGAGTGTAAATGTTCTCCAGGATCAGGAACTGGTCCGTGGTCCTGTGGAGGACGATTTCACGGCTCGGTGTAGTCGATTCTTCCTTCAGTTAGATGTTAGAAAAACACAGGACACGGCGAGTGACTTGAGCAGGTCTCCGCCCAGCGCGCTGCTGACTACAACAACAGGCTCGGACACCGAACTGGCTGATGATTGGAGTCATTAAGTACTTCGGAGTGATTTTGGGCGATTGACAGCAAATTGAGGGTTGAATCCAAAGTTACGGCTGTTTTCTAAAAAGGTTCGACAAAGAAGTTAAATACATTTTTGACAGGTTTGTTCCATTAAAGGTTCGAGGTTCTTTATCTGTCGCATATATTACATACATGTGATGTATTAATGTAGTGAAATGTGTTTCCTCAGTGCCTCGTCCCACAGTGCAGCCGTGATACACGACAAAGCAGAGCATAATAAAAGCACAACATAATGAATGAAATAGAATCTATTCGACAAGACGTTATATGTAAAAAATATGTAAAAATATGTAAAAATATGTAAAAATATGTTAAGCAGCTTGAAAGAGGAATCTTAGCAGCTTTTTAAGGACGTAGTGTGTAAAAGATTTTTTGTAAGAGTTTTTGTTCATCCGTAGTGCAACTGTTTGTTATAATTATACATCATATTGAAAAATTATATTATATATTATATTCAAGTTTTACTGAATCTGTACTTTCCTTTTGTATTGAGGCACGGAACAGATCTCTTACCTTTTTAAACAAAAATATACATCAGCCGGGCTTATAAAGGTGGCCGGGGAAATTATTGGAGAAGAACAGACCTGTCCTAGTGACGCATTTATCATATTTATGCATGGAATGCATGTTCTGAAGAAGGTCCAAGCGGTTCTTTGGACTTTGGAGGTTCAGATGTTGCCCTCAGGCCGTCGCTTTAGAGAAGCAGAAGGTAAGACTAAAGCAGTTAAAGTCTCCTTTGTGGCTGTGGCCGTAACTGGATTATTGAATTCTACTTGTTCTGATGAGAGAGAATTTATTGGTAGAAAGTTAGTAGAAATCGTATCTTATGTAACGTGAAACTTTATATTTGTATCATATGCATTTGTATCATATATATTTATATCGTATATATATCATATTTGTATTGTACTGTATTTATTTTTCCTGTCTTTTGCATATTATTAGCATAAATGTTGCAGAAAGCTGCACTGCTGATGTGAGAAAATGGATCATTTTTCACATAAATGTTATGGTTCATATAATTATTATTATTATTAAATTATTAAAATAGATGGAACATATTTAAATTTAATCTGTATTGCATGTAGTTTGGTTAAAATTATATTTAAAATGTTTTCTTACTTTCTTAGACTTTCATAGACTAATATAATAAAATATTAATTAAAATAATAAAACCACATTGTATCTATTGATATATTTGAAGTGATGAATTCTGCATGTTATTTGCATAAATTTGCATAAAGCGCACTTAAATGCTACTCTTCACTTATAGATATGATCATATACACATATAAACTTGGCACTTTGCCGCAAAAATAGATTCCCGATAAAGGTGAAGTTGAGTTCAGGTAAATGTGGCTGGCTAACGTTACACAGACGTGCTCATAGCTAAATATCTAGCTAGCTAGAACGCTATAAAATATTTATTTTAATTAAAATAAAACATGTTTTTAAATATAGAAAGGGTCATTAGAGTAAAGAAACATTAGCAAAGCATTACTAGTGACATAGATTATTAAACGTAACAAGTGCAAACGTTACACGTATAATATCTACGTATATTTCTAGTCGTCTTCTGTAACTATTAATGTTTGTGTTACTATTCAAAGTTAATCTCTTTTGCATATTATTAGCATAAACGTTACAGAAACCTGCACGACTGATGTGACAAAATGGATAATTTTTCACATAAATATTATATAAATTATTAATTATAATTATATTTAAAACGTTTTCTTGGCATTTACATTTGGCGGTTTTTATTTAAATTTATTTAATTTTCATGTATTATGTATAAATACAGATTTATGTAAAAATCTATATGAAATCTATATTTCTCAATATTTAAACTCTACCTGTTTTGCATGTTATTTGCATACAGCGCACTTACGTATGACTTGTTACTTTAGTCCAGATAAACCACACATAAACCTTTTCACGTAAGATTTATTTAACGTTCTTATTTCAATTCGATAACTTAAACGTTTGTACGTATTGTTTTTGTAAACTACATTCATATAACGTTTTATATTAAATCATTACTAGACAATGTTACTGTTTAAACTTTTACTAATTAAAATGTCCTATCTATAAGATACGTTAAGATATTTAAAGGTCGTCCGTTTCACTTGTGATTTGCATATATTTGCATACAACACACTTACACATGATTTGAATTTGGATACATATAAACCTTTAAGATTAATGTAGTATTATAAATTCTATTTGATAACTTTAAAAAAATCTTTTTATACATATTTCGATTTTAATCTAGATTTGTTTTATTGTATATTTTATTGTTTTCCATATCATTTGCATAAATTTACATTTCAACAAAGCATGTGTGACTTTGTGTTTGCATAAATTTAAACATTTATAAATGTAATAAAAATAATTGTTGTGTTCTAAACTACATTAACATACAAATATATGTTAAATTACTACGAAGCAATGATACGTATAAGCTTTTATTAATAAAAAAGGGTTTATTAGAAATCTATATCCATACACGTTACCATTACGTGAATTTGGATACATGTAAACTTTTATAGATTAGTATTATATTCTGATTTTGTAAACTACATTAACATATAACTATATGTTATATTACTACTAAAACATGTTATGCATAAACATTTATTAATATTAGTAAAAAAAAGCATGCTATTTATTAGACATCTATATCTGAAATATCTACCTGTCTACCTGTTGTGCATATTATTTGCATAAATTTGCATATAGCTCACTTACATGTGACTCTTCACTTGTATTCGGATACATATAAAAGTGATGACTTTTGCATGTACTTTGCATAAATTTGCATACGTGCACGTGGCTTGTTATTTCTATATTATAGCGTTATGATTTCTTATCGACGATCAGATCTGATCTAACCGTCATATTATTGCTAGCCGACGTCTGATGTATAGACTTTTGTTGCAAGAAATCGTGATTGTTGTGATTAATTTATCTATGTCTGTCCATTTTAGTTCGCTTAAACTTGACTACGTTTTTTTTTTTTTTTTTTCGTCAGTAGACCATTAAACATACAAATGAAGACAAAATGCTGGATGGCTGAAATCAGTTGGAGCGAATAAACTTTATCTGCACCACCGAAGGCTGTGTAAATACGATAAACGAAAACATGAATGACTCAATAGTAAAATTTATGGGCTGCTGCTCAGCTCGCTTAATTCTGTAATATTGAGTTTCATATTTTTGTGTGTTGTCCAGCGCATTAGAGCACGGAGCGAGCACGAACAGACTCCCGGCCTGCTTTAATTCGATTGCGCTCGCAAGCCGTCCACCGAGACTTCCTTCAGCTGATAGGATTTTTTTTTTTTAATGAAACTCACTAACCCTTTTTTATTTCTAATGTGAAAGTTCTGAAGCTTGATCTGAAACGCGATTAAAAAGAAAGATCCCTGCTACGTGTAATTTGTAGTTTGGCTGTACGAGATGTAATCAATCTGGGAGGGAAAAAAAAAAAAAAAGTGTTTTGTGCAGATAAATATGAACACACAAGCAGAAAATATTAAACACATGACATGCTAGCTTAGTTACCAAAGTATAAAGCCCTTTTATAGAAATCCGAGCATGTGAGAAGTAGCAGGTGGTTTTCATAATGACTCTATTTTTAGAGACGGATTCGGTTTCTGTCCTGTATTTAATATTTCTCTCGTTAGCTGCACTCTTCTGTCTTTCTTCTTGTGTGTTGTGAAAACAGAGAGGCTTTTTTTTCCCTGACTTTTTCCCCTCCTGGAGCTGGCGATGCGACTCCAAAAACTAAGCGACGTACATATCCTAGTAGTTATTTAAATTAGCTTAAATAATTTAATAATATCCCCATTTGTTTCATGCTAGTTTTGATGCTCCATGGTCACTGTTACCGTGGCGATGACGTAACGACTGTGGATCGACGTCAAAACAGCGACGTTTATCGCGACTGTGAGGTTTCGGGATTAAATAAAAATTTGCGTTTGACGATACGTTGTAACAAAATACAACAAATACAAAGAACTGATGCTAATATATTGCAGACATGGCTTAGAAAATGAGGAATAGATTTCGTTTATATATCGTTCACACGTTCGTTACAAATTCGTAACAGTTCAAAGGACTCGGATCGTAGAAAAAACGCAAAGAAGTGAAGGTTAGCATTTTCTCAGCCTTGATTAGGCTAGTCTGGCTAGCAAAACTAGCGCCTGTTGTGTGCGTTTGTGTTCATTCAGCTACAAGAGCATTAGTGAGGTCAGGCGCTGATGTTGGGTAAGGAGTCTCCAGTTCCAGTTCA
>JAKKZJ010000003.1:31374827-31391928 GCA_033441845.1 Pangasius mekongensis
ACACACACACACACACACACACACACACACTTCACTTCTTACACCTTATCAGTTTATATCAACACACACACACACACACACACACACACACACTCACACACTTCACTTCTTACACCTTCATCAGTTTATATCAACACACAAACACACACTTCAGTTTATATCAACACACACACACAAACACACACTTCAGTTTATATCAACACACACACACACACACTTCACTTCTTACACCTACATCAGTTTATATCAACACACACACACACACACACTTCAGTTTATATCAACACACACACACACGACTACTGCTGACACTGTGAGAAAACCTCTCTCTCTCTCTCCATCTCTCTCTCTCTCTCTCTCTCTCTCTCTCTCTCTCCATCTCTCTCTCTCTCTCTCTCTCTCTCTCTCTCTCTCACTTTGTCTCTCTCTCTTTCTGTGTTTACTTTAAATTCCTGAGGCGAGATATCGGACCTGAAATCCTGTCGGGAAATAATAGAGAGCGAGAGTTTATATTTTATCCGATGTCCGATGCCAATGCAATAAGTAGCAACAGAGGTAAACAGATGTAGCGCAGGATCGATGACGGATGAGTGCAGCTACGCTCCGAAACATTCCTCCCCTGTATCCGAACCCTGGAGGACATCGTTCGGCCCGGGCGCATTCCAACACGACGACTCATCCCGGAATACAGCGACCACGTCCAAAAAAAAACACCCCTCTCTTTTACTGCCTTTGTCTCACGGATTTTCTTTGCCTTCACCTTTATTATTTGATATATATATAAAATTTCTTTTTATTGAAGTGTGTAAAAAAAAAAAACACTTACGCAGTCCATAACAAGGAAAGGAAGATGTTTAATTTCCTCTCGGAAAAACCATCTCTCGGAAAAATCACGTTTATTTGTAGAGATTAATAAAGCGGTGAAATGTAGATCACGTTTCTGATCGTGCCTCGGATAACGTCTCCGTCCTTGTTCCTGGGTTTCAGCCGAATCCCACGAGGACACGATCCGAGCCCGGTGCATTCCAACGTGACGACTCATCCCGGAGCAGTAACAAACGTGTCCAAAAACAGCTCCGATCTCAATCTCTCTCTGATCCTCCTTCCTCGTGGCCATGCCAGCTTGGCATTATTATTATTTTTTTTTTTTTGACGAACAGAAAAATCATCAGAACACTGAAATAAAACAAAAAAACAGCGACCGCATCATCAACACTGTAGCCATAACAACGCTCTTGTAACGTGATTTTAGAGGTCAGTGAGTCTCCACTCGTGTTTTCAATTTTTTGGGCCAATTTAAAAATCTAAATCAGTGTCCATCCATAGGTGAAGAAACAGGAAAGAAGGAGGATCTTAATCTTAATCCATAATAACAAAAATAACGATAACAGAAATCTGGAAGAAAACAGGATAAAAAAAAATAAGGTGCAGAATTATGTGAAAACAGTTGGCAAGACTTCGCAAAGTGGAGCGAAGACAAAAGGGCAACATGGAACAGGTGAAGAGCACATGGAGAACGAACGACAAAAGCAAGCAGTGCTTTTAAAAAACTCTTATTCTTCATAAATCTCACCAGCAAGACTCTTATTTTACATCACTTTATCCTCCAGGTTTGTTTTTGAAAATATCTCTTTATGACCAGAACCAATAATAATACTAATAGCTGGCCCCGCCCACTGTGGCTGGCTAACAGGTGACATAAAACATTTAATCATATGATTAATACCATATAACTGTGGAATTCTGGATTCTGATTGGTCAGAAAGTGTTGTATAATGTTCTGTATACATATATATTCATATACATCATCTATATATAGCTTTATATTAATGCATTCATTCTAATAGGTTATCGTTTCTATAGTAACAGCTCATTCACAGGGATTTGTACGGTGGATGTGCCATATAAACGGATTTAAAAAAGTAATTGGTATGGTGAAGTATATATGGAAGGAGTCTCCAGTGTCAGCGCTCTGTCACAGTCAGAAGTAAAGCTGTAACTAGGTTTTCTGAAATCTTCAGGACAGAGGAGTTTACGCTGCTTTGCGTTTTCTCGGTAACACGAAAAGCTGCGATTTTTGTCTTATTAACTTGAAGAGAGAGAAAAAAGAGCGGCTGGTGAGGGAACGACTGTTTGTAGCTGCTGTAACGTAAGCGACAACAGGAACTCACTCGTTCTGTGGAAGTTCCACAACATGTTAAGAGATTAACAGATAAAAAGTATTTTGTGTGAAAACTGTAATCATTGGCGAACACTTCAGGAAGTTCTGTTACAGGAAAACCATCAGGTCCTGTGTGGTAACGGGAGCTTCGATTCCTCACGCTGCCCCGGTGTTGATTATTTTCCCGTAACCGCATGACACAGTGTTTTATTCCTTTCTCAGTAATGGGTGTTTTTGCTAAATGAGGTTTTCAGCTGAACTGTTCTAAGTTGACCTTTTAGTTCATTGGTGTAAGTAGGTGTTGAACCATGAAGAGCTAAAAAACAAGCGCGTGAGATGAACGGCTTCGATAAACATTTCGGATCTATAATTCTCCCATTTGGGCCGAGTGCTGCAGCTGGACTTCATTCTCTGCTCGTGAGTCAGCGAGTGGGATTTAATCACGGCTTCACACAGTTGGAATGAATGAACGTAAGACGCATTTCCTTATTCGCGAGGAGGTATTCCGGATTCGGCCAAAACCAACTGATAGCTCTTCGACTCTGACCCTAAATCTAATTCTCCCGCTATGACGGATGCGTGTTTCTCAGCGTACGTTGAGTAAATGGCTGCTTTAAATCTTCCCGGTAAGTGACAGGCGTGTTTTCCTTCTCATTTCCAAGATAAATGAAATCGCTAATTAATAGCCTAGAGGAGTTCATGTAAATCCACTCAGATCATCGCCCGTTCCAGAAAATAGGGAGCACCGAGCTGCAGGAGGGGCCATTATGTTCATTCCAGCAGAGAATGGAGAGAGAGAGAGAGAGAGAGAGAGAATGGAAACATGTCCAGCTCCAGGAAACAAACACACTCTAAACCAGCGAGCGCTCCAGTTATTGCAAACACACTCACCCTTCAGAACAGGTTTGGCCAAAGGTAGTCCTGTGTTTCATTACTGAGTTTAACACACACTCATCCACTTCCCCTCTCGCTCAGGAGTGTGTGTAACCTGCAGCACAGGATTGCACTTACAGCTCAAGGGCATGGAGCAGTTTTCCCCAAGACTTCACTAATTATTATATTTTATATTCCGTAATTGTGGCCGAAGACAACTAAAGCTGTTTTGAAACACGCCCTACAAATAAATTCAGCCACGCCCCCAAAATCATGTCCTCAAAAGTGATGCTCTAAAGCCATGCCCTTAAATGCCAAGCCCCAAGGCCACACCCAAAGACACGCCCCCAGAAGACATATACCCAGAGCCATAGCCACCAAAAACACACCCCTTATGTCACACTCCAAAAGCCAGACACCCAAGGCCACGCCCAAAGATGAACTCATTTCAAGCCTGCAAACCACGTCCCCAAAGGTACTCTGCCAAAGCCACGCCACTCAAAACCAAGCGCTGAATTCCACGCACTCAAATCCACACAACCTCCAAAAGCTACACATCCAAAGTCTCTGGTGCTCTGCTCCGCCCATAAGTTCTTATCTTCAAGGACCCGTCTCACTCCGCCCACAGCCTGCTCACCACACTGCCCTCAGGAAGGCGCCATAGGAGCCTTCGCACCAACACCATCAGACTTGGTGACAGCTGCGACCCCAAAGCTTCGACCCTAAAACTTCGACCCCAAAACTTCGACCCCAAAGCTGCGACCCCAAAGTTTTGACCCAAAAGCTTTGACCCCAAAGCCTCGACCCCAAAGTTTTGACCCCAAAGCTTCGACCCCAAAGTTTTGACCCAAAAGCTTCGACCCCAAAGCTTCGACCCCAAAGCTGCAACCCCAAAGCTTCGACCCCAAAGCTGCGACCCCAAAGCCGCAACCCCAAAGCTTCGACCCTAAAACTTCGACCCTAAAGCTTCGACCCCAAAGCTTCGACCCCAAAGCTTCGACCCCAAAGCTGCGACCCCAAAGCTTCGACCCCAAAGCTGTGACCCCAAAGCTTCGACCCCAAAGCTGTGACCCCAAAGCTTCGACCCCAAAGCTGCGACCCCAAAGCTGTGACCCTAAAGCTGCGACCCTAAAGCTTCGACCCCAAAGCTGTGACCCCAAAGCTTCGACCCCAAAGCTGCGACCCCAAAGCTTCGACCCCAAAGCTGCGACCCCAAAGCTGTGACCCCAAAGCTGTGACCCTAAAGCTGCGACCCCAAAGCTGCGACCCCAAAGCTTCGACCCCAAAGCTGCGACCCCAAAGCTGTGACCCTAAAGCTGCGACCCTACTGAACACGGTGCTAGTCACTGCCCCTCCCCTCCCCACTGCACCGGACCATACGCTAATGTACTTGCAGCCTACTAAACACCTTTACACTATTCTCACTTACACAACCACCACTTTTACTTCCACACTTTACCATTTCATCTCAACTCCAATGCACACATCATTCTGTCCTCTTACATATGCATATGTGCATTATATATTATAAATATATTCTAAAGTATGTATTTAATCTTTTTTATATTACTCTGTTACTATGCTCGTGCACTACTCTTACTAAAAGCGCTTTAGATGCTAAACGGTATTTCGCTGCCTTGTACCTGTACATGTGCAATGACAATGAAGTTCTATCTATCTATCTATCTATCTATCTATCAAAGCCTGACAAAAAACTGATAAAGTAACGGATAATGGCGAGGAAGTGACGCGTGAAGTCATACGTGTAAGCCCTCTGCTTGTAAGCATTGCACACGTTTCAGCAAGCAAGTCTCTAAAAAAAACAACAACAAATAAATAAATAATGGAATGTGTAAATAAATAAATAATTAACTCATCGTGTCCCGCTGAGAGGCGCGAGGTTACTGGAGGTTGCTGTATGAGGGGAAAATGTGGAAAACGTGACGCCTGGGACAGAGACGTTTTTAGCGAAGCACTGCGAGTTGGAAAGACAATCGAATGTGGAGATAATCTCCCCATCGGGGCGTGAGGAATTTTGAACCAACTTTATTTGATTCTCTCAGGTTACGCCGAAAAAAACGACTCCTACATATAACACACACACACACACACACACACACACACACGAATAAGTGTGATAGAGACTAAAATCACGCTGCTGTTGTGTTCTCCAGAGCTCAGCTCTCCTGTTGGTGAGATTTATTAATGAAAACAGCGAGCACTTAATGGATGGACGTTCTACAGTTACAGGCTATAAGTTACGCTATAAGTTAAAGTTACGCTATAAAATATCTGTTCCTCTCACACACGTGTTCCAGCGGGAAGACGGTTTATTAGAACAGTATTCTGCTTCATGTCAAACAGACACGGACTCTTTCCATCCAAAAAAACTCAGGTTTAGACACAACATCTGAAAACGTAAGAGACCTTTTCATCAACATGAACAAAAAAAACCTGCATCCTGAAGTGTTTTATTCCTCTTATACCACAGCGACATGTCAACAAATGCAACTTTTTTGTTTATTAAAGAACGACACGTCACGTAGCCTTTCGTTTTCTCTTTCTCTCTCTCTCTCTCTCACAAAAAAAACGCAGCTTGTCATGTCACCAAGAAACCACAAAAACACGTAAACTCCTCTGTCCTGAGGAAAACTTAAAGGTACAGCTTTACCTCTGACTGTTGCAAAGCGCTGACACTGGAGACTCCTTCCCTAAACGTTAAATAAACGTGTGTGACGACAGTTCTATAAACAAGCAATTAATGTTGAATAGCTGTAATTTCAGACACGAGCAAATATTTTGTTTCTTTTTGCTCCACAAAAAGGAGCCACAACTGGAAAGACAGAGGGTCGTGTGTTATGTTGCCATGGTAACACACAGACTGACTGACAGCCTGTAGTAAGTGTAGTACTGGTTTCAGTGTAACGAATTACTGCTAGAATTGTGATTTTATGTAGTGAACACAGACGAGCGGCGCGATACACACAGTGACCCGTCCCCTCTCAGAACGCCACTCGTCCAATCAGATTGCTGGACATCCCTGTCCGTCAAGCCTTCAAGTCAAACTGTACAAATGTTTAGCGATTTTTTTTTACTCACATCGGTGTTAAACACACTGATCTGAGCTAGCTCTGGCTGCGTCTCAAATCGAGAACCTGGGACTGTCAGAGCTGCAGTTATAGAAAACTAATCAACACCTTCTGACCAGAGTGGAAACACTGATGTGGTGTACGTGGGGTTCAGCTCTGATATACTACGAGTAAAGTGTCTTCATGGACGTTACTCTTCCTTTTCTTCATTGAGCTCAGCTCTTCATCTGCTTTTATCTGGATGCTTTTTGTTTTTTGTTTTTTTTAGTTAATGTGTTTTGCGTGTGTACACACTGTGTACGAGCTTCAAGTGCTTGTCTCAAACGAAACGGAACAGCGCCGGTGTTTTATCTGTTCTCTTTCGGGACACAGAATCGGCAGCAGAAATCATTAAAAGTCAAACGCCGTCCCACAGAGGCCTAAACCACATCAGCGACGATTTGGGTGAAATGATTAGAACATCAGACACCAAACACATCTGATCGGTGTAAAGAGGAACAGCTTTCATGCTTTGATTCCTCTCCGAAGCGAGCGAGAGAATAAAACGACGTAACAGGATGTGAGCGGAGCTAACGTTCAGCGTACATGACCTGAACCAATCTGTATTTCCTGTCGGGGAGCGTCCGTGTCTCTGAAGCATCTGTTTAGCACAGGCTCTCTATGTTCCTCAAACAAAACACAAAAGTATGCTACTTCTGTGTGTGTGTCTGTGTGTGTGTGTGAGAGAGAGAGAGAGAAAGATGGAGAACGAGGTTATTTAAGCAGCTGCACATGGGCGACCCGAGTCTCCAGAGTGGAGCACTGAGTTTCTGAATCATTAAGATTAAGAGGAATCTGATACACTCGTTCCGAGCTCAGCTCAGCGTGTGGGTGAACTTTCAGCTGGTGTTCACGTAGCGGTTTGACAATCTGGCGTGGACTCGCGTGTTTGCGGGTTTCGGATCCCGGCTACTGCTGCCATTGTGGTCTCGAGTACGAGAGCTCGCCTCATGGATAATGGACAGTCCATTTCAGCCAAAAAATAAAAAATAAAAAAATCCAAAGTCTAAAGGTTTCGGTTCGCTTATTAGAGCTGTTTTTATTTCACTATTACGTTATTTAGGAATAAACATCTTAAGTCTTTAGTATAACAGTAAGGCTAAATATTCTTTTACTAACACGTTAGCATACAATTATTTAAAGAGAAGGTAACATCGATGTAACACGCTAATAACATCGTAGCTAAAGGAAGAATATGCTAGTTTGTAGCTAGATACATTTTGGAAGAATGATTTTAATGCGAGTTTCTTCCTAAGAACACATTAGGTAAAGAAGTACGTAACTTGACTAAAACATGCTAACTTGGCGAACAATTAGTACAAATGAATATCTTGCCAGGTAGCGATATAGTGATAATTAGTTGATTTCAGTCTTCTGAAAGAATTATTCAATGAAGACATGTACATCATCAGTTCAACACAGAGCTAAAGGCGTGAACATGCTAATGATGAAGTCAGGATTTAACCGATTAGCAAAATACCTACGTATGTATTTATTCTCACTCCATGCTAGCGCGTCGTTGATGCGCCTTTAAAAAACAAAGACTTTCGTACAGAGGATCTGTTGAAAGGGCGAGCAGAGAAACAAAACCTCCAGATTTGTAATCACTGTATTAATAGAAACCAGTCGCTGGAGCATTGTTTTATTATCTGACGTCTCCGAGTGATCCATGATAAGCTCCGATCTCTTCCAGACAGTGATATTGCTTACATTAGCTATGCCCTTGTAATCCCCATTACCAGGGAGGAATTCACAAGATGGCTGCCAAGCGCAACTCAAAACACATGGGTACAACAGGAAGAGCTCATAAATAAAAGAGAAGAGAAAAAAAATCCAATATTTTGTCTTTGTCTCGTTCCAAACAGCTACACTTGCAGAAGATCGAGTTTGTGGGCATTAATTCAGTCTCTTCAGTGGTTTTTTATTTGAATAAAGCATGAGGCTTGAATTGGTCTGTAGTCCTCTTTAAAAAAAGGAATGAAATGCTTACTGAAATCTGATTAAAGACGCTTTTAACGAGAATGGTTTACCAAAAAAAGTGAATTATTCTCAAGCTTTAAAGACAGATGTTGCTTGGCTGTTGACTTGCACTAGTGAGTAAATTCCTTCATGAGGAAACATCATGAAAAGACGCCAGAAAAGTGCAGAAATTAGCCATTCTCAAGCTGTACCAGAAAAAAAAAACACAGAATTAAAACCAACAAACGAAAACGTTTATCTTCATTACCGTCATAGCTTGCAAACCAATTGTCCTTTGAGAGCATCAATTTTTGACAGATCCACAGCCAACGACCACAATTCTACTTCTAGCTCAACAAAATCCTCTGATTAGCAGCCCCGATGCATCAAACATCTCTGGAAGGGGTTCTTCAAGAGCTGGCCAAACCCAGAGAACCCACCAGAGAACATACTGTTGGAGGATGAACCATCTGGAACAAGTCAGAGAAGTTTCATTCATTCATTCATTCATTTGTCTTCAGCATTCTGCTTTACCCTGGTTAGTGTTGCAGTGGATCCGAAGCTTATCCCTGAAAGACTGGGAGCAAGTTGGGAACCCACCACAGATCGCAGGGCATCACACATACTTCCATGCTCCTATAGTCGTAAATCCATCTACAGGCATGTTTTTGTCAGGTGTGAAGAAACCAGAGAACCTGGAGGAACCCACTTGGAGACAAACCTCAGAATCGAACGCCAAATCCTGGCGCTGAGCCACCATGTTGCCCCGGAGGAGCTTCACTTTGTAGTAAATAAAGCACTAATTCCTCTCTTCCAAGGTCACTTTAGATCCTTGTGGTTGGTTCGTAATATTCATGGGGAAGTTATATGGTGATGTCAGCTTGGGACAATCCTGAATTCAGTAATACAAGTGTATCCACAGATAATTTGATAGATCCTTGGGGTTTTAATTGTGTCCTAAACTCAGCACTTTGTAGAACATCAACCAAGCCTTCTACTAGCTTTAAAAATATCCAGTTATCCATTATCCAAAAGCACATCTCCATGCTCAAGGGTACATTCTAGCTAAAACAAACTAAACAAAGTTCAGACAGTCAGGGGAAGTTCATTCCACCTCCTGGGTGCAGGACAGAGAAGAGTCTTGATGCATGTCTTCCTTGTAGCCTGAGCAATGGTACTCTGGGCTACCGATCAGAAGATCACGAGTTCAAATCCCAGCACCAGCAAGCACAACTGAGTCGTCTCAGTTGTAAGTTGCTTTGGATAAAATCGTCAGCCAAATGAGATAACTGTAGACGGTGGGTCAAATCAAGCAGAGCTAGAGGATCAGAGGGAGCATGGTGCAGAGCATGGTGTGATAAGTTCCCTTAGGTAAGTGGCCGCTGGTCCGTTTTTGGCTTTGTAGATGAGCGTCAGTGTTTTAAACCTGATCCAGCTGCTACAGGAAGCCAGTGGTGGGAACAGAGCAGTGGAGTGATGTGGGAGAACTTGGGGAGGTTGAAAACAAGTCGTGCAGCTGCATACTGGATCAGTTGCAGGAGTCGGATGGTGTCCAAGAGCAGACCTGCCAGGAGCGAGGTGCAGTCGTCCAGTCTGGAGATGACCAGGGACTGAGCAAGCACCTCAGTGGCCTCTGTGGATAAAAATGGACGGATCCTCCTGATGTTGTGAAGAAGAAACCTGCGTGGCCGAGCCAGGTTAGCAGTGTGAAGCATGAAGCGTCGATGGTTGTCCAGGACTTCCCTAAATTTCCATGCAGTGTCAGATGGTTGGATCTGAGCGTTATCCAGGGACAAGATCAACACATAACCACTTAAAGGTCACATTGTTCAGGCTAGCTTGCTAGCTCGGCTAGTTGTCTTTGCATTTATAGTTCACTATGTCGTAAAATCCGTAGTGAAGCTAATATTAAAATAGTTAACGTCTGTTTGTGTACAACAAGGAACCAGTTTTCCGTGTATCCGTTAGAAAAAATAGATTAAACAGATGCATTGCATCTTAAGCTAAAAATACTGTAACTATCGAGCCAGTGTGTGTGATTATTATATTAAAAAATATCTTAAATCAGACTATTTTCTTCATTCCTATGTCAGCACTCATCTGTGGTGTTTCTGTCATCCTGTGAGGAAGGGATTTTATTTTCATCTGTACAATCACTCAAATACGACACGATTATGTAGCACTTACGCTAGAGCTGATTATTCCTGGAAGACCTGATTACAAGCAGTGGGGCTTTAAATCTTTTCTCCTGTTAGATTCCTGATTCGTTGCATTTATTATTTTTATTTTTATTGTTTTTTTGGATTCTAATGCTAAAGCATGTTGTGCTTTGACATTACAATAACCTATCCTGAAAGTTCTATCACTATTATAAAGTTACTATTTGACTTTTAATAGAATTCCTGGTTTTAAACTTTAAAATCTAACAGATATTAATTACTACAAATTAGCATTACGTCTGCGTTCACTGTTAACCACGTTAGCATGTTTCGTCGACCTTTAACCACACGACCTTTGACCGAGCGAGAAAAAAAAAACAAGCCGTCAGACATTTTTATAAAAGCATGTGTAACATAGAAAGGCACCACCTCGAAATAACCAGTCTAAAACATAAACTGTGCCAGAAACTTCCCCAGAAGCGGAGTAATGACCTCCTCCTGCGCTTTGCTAATGTCACCTTTAATTTCACGCATGGCTGCGGCTCTCTTTTCCCAACACTTGCGCGCCGGGGTAGCGCGAGACCCAGGCCAGGTGTTTGAGCGAACATTCGGCTCTTCGATGGGCAATTTCCCGCATTACTGTAATCAATAAGTTAATAACGGACAGGGTTGAGATGTTTGCCCCGTTCCCAAATAACCCCAATCAGAGGCTGCCCTTCAATTGGGCCAATTAGAGAAATTTGCGTAACCTGAGACAGATGGAGCGAGAGCTTAGCATCCTCTCTCTGGTTTCAGCAGCACGGCGTCTTTCCTTTCCTTTTATTTCCTTTTCTCTCCGGACACAGCGGCACGGTGAAAGTTTCCCCGACAGCGAAGCCAAGAAAAACTTCAACTGCTCGTGTTCTACAGCTGGAAAGATGGCATTAAAGGTTCTTTTATTTTTAAGCTTCATTTTTCCATTTTTTTTTTCATTTCTGTGTAATCCTTAAATTCTTAAAGGAAATGTACAGTAGGACAGAACAGTCCTGCGGTAAAACTAATCGCACTCAGCTTTAGCCTGTAACTTCTTTACATATAAATGCCATTTAGGGGTCAAAGGTCGGACTTTTAATCATTGACAAACGTGTGTCGTGATCGAGCAACGTTTTATGAATGTGTTCAATTTAAAAAAACATACAAATAGACAGATATTTTTTTTTTTTTACATTCTCCACAAATATGTTTTAAAAAAATGTTAAATCTGAAACCAGGTCAAGCAGCTAATATCATAACCTTGCTAACGTTACCTTATCCGAGTCGTCTAGCTAGCACAGCTAGCTATGTTTGCTTTTATTGTTCAATATCGAATCACATTTGTAGTATTTCTACTATTAAAATAGTCAAAACATCTATTTTTCTTACAAGTAAACACACTGTTATAGGAAAGTAATCAACGACAGACTGGTGTGATGAAGCGGAGTCACTGTAACCAAGCTGAAGTTGATTATTTTCCTATAAAAGCACGTCCCCAAGTGTTTTATTCCTCTTACACCACAGCAATTTACCAACAATCATACTATTTATCCATTTATATTTACATTTAATGTTGTAGAATGTCCATGAAACAAGTTCACACCTACAGTAGATAGTTAAAGGAGCTATAAACAGTTGTTCCCTCACTACCTTCTCTTTTATTCCGTCTCGATGTTAATAAGACGGGAAAAAAAAAAAACGCAGCTTGTCATGTTACTGAGAAGCTACGAAAAAAAACCTCCCCTGCGCTGAAGATGTTGCTACTGTAACTGTCGGAGTAGCTTCTGCTGTAAAGAAACGTTAAGAAATAGCTAGGCTACTGCAATAAATTTAACATAAAATTAACATTTTAAAATTAACTTCTTATTATTTATTCTTATTACAGTCCAAAAACACCCACAGTGCATACGCTAGTGTCAGGAAATGCGTAAAAGAAACGTCCTTGCTGCTAACGATGATAACAATGACGATAATTTCCACATGTTTATCCGCGTGTTAGAGTTTCAGTCTCTCTCTCTCTCTCTCAGTCTCTCTCTCTCTCTCTCTCTCAGTCTCTCTCTCTCTCTCACACTCAGAGTTATACGTAAAGCTTATGCGTGAGTTCAGAATCAAGGAACGTGTAAGTGAAATGAATCTAACGTTCATGCTCGCTCGCTAACGTGATTGTTTAAATGTTTGTAAGCCCGCTAAGCAGCAGCAAAAAAAAAAAAAAAGAAAGACTTATAGTCCAAAAACTATGGTAATGTCAGTTTCACATTTACATTGTGTACTCTGGAGTTTTTTTTTTTTAAATTCATAATCTCATTTTTATTGCTTGGTGTTTCGAGCAGTTCCCAGGATTAATTTCATATTAATTCTAAAATGATCTGCTCCATAGATCACCGAGTCAGAGCGATATATTCGGGTTGCTGCAGTGGGACGTCTCGGGCAGGCCAGAGGAAAAGTGTAATTAATTTACTTTTCTTCGAACTGACTCACTCTGAATGTGAATGAAGTGTGTGTGTGTGTGTGTGTGTGTGTGTGTGTGTCAGAGAGACAGAGACAGAGAGAGAGAGAGAGAGAGAAAGAGAGAGGGACATTGAAATCTGATTAATTCAGCTGAGCCGTACGGACGTTCCCCCTGCACAGCTGCGCAGCGTTGGTTCATGAGCTTCCGATTTGGGAATTCTGTTTGATGTGTTCCTACCGCAGGAATTGCCAGGGATTTGTGGCTCTTTGGAAATCATACACAGTTTATAAAATAACCTGACAGTACTCCTTTTTTTTTTTTTTTTTTCCCAGGCCTCGTCTTCTTCTGGAGCTTTGCTTAACACAAAAACCAAGACTTTAAATAAGCCTTCACTCATCCTGCATCAGTGGCCAGGCCAGGATCGGTGTGTGTGTGTGTGTGTGTGTGTGTGTGTGTGTGAGAACCCATAAGAAAAACATTAGCACAAACGAAACGTTCCTGTCTGAGGCTGACAGGATGACAGCGGTCACGTTATCGGCCAAACCTCACGTCTAAACAGGCGTAATGCGTTTTTGATTACGGCTCATTAATACATCATAACGTTATTAATAACAGTAGAAGGAGAAGAGAAAACACACCCTCATGCGCTCCACACTAATCATCTCCAAAGATCTCCACCGTCTTCCCCGTACATTTACGCTTTTTTTTTTTTTCCCCCTCTTTCCTTTTTTTTTTTTGGGGTTTTGATTCATGTTCATGACTTTTCACCCCAAGGAAAAAAAAAAAGGCATCCTTCTTGTAGGAGATTATACATCTGAGACCAAGAATGGAACAAAGTTCGCTTTTTAGACTTCAGCGCAGTTGAAGAGATCCCTCGCTCCACGCCCACCTCGTCCTGCGTTTAATTTTACAGCAATATAAAATTGTGATTTCTGCCAAAAAAAAAACAAGGCGTAAGCGGTGGAACACGACTACACAACCACACCACAACATGACATGACAAACAATTACACTCCAGTTATTATTTTTTTTATTCTTCTTATCTGATGCAGTCAGTCAGCAGCGGCTCAGGAGCGTAGATTTTGTTTCAGGACAACATTAATAACGACAAAACTAAATCCTGTGGAGAGGCTATCACACTTGACTAACACCAAGGCTACTATCTAGTGAATTTGTATTCGATTAATCCTGTAACAGGCAGCTGAGAGTCGACAAGGTACAGCGTTCCAGACCAGCTACATCTCAGAAACCACACAAAACACCTGAAAAAAATCGGACAGCTTTTTCTCAGCTTTTGCGATGCATGGACTTTATCCACGCCATAATCTAGCTTTCCCTTTCCTAATCTTTAATCCAATTTACAACACTGCCTGTGCTTACACTTTGCTTTTGTTTGAAAAAAATCCATTCAATTTTATTTATTATTTGCTATAAAATAAGATCTTGTTGGTCGCTGAGTAATTTTTAACATTGCAACAACGTCTTTAACTGTCCTTTCTGCTGCTCCTCCCCCGAGCGTGGGGCAGCGTCATTCCTGCCCCAGTGGGGCCTCTATTTATTAGCGCTTGTTGCAGTTCCCATTTTGACCACTAGGTGTAACAATAACTAAAGTTAAATGGGGCAGCGAGCACGCTGAAACAAACACGATCGCGCAACATCTAGAAAGGTGAGCAAATCAACGGAACATCGTCTTTTATCTGTCAAATAGCGAAAACATTGAAATGCATGGAGTTGTGAATAAGGACTTAATGGAGATTAACGTTTGTTGAACAGCTGAGATAAATGGTGGAGCTCTGACACGACGCACGAGCCACCACTGAAAACATGACATTTCGGAGATATCATTCCTTACGACTGAATTCCAGCGAAGTCGCAATTAACTGCTCAAATCGGGAGACTGTAAAGTTCCTATTCGTACGAATTCAGAAACAATCCACTAATTATATTCAGAATTTATATTAAAAAACACTTAATGTCCACTTAATAACTACAGTGCACCAACTCTCTGATGAATTCTGGATGCTGATTGGTCAGAAGTTTTATATTAACGCGCTCGTTCTAATGCGTTATCATTTCTGTAGTAACAGAGCAGTCACAGGGACGTGTACAGCAGACGCTCCGCTGATAATAAACAGATTAAAAAGTGGTGAAGTTTTCCGTAAGGTGATGTTTATTTAATATTTATGGAAGGAGTCTCCAGTGCCAGCGCTCTGTAACAGTCAGAGGTAAAGCTGCAACTTTACGTTTTGCAACGTCTTCAGGACAGAGGAGCTTACGCGTTTTTTGGGTCAGGGAACGACTGTACTAACTTGTTTCAGGGAAAGTAACTATAAAAGGATAATAAAAGTACGGCGTGTAATTGAATAAAACACTTGGGGACGTGCTGTTAGAGGAAAATAATCAGCGCTGTGGTGGTAACTGTGACTCCTCTTCCTGTACATCGATATCAGCGCGTGTGCGAAACCGCCGTCTTCGTGTCTAATGAACAACAGATGCTCATATCACGGAGAGAAAGTAAGAGAAATGAAAATAAAAAATGAAAAATTTAACAAACAATGAAGAAAAATTGAGAAATAAAAAGTTTAAAAAGGAAAGAAAGAAAATAAGAAAGAAGTGACAAAAAGAAACAAATTAAAAAGAAAGAAGGAAAGAAAGATAGATGTGAGAGAAAAAGAGAGAGACAAAGGACAGAAGGTAAGAGAGATAAAGAAAGAGAGCTCAAATGAAAGAAAGAAAGAAAGAAAGATGAGAGAAACAGAGAGAGAAAGGACAGAAGGTAAGAGAGAGAAAGAAAGAGAGCTCAAATGAAAGAAAGAAAGAAAGAAAGAAAGAAAGAAAGAAAGATGAGAGAAACAGAGAGAGAGAAAGGACAGAAGGTAAGAGAGAGAAAGAAAGAGAGCTCAAATGAAAGAAAGAAAGAAAGAAAGAAAGATGAGAGAAACAGAGAGAGAGAAAGGACAGAAGGTAAGAGAGAGAAAGAAAGAGAGCTCAAATGAAAGAAAGAAAGAAAGAAAGAAAGAAAGATGAGAGAAACAGCGAGAGAAAGGACAGAAGGTAAGAGAGAGAAAGAGATCGAGAGAGAGAAAGAAGGAAAAAAAGAAAGAAAGAAAGATCTGAGAGAAACAGAGAGAGAAAGGACAGAAGGTAAGAAAGAGTTTGAAAGAAAGAAAGAAGGGAGTAATAGGTTCTGCATTAGGGAGAGCTGTGCTAAGTGGAGGAGGTTAAATGGTCCACACTCGCTGAGGGAGATTTACTCTACAGGAAGAAAGAGAGAGAGGAGAAAGAGAGAGATAGAAAGAGAGAGAGAGAGAGAGAGAGAGAGAGAGAGAGAAAGTTGCAGGCTACTGCACACTGTAAGAGCAGGTCATTTATTCACGTCTGCCCAACTGCTTTTAATTTCATTTCCATGTCGGCCCTGCAGCACTCGGGCACGTCTCGGATCCTGTTACATCCTGTTTGATCTGGAGAACGGATAGCCTGCAGGAATTCTTTCCTCCGTATCGCTTTTGGAAAGCGTGATTTTTTTTCTCGTCCACTCAAAAACGGCAGCAACTTTTAAAAAAAAAACAAAACAAAACATTTGTTTCCTCGTAAGCCGATATCCCGGAGGCCGCCGGGGACGAATTCAACACAGCAAGCAAATTAATGAGATGCGTTCGCGTCTGAGTCGGTGATGAACGATACGACTCACTTTACTGAATCGATTCATTGATTCATTCGATTCATTTGATTCCATCTCTGAGCAGCAGTTTCCGTTTGTGTGATTAAAAACAGTGTAACTGCTAATAACGACTAGCGTAGAACCGCGTCGTCTTTGTTAGTCGGCGCTCTGCGGGTCATGCGGCGCGCTTTCACACCTACGTCATCCGGTTATCGTGTTCCCTTTTCCTTCCTCAGACTCGTCCGTTTCTTGCCGTTAGGTGTGAACACGTCATTACTGATCTTTCAAGATGTTCTCTCGGCACCGAACCAGCTCGCGTGCTAAAGCGATTCCTGCTGAGCGTCCAATGCTAATGCTAATGCTAAGCAGCAGGAGTCATAGGTTATCTCACAGGCACACGCATCAGGCTGAGAACCTTTAATTACCTCAACGAACCCTTAGAGAACCCTTTTTTTTCCTAACAGCTTGCATGTATTAACTGGCAATTCTTCTCTCTTCAGGGTTCTTCAGGTGTCCCTCTGGGGGAAGCCGTAAAAGTTCTGTGTAGAACCCTACAACAGAGTGTTTTCCTATCAGTAAGCACCCTTAAATATTCAAAGAACCCTTAAAGAACCTCCTGAAGAGCCCTTTTTTTCTGAGAGTTTGTGTATTAACTGGGTAAGTCAACATGCTGATGGGCTCTTTGGTTCTCCCTCTGGG
>JAKKZJ010000003.1:31410988-31422645 GCA_033441845.1 Pangasius mekongensis
GTGCGTGTGTGTGTTTGTGTGTTGTGTGTGTGTGTGTGTTACTGTCTGAATGTGTATTTAATGTGTGTGTGTGTTTAGTAATGAGTGTGTTCATTAGTGTGTGTGTGTGTGTTTAGTAATGTGTAATGTTTAATGTCTGTGTGTGTGTGTGTGTGTGTGTGTGTGTGTGTGTGTGTGTGTGTGTGTGTGTGTTACTGTCTGAATATGTATTTAGTCTGTGTGTGTGTGTAACTGTTTGTGTGTGTATTTAATGTGTGTGTGTATGTTGTGTGTGCATGTGTGTTAATGTGTGTGTGTATGTTGTGTGTGCATGTGTGTTAATGTGTGTTAATGTGTGTGTGTGTGTGTTTTATGTGGTCCCTAAAACAAATTGATTTTTACAAATATATTTTGATTAATTTTAAGTAACACACCTCGACGTCCGCATTAAACCGCTGTCGGTTTTTATCCTCTCTCCCGTCATGTCTCCGGCCCTCATTTGCATATCAGAACGTGATTGGCTCGTGTGTGTTATGATGTAATTTGCATATTGCTATATTCTTGATTAGGAGAGTTCGAAGTGTCGAGAGAGTTTCTGTGCTGAACCACGTCGAGACATTTAATACGCAATAAAGCGAAAAAAATTACGCTCTTTAAAAATAGTACACGTGACGTTAAGCTCCGCCCCTTTAACATTAATAAGCGTCACATGAACTTCACGTGCGTCACGAGTCGTGTGTAAAGAATCACGTCTAATTTTTGCACTCACTTCATTTGCAATTTGTTTTCACGCGATTCTTTACACACGACCCATTTATTTCACGTGACGTGACGTTCACACGTCGTTTAATTTTTACATAAATTTACTTGTTTTCCTTTCCGCATGTGTTTTTATTTTCATGCCATTTTCACGTGATTTTGCTGTTTGCAGTTTGCTGAAAACTGTCTCTTTTTCTTTCTTTTTTTTCTTTGTAATTTTTTCTTTAAAAAATTTTAAATAAATTTCTCTAAAATAATTGCTCTTAAAATTAAATTCTTAAATTGTTCTTAATAATATTGTATTTTTCTAAAGATGAAATTTGCTATTTTTCTTAAAATTAGATTTTAATTTTTTTTTTAGACTAAATGTTAAGCTGAAATTTTCCTTCGAAAATTCTTTTCCCGCTATAATATTCCGATTTTTCAACAGGAATTCCGGATGAACAAGATCAGGATGTTCCGTTACGCCGGCACAATGTCACTAACGAGACAGGAACGTGGCATTCGGGAACGCGGATATATTTCACGTAAACAGTAACACACGTCCGCTTTAACGCGCTGTGCTGACTGTCCCGATCTTCCGACCTTTTTTTTTTTGGGAAGTGAAGGATGATGGAACTGTTTTCGGTGCTGGACTCTGCGTGTTGCAGAGTGTCAGCAAATCTGCCTGCCTTGGTAACTGTTGCGGCGTTGGACAAACATTACGCTCTGAGCTTCGGTTAGACAAACAAACATTTACTCGCGTGTAATGGTGTCCTAACGCAACCTGGACCGAGCCGAACTGGAATTAATTTAAAGGGCTTGTGCAGTTTTCCGGGGATTTTTTTCCCCCGGTTTTAAGCTCTGTAATTCAATTTAAACTGGTGGAAATAAGATGCTTATCGATCCGCTAGCCGCTAGCGCGCGAGTGTTTGTGTGTGTGTGTAAGTGTGTGTGTGTGTGTGTGTGTGTGTGTGAATGACTAATTCTTTGCTAATTCTATTTTTTTTTTTTTTGCTAGTTCCTTCAGGTGCTGTATGCAGCTAAAATGTTGCAGAGATGTTGATGATAACAGATAAGCTGCTGTGTATGCTATAAGTCTGGCTAATAGTTATTAATATTAGCATTAGAGTTAGCATTAGCATTCTGAGGATTTTGACGTCACGCGCTCGAAAGTTCGGTCCGAGAGGCTTCAACTCCAGAACCCAAATCTACTTCGGAAATAAATGTTTTTCAGAAATCGTTAATCTTCTTCAGAAAAAAATAAATAAATTCCAAAGAAAAAGAATGAAATATTTTAAAGAAAAATTGCATTGCTTTCATGAAACAATATATCTTTAATAAAATCTTCAGAAAATAAAATCTTTTAGAAGAATTGTCTTTTTTTATTCTTCAAAAAAAATTCATTAAAAAAAAAGAAAGAAAAGTAAATCTTTCAAGAAGAGTGAAGACTTCTTCAAAAAAAAAAATTTAATCTTCAGGGAAAAATTTATTTATTTATTTTTTGTAAACGTTAAAATCGTCAGGGAAAAAATGTAATTCTTCTTCAGAAGAATCTAAGAAAAATTTAAGAAAAAAAAAAGTTCTAATTTTATATACAAACCAGAACCCGGAGACGCGGAGGTCACGTGACGCACGTGAGGCGAGATCTCGCCGTTTTGCGATGTTTAACACGTGTGTTTTGAATTTCTTTCACGACACGAGTTACGCGTTTCACGAATCACGCTAGTCCACGTGTGTTTGTTTTTATTGGCGCCCGAGAGCTTGACTTTTCATCCTGCTCCAGAATCTGACAGCATCTGCTTCAAAATAAAATCTTTTTAAAAATAACGTAAAAAAAAAAAGGCCGTAGCTCTCCGTGAGCGCTAACGCGTCGTCCAGACAGACGAGCCGCGTCTCCGTGAAGCCAATTATCACTCTGAAAAAAGACTTTTTTTTTTTCCCTTTTTTTTTTTTTTTTTTTTTACAGAATCCAGAACGAGACACATGGCTGTAAATCTCGTTTTTATTCACAGGCCACAGAGTCGCTTCAGTGACATCCTTTGTTCTTTAACGGACATGAAAATGAAAAGATGAAAAAAAAAAAACTCTCGTATCTAAAAAGCTGAATTTTTTTATTCAAATCAAACGCAGAAACGACACGGACTGATCAATCGAATCCCTTTTTCCTCATGAGGTCACAGATTTTTCCCACCGCTGGCGCTTGGAGTGTGTGTGTGTGTGTGTGTGTGTGTGTTGGATAGTCGATGTTTTATCCCGTTTGCGCTACGCTACTTAGCTACATGTAAAATTTTACAATACTTTGTAGTCGGAGAACAGAAGTTAATAGCCTGCTATGCTAACGAGGCTACACTGCTAGCAACGTTGAGCTGCTGCTGCTAGTCATGTAGCAAAGATTTGAACTGAAGAACGTCCGTATTTAATGGAGCCACAACTAGCGAGCTAATGAATTAGCTAGTTAGCATCACTGCGGCTGGAATGCTTTTTTTTTTTTTTTTTTTTTTTTTTTTTTAAGTCACATGACGCATCTCTGGTTTCTGATTTGTTGAAAACTGTCAACTTCAATTTTCTAAAAAATTTTTCTTAATTGTTCTAATTATTTTCTTAAAAAGACTGTATTTTTTAGAAGATTTCCTTTTTTAAGATGATTTAATACTTTTCCGAAATAGATTTCTTTTTTTTTTTTTTTAAATCGATTAAATGTTTTTAATGAAGATTTTCTTCGTCAAATAGACATCGTTTTTTTTTCTTCTAAATGAAGAAATCGTACTATTTTTGAGGAAGATTCCTTCTTTCCGGAGATTGAACTTTTCTGAAGAATATTTAGCGTTTATATAAAAAATAATAATAATAACAATAACATTAAATATAAAAAATATAAAATATGTTTATAAAAATATAAAATATTAAATAAAAAATTTAAATAATAATACATTTTTTCTGATATAATTGAATTTTCTGGAAAAAGATATTTTTATCTGAAGAAGATTAAAATTTATTATCATTTATTAATTTATTCAAATTTATTCGAAACCGTTTTTCACTAAGAAAATGACAATAAAATAATCGCTTTAAAATTTTTTTTTTCTTGTTTTAGGAAATTTACCCACAATCCTCCTGTGCTGTAAAACAAACACACATTTTAGACGTATTATAGTCACTAAGCGCTAGTTTCAGATATATTTATATATATATCTATATATTCATTTATCTCTTTCTCTATAGCTGCGTGCTTGTAAGCGGCTTGTAATGGCTGCCTGGTGACATCATTTCCTGTACGGCTGTCAGTGTTTTTCTCCGCAGCGTCGACGTTCCTCGAGACACGCTGATCTGATAATTGCGGTTCTCTCAGGAGCTTTACGCTAACTGCGAGCGACAGACAGAAAGCAGAAACGTGCTTTAAAGTCCGTTTCAGGATTTTTTTTGGACGCGTCTCTGTGTTTGGATTGACATCGAAGACCAACACGTTTGCACCATAAGCTGGATTTGGCAAACGTGAACGTAGCACAAGGCGTTCACTTCTTCTTCTTCTTCATCGTCATCATCATCATCATCATCACTAGCTTCTTCTCATGTGAGCTGACGAGAGGAATGAAAATTAAACAGCGTCACGTTTATAGTTATAATCTTTAACAAAAGAATTAATCAGCATAAGATACCTACATACATACATAACTTGCGCTAACGTTAGCCAGCTAAGTCCGTTATTAACGTTAGCTATTATTGCGATAACAACAGATAGCTGCTATTATGTTGCTGTGCAGGTTTGCTAGCTTAAATCTTTGTAAACTATGACATAAGGCAAAAAAAACGCACAACGTTTTTAAATCAAGCAGCTAACATCACGTAATCATCAGGAATGGACACAAAACGTTACGTGCTTAGCTGCTGTAAATATGTAATGCTTAGCATAAAATGTATGTACGTAGATTATCTAAGTGGTTGTTTACATATTGCTAGCTAGCATGCTAGTAAACTAGCTAAGTAATGCCAGACAGGTACGAAGTTAAAGCAAATCTTAAATGTTTAAAAAAAAAAAAAAGCTAGCTTAATCACCTAAAAGAGAATTTCTTCGTTTTGCTTATTAGCACTCACTCACTAAAAACAAATAACGCTAGCCACCGCTAGTTAGCATCGTAAGCGTCGTGCTAGCTCGGTCTTGTTTTCGTACGTTTCTTCCAATCCGAGTATCCAAACTCTGAAATAGGTTATGGAATTAAAATAAGTTATGATTCACACATTTCACTTTGTGGTTAAAAATTTTTTATGCTAATCAGTCCAGCTATGATCGAGGATGACGATTGGCTGATCAGATCGATCTTTAGCACTATTCGGACGGGATTCGTTTTTCATAATGTGTCTCTGTTCAGTAATTTTGACGTAATCATGAGCGATTCGTACGGGATTAGCGATCGGAAGTGGGCTACGCACTTTATCTTTAACACGAACTCTTTGTCGATCTTTAATATAAGCGCTTGTTGTCGGGGGAGGGCGTGGTGGGCGTGGCTTGGGATGATTAGCAGGTCACATGACCGCAACATTTCGCTTCTCTGACAAGTGGAGCGTCTTTATACTGAAGGAAAAACGCAAAAACGTCTTTTCCCTCAGGGTATAACGCAATCTTTTCTCAGTTCAGACCTGATATACTGCGTAATACCTGGGGTTATTTAGGGTTTAAAAAAAAAAAAAAAAAAAAGGGATACGGATATGAATAAAATCCCAGAGATACTCCAGGAATAATTACGTCACCCCGCCTCCGCATGTAACGCCGTCCCAATCCGAATAGGGCTTTAGGCTCCGCCCCCTTGTTGCCACCTGTTGCTTGGGGAAGAAAAAAAAAAAAACATCAGGTCCTGTTTTTCGTCGTATGGAAACAATTAGACCGAAATAACGACTGGATCCGTGTTGAGTCCTCGGAATAGTTTTAATCGCAGCACTGATGATCAGATGATGACCTAAAATTCTGCGGTAAACACATTCGCTCATAGCCGAACGAGTGGAAAACAAAAATCACGGATTTGATTACGTGAACCTGCCGGGCCTGCTGTGTTGACTGCAACACTTCACAGCTCATTCCTTATTTTCCCTTTGACTGTTGCTATGTTGACAAAATATTATTCCTACGAGTTATGTTTCCGTCCTTGAGAAACACAGAGAGAGAGAGAGAGAGAGAGAGAAGAAGGAAAAAAGAGCGAACGGCAACTCCGAAGCATCCAGAAGTCGAACGGAGGGAAGAGGAAGCCAGATCTTTAATCACTTCCATATCTCAGCGAGCGAGAGTTCCCGTGTCGACATGAGCGCTTTCTCAGCGCCAGTCGCAAAAACGCGGTGACATCATCCTCGCACAACAAACTGTGTATTCAGGCAAACAGAGGAACGGTGCGCCGAGACGAGTGCCAGCGTGGGCACAGAACAGATGGCTTCTCATCAGCGAGAGGAAAACCGGGCTAATGACGGAACGCCGCACTGTGTACGGGTCAGCAAGCACGCTCGATTCTGATTGGCCGCTTCGCTACGTCAGTTTTCCGACGACTTTCTTGGTGCGTCTCTTTTCTAAAACGCTCAGGTGTGACACCTGATATGGACGTGCATGATGTGTGTGGCGTCACGGAGCAGTTACGTCAACGTTAGCGTAGACTGCGGTACATAATTATTGGCACCCTTCACACACACACACACACACACACACACACACACACCCACACACACACACACACACACACACAAATCACATACTATATAAAGAATAACAGACTTTCTGAGATGTATAGTTTTATTCATGTGGCCTGGGTGTTTCAGTTCCAGTGAAGGAGGCGTGGCCTGTGTGTGTCAATCATAGTGAAGGAGGCGTGGCCTGTGTGTATCAGTCGTAGTGAAGGAGGCGTGGCCTGTGTGTATCAGTTCCAGTGAAGGAGGCGTGGCCTGTGTGTATCAGTCGTAGTGAAGGAGGCGTGGCCTGTGTGTATCAGTCGTAGTGAAGGAGGCGTGGCCTGTGTGTGTCAGTTCCAGTGAAGGAGGCGTGGCCTGTGTGTTTCAGTTGTAGGAGGCGTGGCCTGTGTGTGTATCAGTTGTAGGAGGCGTGGCCTGTGTGTGTATCAGTTGTAGGAGGCGTGGCCTGTGTGTGTATCAGTTGTAGGAAGCATGGCCTGTGTTCCTTTCAGTTTCCAGTGGAGGCGTGGCCTGTGTTCCTTTCAGTTCCAGTGAAGGAGGCGTGGCCTGTGTGTGTGTCAGTTGTAGGAGGCGTGGCCTGTGTTCCTTTCAGTTCCAGTGAAGGAGGCGTGGCCTGTGTGTGTGTCAGTTCCAGTGAAGGAGGCATGGCCTGTGTGTGTGTATCAGTTGTAGGAGGCGTGGCCTGTGTGTGTCAGTTCCAGTGAAGGAGGCGTGGCCTGTGTGTGTATCAGTTGTAGGAGGCGTGGCCTGTGTGTGTATCAGTTGTAGAAGGCGTGGCCTGTGTGTGTCAGTTCCAGTGAAGGAGGCGTGGCCTGTGTGTGTCAGTTCCAGTGAAGGAGGCGTGGCCTGTGTGTGTCAGTTCCAGTGAAGGAGGCGTGGTCTTTTCTTAATAGAAAACTGACTCAAATTTGTAATATTATTGTTAATATTTGGATTTTCTTACGTCTAGAGCCGAACTTAAGGAACTAATTTACTTTTTATTATTTTTTTATTTTATTTTAGATTTCTTTCTCATGCTGTACTGTTATATTGGCACATCATCATTCATACGATAATGTTTTCACTTTTTTTTTATGCTAGCATGCCAGCAAACCTTTTATACCATTAATGTTCATGAGAATCTTTTCTCTCTTCACGCTCCCGGAGTTCATCCCGCTCCAGTCGAGTGTATAAAGCCGTAAATCAGGATCGACGAGACTTTTATGCGATGTTCTCCCGCAGTTCAAAGCGAAGAAACCTGTACGTGAGTCAGGAGCCTTTGATATTTTTTTTTTTTTATCACAGCTCAGGAATGCCGGAACAGTAGCTCGCACAAATCATACGGATCTTCTCGTCTGGGGAGAGAAAAAAAACACGCTGGGGGTAATAAATTGACTCGGGGTTAGTGTGTGTCCTCCATTTTCCTCCTGTTTGACCTCGAAAGCTCGGTGGATTTTTAAGGTAAAATACGGCGAACATGCAGAACATGCATCATCGTAACGTTGTTTATAAACTAAAAATGGCGGTCGTACTCGTTATCTAGCATTAGCTAGCATTAACTAGCACGTACGTTAGCATAACTCCCTAACCTGCACCTGAAATGTAAAATAAAATGGTTATTGTTTTGCTTTTCTACTTTATAACCGTAAAAAGATGGCAGGTTCGTGTTGGCAGCCATTTTGAATTTCGTACCAAGCTGCATCACTTTACAGTTTGGAAAAATCAGAACAAATCCCGGTTTTAATGCTAATCTGAGAGAACGAGTCAAGAGGTTTTTGGTTTTTTTTTTTTCCATAATTCATTGCAGAAGGTTATTTTAACATTTTGAGGAAATTTAAAATAAAATCTGATGTAGGGCGATGTACATAAAACCCTAACTTTACACTAAAAACAGGAAGACATTACGCTAATGCAGATAACTAGCTAGCATGATAGTACTTCAGGTAGAGTAAGAATGCGACACACGGCTAAATACGAAATAATATACACTCATACAATATGATTACTGGATAGTTTTCTTCGTTTAAAGCTTTTGTGAGGGGTTTTCCGGCCCAGAAATAAGCCCCGCCCCCAGCCAGAATAATGCTGTGCCTTTTTTCTGTTTAAAAGGAAACTCACAAGTGTCGTTTCATGAGAGAGGACGAGGAATGAGTTAGGGTTACACCGCTCAGTTAGCAGGTGGTGCTAAGATTTGCATACTGCCCCTTTAAAATGAACATTTCTTAAAATATAGACGTCTAAAAGTTATAAATATGTGAAAGTGTTGGCGGTGTTGGGGAGGGACGTAAATTACAACATATTTTAGATTCATTTAAAAGTGTTAATAATGAATATTTTAAGTTGATTTCAGTCTCAAAAACACACTTCACTCCGGGAAAGTTTAATTTAATAAAAATGAAAAACATATTAAAATAAAAATATAAAAGTAATTTAAAGATAAAAAATGTTCTCCATGTCGGACCTCCTTGCTTCTGTTGAGGTCATCTTTTGTCTGAACTAATTGTTTTTTACCTTCACATTTTTTAAATAAATAAATAACAATAAAATTATATATTAATTAAATTATGTTTTTAAATTGCTTCGTGCCATTTTAACACTCAGCATCACTGTGAAAAAAAAATCATTTCAGTGTAAGTTCATGAAAATGTTTTTAAATGTAAAATGTAAAAAAAAATAAAAATAATAATAATAATGTTTCATTCATATAAGAATGAAATTTGATTTAAGAATCAACTTTTTATTGCTGTTAAAAAATGTGAGGTTATGTACTTAATTAATTAAATAAACAAATTAAATAAATAAACAAATAAAGCATTGTGTTTATACAGCAGCCTTTTATCCAGCCAGGTCACAAAAGAAAGAAAGAAAGAAAGAAAGATAGATAGATAGATAGATAGATAGATAGATAGATAGATAGATTATTGATCCTGAGGGAAACTGCAGATATAGTGTCATGTAAAACAAAAAATAATAATAATAATCAAAATAATAAAGCGTTGGCTCTATATTGCGCATTTTTAAAAGTCAAGGTCACTGTAAAATAAATAAATAAATAAATAAACAAAACTAGTAGGGAAAAAACTAGTAGTGAGAAGAACGGGAAGAATGACGGGAGGCCTGAAAGAAAGAAAGAAAGAAAGAAAGAAAGAAGGAAAGAAGGAAGGAAAAAGAAAGAAGGACTTGATCTGGTTTTCTGGGTCATTTTTTCATGTTTACACACATTTTTGTGTTAATGGACTTTGGATGCCTTGGAGGGATCTTGTATATAGTTCTAGTCTTTTCAAATCAACACACACACACACTCACACACACACACACACACACACACACACACACACACACACACGTACGTCACTGGGCCTCTTCATGGCTCAACACACTGTTTGTTATATCAGCTCTTTTAAGTTAAACCAGCCGAAATCTCAGCGTTTAGTTTGAAATTACAGAGCTGTTACAAATAACACTTTTTTTTTTTTTTTTTTAACGACAGCTCCCAAAGCACAATTTGTTTTTTTGGACGCGTTTCAAATCGTAATGTAACCGTGAGCGATGTTTGGCCCCGGCTTTACTGCAGCGGGTATTAGGACCTGCCCTGTACAAATATTACATTTCCATTATTTCCTCCCCGAACGCTCGCGCAAATTGCAGGCGCTGAAAGCTTATTATATTCCTGCGGCCCCTCCAGCTACAGGGACGCTTTAATTTACAATTACTTACAGCCAATTAGAGCAGGAATATATCTGCAGGACCACCGCACGCTCGCACAAAACCCGAACCATATGCGCAAAATATTGCGCCAAGATCAAAAAAACCTGCAGGGAGAAACGTCTCGAGTCCCTGAGGACGTCTTTTCTCGCCCCGGAACGCAGCTGGACTCACACCCCTGACAGAGGTGTTAGGAAACGCAGTGCACTCTGGGTAATAAAAATAAATAAATAATAAAGTGACATCATGGAAGAAAAAAAGCGAAAGCTGGTCTTTCTTCACCTCGAGTCAAATGGTATTTTAGCGTAATGTTGACTGATATTTTAATACGTAAGCTTTTAACCTTGGAAAGTGTGTTCTGTGAGTTGAAAGGACACGCCCCCTTTTTCACGAGGACAATAAAGAAAAGTTCTGGATCGTGATTGGTCAGAAGGATTTATTTTCTCTAACAGCAGCTCTGACAGCTTCACATTAACGCTCTGTTATCGTTTCTATAGTAACAGCTCGTTCACAGCGACTTGGACGGCGGGCGACGCGTGTAATCGTCAACGTGGTGACGTTTTCTAGAAGGTTTATGGAAGGAGTCTCCAGTGTCAGCGCTTCGGAAGTTTTTTCACCATGTTCAGGACTGAGGTGTCTTATAACGTGAGTGAGGAAGTTTTGTGGATTTTCCGCAACATAAAATCTAGCAATAAACAGATAAAAATATACGTTGTCATGACAAACAAAAGGTAATTTTACTGTTTACATTTTTACGATATTGGATCGTTTGTAACTTAAAGCTGAACATGTCACTTAACTTTGTTGGTCATTTATATCTCGAATATTTCTCAATAATTCCCAGTATTTTAAGTTTTATAGGTTTATAAGTTTATAATGTACTTTACAGCACTGAATGTTTATCATGTAACTCATCCGTGTGAAATAGAAGCAGGTTTAGGCGGCCAGTTTTTATTTTTTGTGTGTGTTTATTTTTCAAATATCGTAATCCTGCGGCTTTAAGGCTCAGAGTTCACTGGCGACGTTTTCCTCGGCGTGTCAGGATGTCGGATTGCGTTTCGTTGACCTCTGTGTCTGGACAATTCATCAGTTTTGTTTCTTGTCCAATCAAATTAACCACAGACGTGTGTCCTGAAGTCTCGAACATTGGAATGTTAAAAAAAAAGAGAACACGGAAAAATTCCTATAAAAGTTCATATCTGGATCATTCTGTTAAATCAGTTTTCCTTGTGATTTTAATATTTATGTAAAATTCTAATTTTTAGATTCATATTTTATAATGTAAGTGTAAAAATGTCAGTGTCGTGTTTGGTCAAGTATTTAAAAATCTTTCTGAGGAATTTTTGTTTAAAAATTTAAAAAATTAACGTGTGTGAATTACATTTTTTTATATAGATTAGCTCTTTTAAAAAAAACTCAAATCGGATTTCTGCTAAAATACTCAACTCAGACACGAGACCAGACTCCTACTGAAATATCGAGACTTAGATCAGACTTTTTAATAAATAATAAATAATTCATCAATTTAATAAATAATAAATAATTCATCAATTTAATAAATAATAAATAATTCATTTATTTAATCA
>JAKKZJ010000003.1:31454901-31467311 GCA_033441845.1 Pangasius mekongensis
CCGGTTGCTAAGCAGTGATTGGTCACAACTCCGGTTGCTAAGCAGTGATTGGTCACAACTCCGGTTGCTAAGCAGTGATTGGTCACAACTCCGGTTGCTAAGCAGTGATCAATCAATTGGTCAAACGTAGCCTTGCAGCGCCTGTTAGCGAGACGGTAAATGAAGCGTTTTGTAAATGGCGTATATCAGAATGGGAGAATGAATCAGCGCAGTGATTCAGACCTTCGTGACGGATGTTTTTCCTGACGAGGTGGAGGAACTCGGGGCCTAATGGATGATCGGTTTGTCCATGACATAATCCGGCTCCTAAAAACAAGCACAGGGGGAAATTTCTTTTTATTTTTATTTGGTGTGTTTGGTTACCTGGATGCTCCGTCGATGACAAAGCAGAGACGTGTAATTTTCTCAGCTGCAGTAATAAGCAACACGAGGCTGAGGTTAATCAGAGCCATGAAGGGGCACAGAGCGCGTTTGTCTCATCGCCTTGGCGTCAAGTTTAGCGGCCATAACCATGAGCTTAACGATGCTAACGCAGTTTCCTCTTAATCGTCAAAATATCTGAGGACCGTTTGTACAACATGTTCAATCCTTCTCTCTCTCTCTCTGTCTTTTTTTCCCCTTCTCCGATTATTAGCTCAAACACGACCTCGGCGTCGGCGTGCGCTGATTTTTGAAGCAGGCCCGTGATACGCGATCCTTTCGTAAATATTTTCAAGGCGGGTTGCATCGGGAGGATTTCTGAGGAGATGTTTTGACAGCCTGAAAATGGAGTTTCACAATTGCAACAGACGCAAAGATGACAAGATGTGAACCCGTTTAACCCTCCTGTCGTGTTCTCGACTTAGCAATGTTCCGTCCCTTCTACCACAGAGCGAAAGTTCTTCTCCTCCGGTTTTATAGCAGTAAAGGCGGCATGTGGGAGAAATGCGGGGGGAAAAAAACACACCAGGATTCACCACAATGACGGCTAAGATTATAACTGTGATAAATATTTACGTTTAAACCGCTACGTCATATCATATCTGAGAGATTGTGTGTCGTATCATGACTATCACGCCTGTTTTCTAACCAGCTAGCGCACGAAATCAACAGAAACTGAGGCGTGAAATCAGTTTTCGGCATTTTGAAAGACTCCGGGACTGTGATATGTTTAAAATACACAGTTATCAACGAGTAAATATTAGCCGCCGATGCTAAACTTAATTAGTTTATTTTTTTGTCATATGGAATCTTTTTTTTAGTAATCTATCCACGCATCTGAGAGAAATGTTGACGTTTCTGATGTTTCTGTGTCCTTTTTATTGTCGCTGTGTCTTCGCGTTGCCTGTATGAAGGTTTTGCTAGCTGGTTAACCTGCTAGTCGTTAGCTAGCTCGTTCTCTGGATCCGTATCGTTCTCGCAACCTGAGCAGCGAGCGTGAACACACGTTCACGAGTTCACTGTGTAAAATACTCGCGCTTCGACGTCACGTCTGAGAGCTAAATCGATGGAAAGAGAGAAGCTAGCTGCACTGCAGATCGGAGTGTGTTTAAAAAATGATTAGCAACACCTGTTTAGTCCCCTGTAGCAGGTCCCAGTAAACAACGTGCTGAAATTTCCCAGAGGCCTCGGCTGCTTTTTACGAGCCATTATAGTTAAAGATGTACGAAAGCTGCGCTGGAGGACTTTTACACACTCGTAAATTAGTACAGACACCGCTGGGGAATGTGAACAGGGCCTGCAGAGTGAAAGAAGAAGAAAAAAAAAAAGAACGCAGGAGGCAGTGTGAGCAATAACACAAATAAATAAAAGCTAAACGTAAAACTCCTGTCCTGCACACCTTTATTTCTTTTCTAGCGAACAGCAAAAATAAATTAAAGTGAATCATCTGCTGTAAATAAAATCTTTCTGTTTATCTAGCCTTTGACCTTTTCTTGGTTTTTTTTGTTTTTTTTTGTAGCGTAAGCTAACAGGAAGTGATCAGCATTAGGGATCTGGTCTGTGGTGTTAGCATTAATTAGCATTAGCGTCCTGCACACACACTTGGTCCGCAGATGTTCCTGCATCTCTCTGAACTGACGCAAACGAAGCAAAAACAAATAAAAACAGACCGTACCGGTCACTAAACACGAAAACACTCGCGCACGTGTTAATCTGAGGCCTGCCTGTTCTGCAGACCGGAGATGTTTATGCGTTTCCTGACGTTGGCAGGTTTTTTTTTGTTTTTGTTTTTTTAAACTGTTTGTTCGAAAATCCCAGCGGCTGTTTTTTTATGGATTTGTGAAGAACATGTTCACGTGGAGAGGAGCATAAAGTCGCTGGTTTGATTTCACGCACATGCCGAACACGTCCTGTTTATACGCGGTGACATCATCGGCGCAGTGACTGAAGCCTTCACCCTTTTCCAGATATCATCAAGTTCCTCGGAAAACCTCACGCGGATCTGACGAGGTTCTGCAGTTAACGTTTGGCTCCACACGTTTATAGTGAAATACTGCACATCACCACAGCTAGCTAGCTACGTAGCTATCTTTCATTTAACGCCAGCCAGCTAGCCATGTATTTCGAAGTTATTAGCGATCAAGCTGTACGTTTAGCTAGCATAAATTTAGCTAGTTTATTTAATAAGAAGTAAAAGTACCAAACTGGACTTTTCGTTGTTGCAGCATTGGCACCGTGACGGGACTTGTGCCTTGTACGAACGGCCATTTTGTAAATGATTAAAAATAGTTTTCGATTCGGTTTAATCTGATGTACGAGAAAGACGGCTGTATGATATCATGTGACCTTTGTGGAAGTGATGTAAGTAACCACATGGGGGATTTTTATCTAAAGGAACAATCTCTCAACATCTCAGTGGTGTGTAACAGTGTTGGTGTGTAGCAGCAGTAGTGTGTAGTACTGTGTAGTGGTGTGTAGCAGTATTGTGTAGCAGTGGTGTGTAGTAGTATTGTGTAGCAATGGTGTGTAGCAGTATTGTGTAGCAGTGGTGTGTAGCAGTATTGTGTAGCAGTGGTGTGTAGTAGTATTGTGTAGCAATGGTGTGTGGCAGTATTGTGTAGCAGTGGTGTGTAGCAGTATTGTGTAGCAGTGGTGTGTGGCAGTATTGTGTAGCAGTGGTGTGTAGTAGTATTGTGTAGCAGTGGTGTGTAGCAGTATTGTGTAGCAGTAGTATTGTGTAGCAGTAGTATTGTGTAGCAGTGGTGTGTAGCAGTATTGTGTAGTAGTATTGTGTAGCAGTATTGTGTAGCAGTGGTGTGTAGCAGTAGTATTGTGTAGCAGTATTGTGTAGTAGTATTGTGTAGCAGTATTGTGTAGCAGTGGTGTGTGCAGTGCGAGGAGTCATTAAAAAGCGTGATGAAGTGGTTTGGCAGTTTGGTTCCACGCCAGTGAAGCACCGGTGGTCCCAGACTCTCATAAAACATGGAGGTGAAATATGGAGGCTGGAACACTTCTCTTTCCTTTACATCCACCATATGGCCAGAGCTGGAGTATAGAAATATGATTATGAACATCTGGATAAATCATCCATCATACGTGAAATTGCTTCTGCTTCCATTCACACTCTACTCCAGAAGTTTACAGGCCCTAGATCCTGTTTCTCAGGTCTAAAAGTCTCAGCTCCCATCCTAATCCTTATCCTGTCATCCTGAGGTCTACAAGCTCCTCCTCCTGCCACTCCGAGGTCTACAAGCTCCTCCTCCTGCCACTCCGAAGCTCCTCCCCCTGTCATCTTGAGGTCTACAAGCTTTTCCTCCTGCCATCCTGATGCCTACAAGCTGCTCCTCCTGTCATCTTGAGGTCTACAAGCTCCTCCTCCTGCCATTCTGAGACCTACAAGCTCCTCCTCCTGCCACTCTGAGGTCTACAAGCTCCTCCTCCTGCCACTCCGAGGTCTACAAGCTCCTCCTCCTGCCACTCCGAGGTCTACAAGCTCCTCCCCCTGTCATCTTGAGGTCTACAAGCTCCTCCTCCTGAAACTCTGAGGTCTACAAGCTCCTCCTCCTGCCAATCTGAGGTCTACAAGCTCCTCTTCCTGTCATCCTGAGATCTACAAGTTCCTCCTCCTGCCATTCTGAGGTCTACCAGCTCCTCCTCCTGCCACTCTGAGATCTACAAGGTCCTCCTCCTGCCATTTTGAGGTTATAAGCTCCTCCTTCTGTCATTCTGAGGTCTACAAGCTCCTCCTCCTGCCATTCTGAGGTCTACAGGCTCCTCCTCCTGACATTCTGAGGTCTACAGGCTCCTCCTCCTTGCTTGTTCATTTTCTCAGTACGTACACGATTTCAGCGACAAAGCAACATTTCAATTTTACGCAAATGAGGCACGACACTGCGAAGCCACCAGTTCCAGCGACTGGCTCAGAAGGTTCCTCGGCCCGATCCTGTGGCGCGTGTGGTCCGACGTTTCTTCAGTTCCACACTCACAACTTTAGTTCTTCTCTGGAATTAGTTCTCGTTTACTGTTTGACGCGCGAATATGGCTACTAACATTTCCATTCCTTTGTGACTCAACCATGTGGGATAAAAACTGCCTGGCGTTTGTGAAGGCGATGTTCCTCACACTTCACGTTCCTCCATGTTTCATTCCCACACACTCACACACACACACACACACACGTGCCATCAGGAGGAACCCCGAGAACAGGAAGAGGACTTTGGGGCTGCGTTTCCATCGGGAGTGTTTATACAGCGACGGAGGAGAAGACAGCGAGGTGGTGAACAGAGCAGGAGAGCTGCTAGGAGCCGCTAGGAGCCGAGATGAATATCACATGAGCTCCAGCTGCCGGCTGTAAATGTTTGGAGGGTGAAGGAAGGCATTAGCGCTCAGCGTTCTGGGCGACGACGATGATTCAGCCTCGTAAAAAGCTCTTTAGCCTCTAATGAAATCGGCATTGTTTACGTTTTCGGCAAAACAGGTGCAGGGAGAAAAAAAAACTCTTGTTAAACAGCAGTGAGGCTGAATTTTCCACCGTAACTATTATTAGCTTCAAATCTCTCTCTCTCTCTCACACACACACACACACACACACACACACTAAAAATCATGCTACTTTAATCCAAACCTGACCTGAAACACACACACACACACACACACACACACACACTCATACTGAACCGATCAGCTACTCATGATTAAAACATGTTCCCAGATTTCCTCTCTCTCTCTCTCTGTGTGTGTGTGTGTGTGTGTGTGTGTGTGTGTTATGCGTTGTTGGCACCGTCACTGCTGAAACCTCCTCCACACCTGGTCCTCCAGAAGAAGGTGTTAAAACTTCAGGAAAGAACGACGGAGCGATGAAGGGAGAGAAGAACTCATTAATGAACAGGTGCACACTTCAAATTAAAGCAAAGAGGACCACGTCGCTCGTAAAAAAAAAAAAAAAAAAAAAAAAAAAACGTTTTATACGCAGCCATCTCGCTGCCTCGCGGCTTTAAAGAGCTTCACCATGTGCAAAACTTCAGCCTTGAACCCTTCCTTCACTCGTTTCAGATGTGAGAAGATGGAGATTTGCACTTATTACACTTTTCTGCAAAAAGAGACTCAGTAGTGGAAAAAAAAGAAAAAAATCTCAGTGTAATTATTACTACTACTAAACCTACCGATCCCTGGTATTGATAAAAACGTTACTTAAACGGAGGAAAAACTTTTTAAACGTATTTTCATGAAAACTTTACATGAATAATTTCACAAGCAGCGACAGCGATTGCGCTACGCTGTGGCCGTGTCTTATCTTTACTTTACTGACAGTTGCCATGGTATCACTGGTAGTGCCAAGCTAATACAATATCCACACGAGCTAGCGAAAGAGCGTCATTAAAGCGTCATTAAAACGCAGATTAATGACAAATCCTACGTCGCTAAAAATACTAAAAATACACGACTTCTTCCAGCTATTTTACAACCTGAATTGTTTTGAAGAAACAACAAACAAAAACGTAGGCGGCGTTCTGCTTTCGGTAAATCGAACGCTTTCCGAACGGCTTAGGAGCGGCGAGTTGAAACGAATACTTACGAATACCACTTACGAACTATACGAACACTAAAAAAACGTGAAAAATATTTCACAGTTGGTAAAAAAAAATAAATAAACTCTCCACGTTCCTTGCTACAATTCGTAGTAGCCAAATCACTTCTCTTCTCATTTGCATAAAGTTAACCGTCTCTTAACTTCGTAGCATTACTCGTCACGTTGCTAACAGTTGCTCCGCCCCCTCCCATCTCTCGTTAAAAACGCGCGAATGCTTTGTTGCTGATGTGAGCTGTTAAAGCGCATTCATTCAGTAGCCATTTTGTAGTTTGGTTGGATTTTACGTTGAATATTAGCTGCTTTTTTTTTTTTTTTTTACGTAGGCTGCATAAATTCTGAATACTATTTATTTTAATACTCTAACGGTGTGATTTAAATCGGGAAAATTTCTTAGTTGCCTGCTAATTTCCCTGCTTTCAAATTGGCTGATGAACAGGAAGCCATTTTGGACGGGGACACATTTGAAGACGGCGCGTTTTACATGGTAAGAAACGTGAAATCAAACCAAATCGGTGACTCCTGCTTAGCTAGCTCCGCCCACAAAGCCCTGTTCGGTTCTCTCGGTGCGCTGCCGGAAAGGGAAACCGTTGCGACTTTGAAACCGATGTTTGGTTACAGTACGACACAAGATGGAATCGTAACCGTGCGATGCTACACAATTAATAAAAAAAAACGCAACACACTGAAACAGTGTCCTTAGCCATATTAAGAAACATCGCAAGTAGACGAAGAAAAGGCACGTCCAACCTCAGAACTGTTTCCTAAAATGGCTATGACGTGAACATGACACGGGTTCTGTTTCGCTGACAGCTCACGAGGACATCTAGTGGACAAAATGAGTGCGTGTGTGTGTGTGTGTGTGTGTGTGTGTGTGTGAGAGAGAGAGAGAGAGAGAGATGAACAGAGAGACAGAAGAGTGTGACTTTCTTTCCCTAAACAAGAAGCTGAGTTGATGGACAGAGCGCCGCCGCAGGTTTCGTCCCGACACACTGGACCCTTTGTTAAAGGTTTTGTTATTGTTATTACTGCGGTTCGATCACGGGGAGCGCGAACACACCCTGCTGAAACACACACACACACACACGCACACACACACACACACACACACACACTGTAAGTCGTTTATTAACACTGCAGCCTTCTGACTGACACTGATACTGAGACGTTCCTTCTATTTCATTTATCAGTATATCACAAAGAGTTCAAAGGGTTCTACACCCTTTTTAGAAGCTAAGAACCTGTAGTTATCCAGTCGGAGAACCCCTGAAGAACCCTGTCTTATAAGTACCAAGAAGCTAAATGTTAATCTCCTGCCTGGTTCTAAAGATAAAGATGAAAATAATGATCAACAATTTGTACCCAGTTGATACACACGCTCTTTCGGTTCTTCAAGGGTTCTTTCAGCGTTTGTTGGATAGTTAAGGTTTCTAAGCTTAAAAATGGAGGTTCTACACAGATTGGAACCTGCTCTGATACGGAAACAATCAGTTGTAGGGTTCTACATAGAACTGAAGAGCTTAGATCTTTGGATAATCAAGAGTTCTTAGTTTTACTTGGATCAGGGAATACTCAGGAGTACACTCTTAGAACATTTAGAAACTTTAAGGGTTCTTTGGTTATCCCTCTGAACCCTTAACAAGGTGTTCCTCTGTCAGAAATGATTTCAAGTTCTTTGGAAGCTAAGAACTCTTATTTATCCAATAATCCCTTAAAGAACCACTGAAGAACCCTGTTTTATGTGTCAGCTACCAAGAAACTAAATGATGAACTCCTGATGGGTTCTAGATATTAAGAAGAAAGTAATGAACAATTATTTGGAGCTTGTACCTCAGACTTATCCACACACACTCTTTGGAAAATGGGTTCATTAAGGGTTCTTTGGATAATTAAGTGTTCTAAGCTTTAAAAAAAAAAGGGTTCTACTTGGATTAGGATATGGAAGCGTTTTGTTGAAGAAGAACTGAAGAAGTGTGTAGACTTCTACACACTGTAGATCTTAGAAAAAAGGGTTCTTCAGTGGTGTTTTTTAAGGGTTCATTAGATATTTAAGGGGTGTTAGCTGAGAAGAAAGGGTTCTA
The DNA here is from genome assembly GCA_033441845.1 of Pangasius mekongensis. Taxonomy (NCBI): domain Eukaryota; kingdom Metazoa; phylum Chordata; class Actinopteri; order Siluriformes; family Pangasiidae; genus Pangasius; species Pangasius mekongensis. The sequence continues at coordinate 31,462,990 of JAKKZJ010000003.1, forward strand.
CTCAGATCAGAACCCTTTCTGATAGGAAAACCTTATGTTGTAGAGTTCTACTTAGAACCATTAAGGGTTCCTCCACAGGGACAACCAAGGAACCCTAAGTGCTTATCTAATGGATACACTCTTCAGAAAATAGGGTTCTTCAAGGGTTCTTTTAGGGTTCCTTGGATAATTAAGGAACCCTAAAAAGGGTTCTAGTCGAATTGGAACCTTTTCTTGATAGGGAAGATTCCTCCAGAGGGACAACCAAAACACCTTTAAGATTACACGTGTCAGGTCACAGCAATGCATTCTGGGTAATTTCTCCTCCTGAAGTCCACGTCGATGCCCGCAGCCTTTAAGACGGCGACTGAGAGGAAATGGTCTCAGCATCTGCGTGCTTTTCTCCATCTCCAGCCTCCTCGTCAGTCCGTCAGTTCCACCGAGATGAGACGCTTGTTTACGAACCGTGACCAATGGGAGCGCTGTGATCGTCATGGATACCGAGTCACAGCCTGATACCGGATGAAGGGGTGAAGGTCAAAAACGTCAAAGCTGATCATCGTGAATGAGATTAGAAACATATGAAGGCTGTGTTCTGTTAAAATCAGGAGAAATTTGTTCCCATGTGGGTTTGTTTTGCTTTCACGTGCATTAAACATTTATTTATTTATTTATTTGTTTATTTGTTCATTCAGTAAGACACTTGGTAATAAGTAAGAAATAAAACACGTGAAACAAGTCAGTTCCTGTTGTCACTTACGTTATAGCAGCTATAAACAGTCGTTCTCTCACCAGCACCTCTCTTTTTTTTCTTTCTCTCTCTTCAAGTTAATAAGACAAAAAAAAAAAAAAAAACGCAGCTGGTCATGTGACCCAGAAACCGCAAAAGAAGCGTAAACTCCTCTGTCCTGAAGATTTCGGAAAACTTAAAGCTACAGCTTCACCTCTGACTGTTACAAAGCGCTGAAACTGGAGACTCCTTCCTTAAATGTCATGTTATGGAAAATCTGTATTTTCCACTCACAAAATATCAACAATTATTTCTCAATACGTTTATTATCAAGTCCCTGTGAACGAGCCGTTGCTATAGAAACGATAACGTATCAGAACGAGCGCATTAACACAAACCTGCGCTACTGTCAGGGCTGCTGTTATAGAAAACTAATCAACACCTTCTGGCCAATCAGGATCCAGAACTCAGCAGCGTGCGAGGTCTTGCGCGTGTTTAAAATAGGATTTTTTTGTTTGTTTGTGTTTCAGTATAATAATCCTCTTTATTGCATCAGTATCAGAATGAAATTAAATAATCTAATTATTTGTGGTTTTATATAACGTTCAGTTTGAATTAAGAGTTTTTTTTTTTTTTTTATGATGGACGTTCGGCCTGATTTCCCACGTTTCAGCGAATTCAAGTAAAACAATGTGAAATGAAAAAGAGGAGAAAGAGAATCATTCCATCGCGGGAGAGAAGTGGAAGATAAACACGAGTCACGCAGAGACGCTGAGCGGAGTGTTATTGCTTCATCTCCTGCCTTTCTGTTCATCACACACTCGAAGCTGAAGGAGGCCTGAAGGACAGGAGCGACGGAGTGATGGAGAGACGGAGAGACGGAGAGAGGAAGACGAGAGGCTCGCTAGTCGAGAAAGCAAAGCCGGAGCAAGAGAGATTGAATGATGGAGTTCCAGCAGAGAGAAGAAATGAAACATCTCATGTTGACTTTGTACTTAAAAAAAAACCTCATACACTCTGTGTGTGTGTGTGTGTGTGTGTGTGTGTGTGTGTGTGTGTGTGTGTGTGTGTGTGTGTGAACCTTAGAAGACACTAGAAAGCTCCTATATTAGCAACCACACTCACCGATATTAGCAAGAACACCCTATAAATGTATATATTAGCAAAGGATTAGCAAAACCTTACATACAGTATAAGCTAAATATTAGCAAACACTTATATATTAGCATGATATTATCAAAGTTTCATAAATTAGCATGATGTCAGAAAGCTCTATTGCCCATATTAGCAATGCGTTACATATTAGCTAGATGTTACATTTTGAAAGATTTTGGCAATTATACTTGTTTATTAGCTAAAACCTGGCCCCAGGACATTAGCCATTAACTTAGTGAAATGTAAAAATGCGCAGAAGAATGTTGTTTTACGTGATATCAAGATATTAGCATGAACCTAGCAAGATATGAGCAAGAATAGCGTGAAACTTAAAATCTTAGCAAGACCCTTCATGTGTACAAAATCGTTTAAAAAGATATTGATAGCTACAACTTGGCCTTAACTGTTAGCAAGAAGCTAGCATTAACGTAGCAAGAGATGACCAAGAATTTAAATAGCAAGAATAGAACGCAAATTTGTACATTAGCAAGAACTTATATTAGAAAGAAATCTGAGAAATCTTATTAGCAGGAATTTCACATGATGTTGTTAACAAAATCTTATCAACGAGCTCTTCTTTATTCGTCAGAACTTCAGGCTTTTAAATTATCGAGATATTAGTGAGAAAAATGCATTTGTTTCATGCTAATTAAGACCGCAGCGTTGCTTTGATGCAACTAAAAGCTTTTAATATTTTTTTTTTTATTTGTAGTTAACGGGTTTCGTAAATTCAAGCACTTAAAGAACGTTAGCATTGATTAAAAACAAAAGAGTACTTTGTCTTTTTTTAAAGCGCTGTAGTTGCTTAATCATTTAAAAAAAAAATAAAAAATTCCTCCAGTGATTTTCAACGAGGAAAAAAAAAAAATCTGATCATTTTAACTTCTGACACTTCGGATGATTTAAAACGAAGATATTTTCATATCGTCGTACTGAAACGCAGTCGAGTGTTTGGATTAGTTATCGCTTCAGCCTGAGGGTTTTAAATGACGTGTCTTACAAGTGTGTGTGTGTGTGTGTGTGTGTGTGTTTGTGTGTTTAAGCGTGAATGTGAGTGTGACGTGTGTGTTTTTCTTCTTTAGAAGCTCAGGTTATTAAAAAATAAGTTATTTAAAAAAAGTCCAAAGTGAAGGAGATGTCAGTTACGGATTACACACAGCACACAACGTTCAACATCGTCCTTCATTAAACACAATGTCCTATTCATCCGTGTGTGTGTGTGTGTGTGTGTGTGTGTGTGTGTGTGTGAGTGTGTGTGTGTGTGTGTGTGTGTGTGTGTGTGAGTTCGACATGCCTCTGCAGGTAGGTTATGTTCCATCTCCTGCTGTCCGTTATTGCACCGAGTAACAATAGCAGTGAAACAAAAGAACTTTTTCCTGCTCGGAAAAAAAAACACGGCCAGCTGCTTTTCTTTATTAATCTTACATTTTTTTGTAGAAGTTTAAGATTTTTTTTTTTCTTCCAGCAGGACAGGAGCACACTCGACACACTCGACACACTCGACAGTGAAGAACAACGTAACCGAACCTTCGCACCCTGTACAGAGTCATAACGTCTCTCTCACCAGCAGAGAAAAGTAACACAGATCCATCAGCTGTCATGTACAAATAAATATCAGCAAGAATTCAGCTTTAACTTATTATATTACGTTAGCAAAACATATTTTACAAGGCACCTATTAGCAAGAAGCTAGCATTAACTTAGCGAGGATTAGCTCCCTGAATGCCATCCAGCTGCTATTTCTGCCTCCGCTGTAACGTTAATTACTCCTGAGCCTACCACTTCCGCTTAGGGTGATGTTTATATATCAGGATGGTGATCGTGTTGTGATGTCGTATCGTATCGTATCGTGTCGTGACCAAACGCCAAGAAAAATCCCTAATACGTGTAAATGTATATGGCGAATAAAAGGATTCTGATTCTGATTAAGTCAAGTGGCTTTATTGTCATTTCTGCCACGCTACAAACAGTACAATAACTACTAGAATCAGGACAATAACTACTAGAAACAGTACAATAACTACTAGTAACAGTACAATAACTATTAGAAACAGGACAATAACTACTAGAATCAGTACAATAACTACTAGTAACAGTACAATAACTACTAGAAACAGGACAATGACTACTAGAAACAGGACAATAACTACTAGAAACAGTACAATAACTACTAGAATCAGTACAATAACTACTAGAATCAGTACAATAACTACTAGTAACAGTACAATAACTACTAGTAACAGTACAATAACTATTAGAAACAGGACAATAACTACTAGAAACAGGACAATGACTACTAGAAACAGGACAATAACTACTAGAAACAGGACAATAACTACTAGAAACAGGACAATGACTACTAGAAACAGGACAATAACTACTAGAAACAGGACAATAACTACTAGAAACAGGACAATGACTACTAGAAACAGGACAATAACTACTAGAAACAGGACAA
>JAKKZJ010000003.1:31486094-31491094 GCA_033441845.1 Pangasius mekongensis
GTTCAGGATGTGAACTGTGTGTGTGTGTGTGTGTGTGTGTGTGTGTGTTGTGTTTAATGTACAATAAATGTAGCTGTATTTTGTGTTATATGTCTTTGTGTGTTTTTTTATAATTATATTTCTGATATTTCTGTATTTATTTTTTTTCCTTTTACGGTAGCCTCTAACAGACACGCATGACACATGATCTTACTGTGTGTGTGTGTGTGTGTGTGTGTGTGTGTGTGTGTGTGTGTTTTATTACTTTCTTGCTTACATGCTTACGTCTTGTTTAGAAATAATTGTATTTTATATATAATTCCAGTTTAATACTGACTTTCACCGCACTGACTTTTTGTCTTTTTAATATAATTTCTTTCCTTTTTTAGTCCTGCGCTCTTGTGTGTGTGTGTGTGTGTGTGTGTGTGTGTGTGTGTGTGTGTGTGTGTGTGTGTGTGTCTGTGGTTCTGAAAGGACAGCTCCTGAAACTTACACTAATCTTTTACTAAACACCCTGTAGTACAGAGAGGGGAATTCGAGATCTTGTGTGTGTGTGTGTGTGTGTGTGTGTGTGTGTGTGTGTGTGTGTGTGTTTCAGTAAAATACTGAGCGATGGGGTGGTGTGATGAAGCGGAGTTTCTGATACCATCCTGAAGTTGATTATTTTCCTATAACTGCACATCAGCAAGTGGTTTATTCCTCTTACACCACACACACACACACACACACACACACACACACACACTCACACACAGCAAATTACCAACAATTACGATTTTTTTTAATTAAAAAACAATGGGTCATACTTTTTATCTATTTATAGTTACATTTAAAGTTGTGGAATGTCAGTGAAACAAGTTAGTTCGTGTTCTCACTTACGTTATAGCAGCTATAAACAGTCGTTCCCCAGACAAAAAAAAACGCAAAACATAAACTCCTCTGTCCTGAAGATGCCGGAAAACTTAAAGCTACAGCTTCACCTCTGACTGTCACAAAGCGCTGACACTGGAGACTCCTTCCATAAACGTTAAATAAACATCATCTTACAGATCAACAAACTTGTCAGCAAAGTCCCTGTGAATGAGCTGTTGCTATAGAAACGATAACGTATTAGGATGAGCGTATTAGTATAAACCTGCGCTACTGTCAGAGCTGCTGTTGTAGAAAAATCATCAACACTTTCTGACCAATCAGGATCCAGAACTCATCAGCGCTGTGGTGAAACACATCTATCACAAATTCTCCATCCATTGAATACTTCAGCAGCAGCAGCAGTGGGGAAAGGTTTTGTACCACCTTTTGAAAGGTCTCACTTTAATTCTAAACCCTAACGGAGGTAAAGCTGTAAGTTTTTCCGACGTGAGAAAGTCTTGAGGATGGAGGACAGGTGTGTGTGTTCTCCGACAGGTTCTGCATCGTCCTGTCGTTCTCTGGTTCTGCTCATCACTGTTTAACGGTTACAGCTGCTGAACATCTGCAGCTTAACTGCTTCACATTTATTCACTGTGCTGTAATATTTATTACCCTTTATTAGGGTTATTGTGACTCTGTGTGTGTGTGTGTGTGTGTGTGTGTGTGTGTGTGTGTGTGTGTGTGTGTGTGAGATCATCCACTTGAGCTCCTACACACACTCGCCCACAGCCAGCCTACACACACATTAGCGTAGCTGGAGATGAAAACAGTCGGCTGGAGATCGTCATCAGCGTTTAAATGAGTTTCAGCCGCAGAAACGAGTAGAAACCTTACACTCAGGACACGGCAGGGATGGAGGGATGAAGACGGATAAAAAGTTTCAATGAGATACAATAAAAAAGAGCACGAGGGAATGAAAGAAAAAGAAAGAGAAAAGAAAACGGGCAGGGGGATGTTTGAAAACAGAGACACAAGAAAGAAAAACAGAAAGGAAGATAAGGATGGAGGGAAGAAAGAACGGAGGGGGAGTTGGAAAAAGAAATTAAGAAAATTTAAAAAGGATGGTGGGAACAGAAGGAGAAGATAGAAAGAAAGAAAGATAGATGGAACACAGAGTAGCTGGAAGGAAGAAAAAATGGAAAGAAAGATGTAGAAGATGAAGAGGAAAGAAAGACAGATAAAGAAAGGAAAAGGGAGAAAGAGATGGAGGGAAAACAGAATTAAACTCCTGTTTAAGACTCATGAAAAATTCAGGCAGTGTGTGTGTGTGTGTGTGTGTGTGCGTGTGTGTGTGTGTGTGTGTGTGTGTGCGTGTGTGTGTGTGTGTGTGCGCGTGTGCGCGTGTGTGCGTGTGTGTGTGTCTGTGTGTCTGTGTGTCTGTGTCCGTAGAGGACTGCAGTGTTAATTGCGGTGTCGTGTGTCTCTGTGTTAATGATCGTGAGACTCTCTGGAGTTTTTCTCGTCTCTGTGTGCAGACGAACGCTGACTTTATTGACCTCCGTTACACTTTACATTCTCTTAAATAGAGTTAAAATAGAGTTAAAAATTCTACAGGTGTGTAATTCTACATTTCTCTCTCAATCATGTCTTCCACTCTGATTCTCCAGGTTAATTAACGACCCTTTTAACGAGGCGACTTTAAACGCTAACAGAGCCGATTAATAATAAATGACGCTCCATCTGTTCAGATTTTTCACAGTGGAAGTTTTGAAATAATTACACTTAACACCTCGCTGCTGCTGAGTTCTGGACTCTGATTGGTCAGAAGGTGTTGATTAGTTTTCTATAACAGAAGCTCGGACAGTAGCGCAGGTTTATATTAACGCGCTCGCTCTAATACCTTATCGTTTCTATAGTAACAGCGCATTCACAGGGACGTGTACAGCGCACGCTCCTGTTACACGGATAAAAAAAGTTTTCTGTAAATGTAAAATTGCTGGAAGGAGTCTCCAGTGTCAGCGGTTTGTGACAGTCAGAGGTGAAGCTGTAACTTTAGGTTTCCCGACATCTTCAGGACAGAGGAGTTTACGCTTCTTTGCGGTTTGTGTGTTTCTCTTCCTGGTGAGGGAACGACTGTTTACGCTGCTATAACATAAGTGAGAACTTGTTTTGTGAACATTAAATGTAGCTATAAATGGATAAAAAAAATCTGACCTGTAGTATTTTTTTTTTTTACAAATAAATATCAAATTGCAATCCTTGGTAAATTGCTGTGGTGTAAGAGGAATAAAACACTTGTGCACATGCTGTTATGGGAAAATAATCAACTTCAGGATGGAAACAGTAACTCCTCTCCACCGATGATTGTTTTACTACAACAGCACACCCCGAAGTGTTTCATCTGAAAGTTAATATGAATTAAAATAGCGAGCGTAACAACAACGGGGAACTTCAGAAGCTCCGTAGACAAAGCCTCTGTCTTTAAATAATAGACGGCCCAGACTCGAGCCTTGTGGGACTCCGAAGAAGAAAGTTCATCTCCGCCTCCCATTCACACATCCTCCCCCTCTCTCTCTATCTCTCTCTCACTCTCTTTCTCTCTCTGTCTTTCTCTCTCTCGCTTTCATTCAGCCTTTTGGCCGTGCAGCTGAAGGGAGTTTCCTGAAACTGGGACACTTGTGTACTCTATAAATACAGAACAGATCCGTCTTCTGTCTGAAAGAGCGAGAGAACGAGCGAAAGAACGAGCGGGAGAACGAGTGAGAGAACAGGAAGCTGAAGCTGTCCCTGAAATCTCACCTTGACTTCGCTTACACACACTCATCCTGCGTCTCGTTCCGGTTTCTAACACTCGCGAATCCGTGTGCGATTCAGATTTGTTCAGTTCATTTTATTTTTCTGAATCCGGTCAATCCCATTAAAAGTGTAAACTCTTCTGTCCTGAAGGTGTTGGAAAACTTAAAGTTGCAGCACTGACACTGGAGACTCCTTCCATAAATGTAAAATAAACGTCTCCTTACTTTAAGAAAACGTGATCGTATCAAAGATCACAGGCTTTTTTTTCATCCGTGTGCGTGCAGCGTCCTCCGAACACGTCCCTGTGAATGAGCTGTTACTATAGAAACAATGACGTATTAGAACGAGCGCATTAATATGAACCTGTGATTTATTCATGCTGTTAGAAAAAGCATAAGATCAAAGGCAGATTTCAGGAAAAAAAATATTTTTAAAAATTAGCCTACAGTGTTTTATATCGAACACGCTGAGCTCTGATTCTGAGACACGGCGAGTGTGTGATATAACATTCTCCTGGCTGTCGAGGACCTCGTTAGCGAGATCAGAGACGCAGCACGCTGAGACAGACGCGAGGCTAAAGTAGTCTACTATTAATACTGATGAGCTAATGCTGAAGAGCGTTTTCTCCAGCTGTCCGTCTGAAGGAGAGAAATAACAACTCCTGTGTATGCAGTTTGTTTTAAAGGCCTGGAGGTTTGTTCCTTTTCCTGGGAAAGTTTGGCTAATCAGCGAGCACTAGTTCATGTGGAACTGTTTGTAGAAACATAAGATCAATTGTCCTGCTTCCTGTTGTGCTGCATTCTGTATTATATTGACTTTAGGGCTTTTCTTAATTAAGTCCACTGTACGTTTTAGTTTTGGCGGACGTACGAAGTTTCAAGGGCTCTACATCTTGCACTTAAGGAGAAAATGAACGTTGTCACTTGCTAGAAAGCAGGATGGTGATGAATGACTTACGGAACGATTTTCCTAGCTGACAGAGGGATTTAAGATCGGGACTGGATCAAAAACAAGAACTACTACACCGCTAAACTCCTCCACGACAGTAGAGGGCGCTCAGGTGCTGTATTAGAGGTACTACAATGTAAAAAAAAAAAAATGTTGTAAAAAAATATTTAGCAAAGTTGATCACTGATACTTTATTTATATCATAGGTCATTTTAAAACAATTGATTAGAGATAGATTGATTTCAGATTTAATTTGCTATATTAGAATTACAGTGGAACAGACGTTTACATACACCGAGGTGACTGTCTCTTTAAATCGCCTGCCTTTTGGAGGAGTGTCCTCTGATCAGATGAAACAGAAATTGGACTGTTTGGCCGTAATAATCAGCACTGTGTATGAAGGAAAAAGGGCGAGGCTTTAATTC
>JAKKZJ010000003.1:31519208-31531550 GCA_033441845.1 Pangasius mekongensis
CTTGATGACGCCCGTCTCCGCCCACCAGGACCGGAGCCGTAAGAGGCTGAGATTACTGCACGAGGAGGAAGAAGACGAGTGCGTCTCCGCGTGTTGTTGCTTCTACGGAGCGAGCAGGTACATGCAGCTTCCCGTGTGTGTGTACGAGAGGGACATTCAGCCTTCGTCATCGTCGTCATCGTCGTCATCATCATCATCATCAGCCATAACGGAGAGACTGGAGCGTCTTTTTGAAGAGGAGGAGGAAGAGGAGGTAGAGAGTGAAGGAGAGGAGGAGCTCGACTCCCTGTGTCCCGGGTTGGACCTGTGCGAAGCGTCGTTCAAGGCGAGAGAGAGACTTAGAGAGAGAGAGACGCAAGGAGAGACGATGGTCGCCGTGGAAACGGGACAGCACGCGGCGCTAGTTTTGGCACAGCTCGCGAGAAAATAGCAAAGCGGAGGATTGACATGGTACACAGTAACGACATCATACGACATGAATAAATGATATAAAGGTTGACGGTAGCAGAAAACGTACGTCCTACAGAGAGAAAATGCCGGAACGCTAGCTAGCTAAGTCTCACTACAAATGAGCTAGCGGTGGTTATAGTCCAGAGTCGGTACGCGGCCATTTCGCAACAAATTCACCATGAACGATTTCTAAATTATGAGAACAGCGGGCTTCATTTATCAAGTTGTGTGTAAATGTTTTTCGTGGCCAGAACGAGCAAAAAATTTCAAAGAATTTTCAAGACATTCTGTGATGCTGATTTGTATTTTTTTTGGGTCATACTCACGTGCGTATGTTGGTAAACGCCAATCGGTCGTAAATTAGCTAACGCGTTCATGGCACAGCAGATTTATATTTAAATCCATGCCCAAAACGCTTCCTAAAAGGCAAGGCAAAGCTCACACAGAGCGTAAAAAAAACAACAAAATGGCGACTAAACGGCAAAAGAGCGCCTCCTAAGCGCAATCTTCCAATAATGCAGCTCAGCCAATGCAGCGTGTCGCTTACCACAGACACGCGTAAACTCCTCCTCCTTTTATAGGGAGCCATTAGAGGCATGTAAATACTTCTGCGAACTATTTACGAATAAATTTGTTCATATCTAACACAATAAATGAGGCCCACTGACCCAGTAATAGACATTGTTTTTAAAAATTGATGTTCGTTATCAAAACTGATCCGAACCGAAAGTTACAGGAATGTTTAACGTTCAGTAAATGTCGTTTGGACCAGAGCAGGACGTAACGCGAAATTGTTAACGACTTCATCGAATTCTTCATTTCTCCAGGACTTTTCTATGCTGATGGACCGAAAATGTTACAGTTTCTCTCCAGAAACTAGCTAACGGTGCCTTATTTCTGTATTTTTAAATGTATATACAGTTTGTATTTGTGTTTGTGCGTGGATATCCTTAACTCCTTACTTTAATGCAAAAAAAAAAAAATCTGCGATTATGGATATTCCTTCTTGATATGGAACCGATTTGGGATGAAACGTACAGTTTCAGTCAACAGATAACATTGGCTAGCTAGCTACGTTGTGCTTACTTCCTAGCTCTTGCTAGCTCACTGCAAAAAAAAAAAAAAAAAGGATGTATGTCTTTAAATACCAGCTAATCGTTTACCAAGGCTCAGACGTCACAGATACTGTTCCGCTAGTTAGCTATTGCATAAGGGCTGTTACGTTATGTTACATACGCTAGCTAGTAACCTTTGTTTGCTAGCTAGCATCTCAGCTTATAGACAAACAAAGCACAGCTTTAGCTTTTGCCTGAAATCAGTTAGTGAAGTAGCTAAGAGGAAGGTCATACTAGTTTACCAGGAGGAAATGGATTTAAAAAAAAAAAAACGTTTTTATTCACTGAAAATGTTTAAACACAAGCTAACTAGAGATACAGTGCCGGGATATAAATATAAGGATGTAGCTATCTAGCGCTACACTGACGGGTTGTCATTGGAGTAACAGAAGATAAACAGCTAGCTAGCTTGGTAGTTAGCTACCATCACTCTGTGAAATAAAATATTAATTAAAAATAAGGTGTTTAAAAATCTAGCATTAAAGCTAGATAACTAGCTAAATGGTGTAAGAGACCAGTGTTTAGCTAGCTAGAAAAGAGTACAGTCCTTTTTATCTGGAGAACGTGAAGAAAGAGAGAGAGAAAGAGAGATTGAGAGAAAGAGAGAGAGAGAGAGAGAGAGAGAGGATTACAGGATTAAAATATCGTCACAGCAGGTGGAAGATCTCTTCAATATCCGTTATCTGGCACATACTTTTAAAAACGTACGCTTGAAGGAAGCCATATTTTCTGTTTATGATGATAACATTTTCTCACAGTTTGCAATTTTATTGTGAGTATGAACTTTTTTTTTTTAAATCCGTAAAAAATAACTCCTGGCATGATCTCATGACCTCTCCAGCAAGTTAGCTAACTGACAGATTAGCTAAAGTTATGTTATATCAGTCGCTAGTCTCAAGCATTTGCTAGCTTAGAAACAAACACAGATGGGCTTTTTACACAGAGTTAGCTCTTGCAGCTGACAGCATGCGGAATGCCGTTAACTGACTGTTTCGCTAACTGACGATAGTTAGCAAGTTACATTAGCGCTAGTCAGGTTGCGTTGTATAAGCTAGCTAGCTATATTCACTCGCTAGGTACTTTCTCAGCATGAAGAAAAACAAAGCACAACTTTTTTTTTTTTTTTAAACTGTTGTAGCAAAGAACAAGCTGGCTAAGAAAAGTAACTAGTTCCCTAACTGATGCTAGCTAGCTGAATGTAACCATGGGAACAGCGTGATTTTTAGCTACAGTATAGCTAGCTCACTTCTGTAAACCGCTGAATTTATTTTGATTCAAATTGAAACTTTACGCTAAATTGAAAATTAGATTAAACTAAATATTAAAGTCGAAATAAGTAAAAATTATTATTTGCAAAAAAGTGAGATAAGATCACTACGTACTGTACAGCTCTGCTTACACCTTTTTAAAATAAAAAAATTTAAAAAATAGTCTATTCAGGCTCAGAAATGAAAAATAAATAAATAAATAATAATAAAAAATAAATGATACGTATTTTCCTGACACCCTCGTAGGCCTGTGTGTTTTTAACTTTTATTAAATTAATGAGTATCAAAAGTAAATAAAGTAAATCTGTCACTTTGTATAGTTTAAAAAAAAAATCCCAATTTTTTTTAATAATTGTAATTTTTTAGTAATTTTTTTTTTTTTTTTTAGATTTGTGTGCAGTTTTTTCACAAATAATAATGTTGTCAGTTTTGATGTGCTTTTTTGGTGTAATGTAAAAACAAACAAACAAACAAGTAAATAAATGAATAAATAAACAAACGTAATGTCATACAGTTGATTGGTTAGACATTAAATGTATTTTTATTTAACATATTTTCTTTTCTTTTTTTTTTTTTTTAAATGACATGTTTTATACACACCTATTTTATGCAAATTAGTCATTCGTCGAACATCTTTGGTCACAAATTCATTAAATCAGCCGCCGGTGATGACGTCCTACAGACGAATCGGGTCTCGCGAATTTAAATTTCCTGATTTTTTTTTACATTTCGGATGAAATTCGTTCACGACGTTTGTGTCTGTTTTGTTTTTAGTCCCTGCGGCGTTTCCTGATTTACTGCTTCGTTTGCATGCAGAGCCGACGAGCGTCACGACACTGTCAACACTAATACACATTACTGTCCATTACGCACACACACACACACGCCGCTCTCACTCTCATCCATCAACACTCATCTTTAGTGGCTCCTGGTTGCCATGGAAACTGGCCTTTTGTCACTAATGGTGAGACTTACAGCACCTTCACTGCTTTTATTATATATTTTATGCGTGCCCTGTTCTCTCTCTCTCTCTCTCTCTCTCTCTCTCTCACACACACACACACACACACACACACACACACACACACAGTTTATGTGCAACTACAGACTGTAGACATGCATAAATATATGTTGAGCCTAGATAGATAGATAGATAGATAGATAGAGTTTGACAAATAGATCTGAATTCGACGTAATGAAAGCTCAGCATAATTTAAACATTGTTTAAATGAATTACAAATTAAATTATTTTCCATATTAAATTTTTTTTTTTAAGTATTCAACTTTCGATTCTAACAGAAGTGTGTGTGTGTTTTGTTTTTTTGTTAAAGATCTGTTAAAGAGGCTGGGCAGATTATTTTTCAGGAGACTAGCTATATGACGGCTACCGAGCGGATCTGTTAAGCACACGCCCAGATGCCCCGACCACTAGAGGGCGCTCGGCGAGCATCAGTTTGAAATCCCAGAGTCAGAATCTGAAATAAAGTGTGAAATGATATAGTTGTGTGAGTCTGAATATGTAACCAGTGAGCCGTCAGGTCAGTCCTGAGCGTTTTTAACCGTAAACCCACGCTAAAACTTTAAGAGGAAGGAGGAGCCAGAGAAGCGCACGTTCATTTAATCCGAGATCGGGTCGGATTCAAAACAAACTCTGACCTACAACGGGGCCGAAGAAGACGCCGCAAGCTCCGTCGGGTCGGCGCTTGTTAAAGAGATGGACTCTGACGGATTGGTGGACGAGTTTGCGAGCAGAAAAGAAGGACAGGAGCCAGGTGTCTGAGGTAAGACTCAAACACTCGTCATGGATGTGTGATGTAGTAATGTATGCGTTTTATTTAGCTTATGGCTTCTGGATGTCTGGATGGACATCAAATGTTCTAGAAAAATAAAAACGTCATTTATGTTTGGGAACAAGAGAAAGTGGAGTTTTGACGTCGTCCTGATAAACTCCTGAAGGCTGAGAAACTTTAAAACAATGCCGCATTCCAGCTATGACACGATGAAAACCAGGCCATGAGGAGATAACCCTTGCTCTGGTTCTCCAGACGTCGTGGAGAGGGAACGCAGATCTCTTCAACCCACACGAAGCTGTACAGAAACTGAGTAGTTGACGAACCCTGCGTAGGAGTGAAAGTCTACAAGCATTTGTCATGGTTCAGTGAAAAGATGTGTAATGGTCCGGATATTTTCTCTTTCTGTTTGAAATGTTAGTCTCAGTTTCATTTCCGGAGCAGCAGAACGGCCCGAACTTTCTGAAAAAAGCACATCACCAAAATAATACCAAAACGTTCTGTTCTGCTTTTCTCTGCTCTGTACTGAACTGTTCTGCTCTGTTCTGTACTGAACTGTTCTGCTCTGTTCTGTACTGAACTGTTCTGCTCTGTACTGAACTGTTCTGCTCTGTTCTGTACTGAACTGTTCTGCTCTGTTCTGTACTGAACTGTTCTGCTCTGTACTGAACTGTTCTGCTCTGTTCTGTACTGAACTGTTCTGCTCTGTTCTGTACTGAACTGTTCTGCTCTGTTCTGTACTGAACTGTTCTGCTCGGTACTGTACTGTTCTGCTCGGTTCTGTACTGAACTGTTCTGCTCTGTTCTGTACTGTTCTGCTCTGTACTGTACTGAACTGTTCTGCTCTGTTCTGTACTGAACTGTTCTGCTCTGTACTGAACTGTTCTGCTCTGTACTGTACTGAACTGTTCTGCTCTGTTCTGTACTGTTCTGCTCTGTTCTGTACTGAACTGTTCTGCTCTGTACTGAACTGTTCTGCTCGGTTCTGTACTGAACTGTTCTGCTCTTCTCTCTTCTGCTCTTCTCTGTGCTGTTTTTTTTTTCTGTGCAAAAAAGACACTTTTTGTGTGAAAGGATTTATTTTTTTGCTGACACAAAAGAAACATATCATCAACCCATAGTCTCAGGGCAAAAACCGTTTCAGCAGCAATAAACATGGAAATGTCTTTACATATTCTTTTCTTTTTTTTTTTATTTACAGAATATTTACTGCTTTCTCATAAATAAGAGTTTATAAAGTTACAGTGGATTTAATATTATAAATAAATAAAATAGTTATGCAATACATGTAGAAAGATTAACGTAATATATATATATATATAATAGCATCTAGTAGCATATAGTCACATATTCGATATCCTGGCTCTTCTCCAGCCCCGCCCACTTTCACACCCTCAGCTCAGTGGGACATGTCTCTAATTGTGCATCTATCTATCTATCTATCTATCTATCTATCTGTCTATCTGTCTATCTGTCAGTTGCATGTTTAACAATATTGCGTAAATAACCCGTATTTAGCAACACACCGATGTGACCCTGTACCGTGTTTCTTTCCCAGCTCTTGACCTTCACTCGTACTCCCACAGCTCCATGTCCTGAACCCTGTGGCTGTGAGCTCGATGCTGTCCATCGGTGAAGATGAAGTGCTGCGTGCTGTGGTAGTCGTTGCGGCCGCAGACGAGCTCCATCAGCTCTCCGTCGCTCTGGACGACGACGCGGATGTTTTCCTCCTGAAACTGACTGTAGTTGATCAGCAGGTGCTGGAAACAAGCCAGCAGGCCTTCCTTCATCTCGCCGCTTCTCTCCAAACGTGTTTTGGTCTCCAGGAGCTTCTCCAGATTCAGCGTTTTGCTGAAGTACAGGCGGCGGTGAGGACGGACTAAGAGGCTGCGCTGAGGCTGCTGGGTGGTGTAAGTAATCCGAAACTCGCCGCACACGATCCTCAGCTCCAGCTCGCTCTGAGACGACGGGTTAGACTCGATTTCCGCGCTTAAAAGCCGCCTCGCTTGATCCATGCAGCTCTCCAGCTCGTCTCTGCAGCAATGCCCGGAGAAGTGAGACTCGCTCAGGCACGAGGGATTGAGACGAGACCCAACCGGGACTTTCTGGTGAAGCTCTGGACCTTTCTGACCCAAACGGACGACGTAGAGCAGGACGGGGTTCCCTGCAGTGAACCGAACCAGCTGCCTCTCTCCTTCAAGGGTGAGAGAGACGTCACGACGTTTAGAGACAGGAAAGTTCTCCAGAGTCTGGATCGCAAAATCCAAACTGGTCTTCGTGCTGGAATCCAGAAACCCCTCTTGGCGCAGTTTCACCTTCGCTGAGAGGAAAGTGTCCAAATCCAAACACGACACTGTGAAGTTTTTTCTGAAAAAACAAGAGAAAGGAATCTCACTGGCACGGGTCATCTCTTTAGATTTCACAGCAACATAATAATCTTTCTTTTCTCCATTAACATCACTATTCCACTTCTCATGTACAGAAGCATGCACTTTTGCTCCTCTGTTGTTTTGATTCCTGGTCAACGTCTTAAAAAAACAAGTGCACGTGTTATTTAACCTCCGCGCACAAACCGGTGCAGCGGGGAGAATCGGCTCGTCTCAGTCGGGTGTGCTGTTGACGTTTTGGAGCTGTGATGAGGGTTAATGATATTTAATGTAAACACGTTCGGCATGAAGGTCCTCGCTTTCTCTCTCCTAAATACACCGACACCTTTTCTTTTTTCAGAAACAACAATAAGGACACTTTCCTTTCACCCTGCTGCTGAACGAACTACGAGCTAAATATCGACCGTGAGCTCAAAATCAAATTACGTCGCAGTAAAGTCATTTCTAGTGGAAGACGTCGTTTCTCACTTTGTAAACACACGTCCTTAGAATTCAGTCAGTGGCTAATAACTGAATTACGCAACTGCAGGATTGCATGCATCAGAACAGCTATAATAACAGCTACCTGTTGTTCAAACTGTGTTTTTTTTAATATTGACTAAAAGCAGTATAATGTACTTAATTCAATTTTCAACACAAAGCGAGACTTTCCTTTAAAACAACAGTTTTAAAAAAGTTTTGCTTCCTAGAAAATTTCCATGAACTCATTTATAAAATATTTATTTTTCAAAATGCTCATGTTTGAATTCTATTGGAATTAAGTAAGCAGGCAATTCAGCTTATAACGACTACAGTTATAACAGCTTTCACGTTATTTTCAGACAGTTTCTCTGTGATTTTATCTGATCAGGCTCTGATAGGATCAGCATTAGTTCTACTGAGATGAAGGAAATGCAGGTCGGTTTAATGGGAACAGACCGGATCTTACATCTCACTCATGATGGAGATCGATGAAGTCTTGCTGAGCAGAGATGCACTTCTGAATCCAAGATCTTTACTTCCTGACGGAGACACGGACATCGCCATGAGACAGACGTAGCACTGCTAATCGGGGAATAGGAGGAAAGG
Source organism: Pangasius mekongensis (assembly GCA_033441845.1). NCBI lineage: Eukaryota > Metazoa > Chordata > Actinopteri > Siluriformes > Pangasiidae > Pangasius > Pangasius mekongensis. Next base: position 31,527,287 of record JAKKZJ010000003.1, read on the forward strand.
ACACAGAGTGAATAGTTTGAGACATCATCATCATCTGGTACAGTCAGGTTTAAAAAAGCCTGTGTCTGATTTTTTGCTTTTCTTTACATTATTTAGTAATATTTAATAATTTGTTGACGGTAGACTGAGCATTTCCTGGTCATAAACTGTGCTGTGGAATATAAAATGTAGGTTTGAAAAGTTTGACTGAAGTGAAAGCAGCAGGAAAGAATGAAAGAAAGCAATTAAGTGAAGGATTGAGAAAGAAAAATTAGGACACGCTACAGGAGTCATAAACTAGCTCATGACTGAGGCTAACAACTTAGCTGGCTAGCATAAAGTCTTGTATACAGTTATAAAGGACAAAGTGACCGAGGAGACGACATAAAAATGTCAGGAACATCCACCTTTTCCTTAGAAGTGTTGGAAAATTACAAAGAAAGGGCTAAAATGACACTGTGATTTCGCTAAGCACACGGTGACACGCGGCTGGATTTGAATGTAGCGAAGCTGCTGATTGGTCAGCTAATGTAACGCTCGTAATGACATCATCATTACAAAAAACCCGGCAGCCTGTGGATTAACCCTCACAGTGGTATAATGATGTGTGTAACACAATAAAACACTGTGTGTGTCGTGCTGTTACAGTAAAATAACGAGTTACCACCCTGTTACCACCCTGACACTGATTATTTTCCTATAACAGCACGACCCCAAGTGTTTTATTTATTCATCTTACACCACACCGACTTGTTGTCGATTACAATTTCTTCCTCAGAGAAAACTTCACCATATCGACGATTATTTTTTTTTAAATCCGTTTATATGGAGCGCCACTGTACACGTCCCTGTGAGCGAGCTGTTGCTATAGAAACGATAACGATAAGGTATTAGAGCGAGCGCATTGATATAAACCTGCGCTACTGTCAGAGCTGCTGTTATAGAAAACTAATCAACACCTTCTGACCAATCAGCATCTCGCATAACTATACATACATGACAGCTCTGTCTAGCCTGATGTTATTAATATCTTTAAATGAATAAATAGGACGTAAATCAACTGATAACATAGTGTAAGTTCACCTGAACGCCTCACCTGTGTTCGGTGGTGTCTCCGTTTCTCTCCGCAGCGTGTGAATCAGCAGCGTCTTAAACACACACACACACACACACACACACACACACACACACACACACACACAGACACACACACACCCTCCCTCCTCACATGTGATTTTGTTTCTCAGAATCCCGGAGTTCTTCATGCGGGTGTGTGTTTATAATCATTGTTTTACCGTCAGCAGTTGTGGCGTAATGGTTAGCGAGTCGGACCTGTAACCTGAAGGTGAACCTGAAGGTTGTGGGTTCGAGTCTCAGGTCGGGCAGGGATTGTAGGTGGGGTGAGTGAGAGCGTTCTTCAGACAGTGGTCTTAGCACACAGCGATCCAGCCAATCAGGATCCTCTCTACGGTACAGCATAGGACTTGGGCGCTATGACAAAAATATCATATCATATGATTCTCGAAGACACTTCTGGTGGAGGAACCAAGTGAGAACCTCACACTGAGGAACTTGAAGTTTGTGCAAGAGCGTAAAATCCTCAAGTAATTATACTTCATTTATTATACTTAAGTATCATTCTGAGGTATTTATATTTTAGTTCATGTTGTTGAAATAGAATAGTAGCACTATTACTTAATAACCGTGACAGTTCGTCATCTTTCCTTTCTCTGGACGCTCTGACTGTCTGCAGCTACGCGGCTGTGTGTTCGGACTCCTTTCTATCAGAGCAGCTTTCACTCTTTCAGCAGTTTGTGCTACAGCAGCTGTTCTGTGGGATCGGACCAGACGGGCCTTCACTCCTCACGCGCATCAGTGAGGCTTGGGGGCCCATGACCCTGTCTCCGGTTCACCGGTTGTCCTTCCTTGGACCACTTTTGGTAGGTTCTAACCACCGCACACCAGGAACACCTCACAACACCTGCTGCTGTGGAGACGCTCTGACCCAGTCGTCTAGACATCACAATATTGCATCACAATGTGTCACAAGGGCATTACTTTATTATTATTATTATTATTATTATTATTATTATTATTATTATTTGTATGTATATACAGTGCTATTACATAAGTGCCATAAACATTATACATTATAATGTATTTCACCTGACACTGTTATTGCAGAATTTTATTTCCCTTCTGGACCTCACACAAGAAGTCATGGTTTACGTCTTTAACACAGACAGCTTGGAAGCATGACGCAATATCGGTAGCCCCGCCCCTTGCCATGAGTGGCACTTCTGGGAGGCCAAACGCTGTGGCCTGGAAACGAAACCTAAGAAGAGAAGCTCAGAGAGTCAGGATCTTCATTTCAGCTGAAGGGAGTCTGCACATCTCTCCGTTTCAGCTCATTCAGAGCGGTAAGTTCATAAATTCAAAACTTTAACACTGAGCTGTGTAAAATCATGTTTTCTGAAGCATTTGGATCACTTATCTCCTCTAACTGTGCTGGCTGATCTTGACAGTTTCATAGAAATGTAATTGTTGTTCTGCAGGAAGGAAGAAACAGGATTCCTCCTCCTCCTCCTCATCATCATCACCATGGCCTCTGAGTGAGTGCTGTTTAATAATATCTCATTATTGTCACGTGATTATCGTGAGCCGCGGCTCTGACAGTAAGTAGCGCAGATTCACACAGAGTGGAAATGGAACTGTAAATGTTTAAAGGGTATGACGTCATTCGTCAGGAAATATAACAGGATGTGCCGTTAGAGGAAAATAATCAACTTCAGGATGGTGAGAGTAACTCTGATTAGCGTTGGGGCATCATCACTCCTCCCCATCACTGACTCTTTTCCTCTAACAGCACGTCTTGACAGCAGTTTTTCTTCTTCTTCTCATTCTGTTATTTATCTGGACGTCTGTAACTTCAAACATTAATCAGTCAGTCAGTGTTCACACTTGAAAATGTTTTAGCAAGACTTGTGTTTAATTTAAGGGATTATTTATACGCTACTTTTGCGGAAATGTTTTAATTAACAACAAGCACAAGCACAAGCACAATCCTAGGGAAAATACTCTCCAAGATGTAACCATAGCAACAAATATATAGGCTAATAAAGTACCGCTGCCCAAGTAAATGACAGTCAGCTTCATGTCTTTAAAATTCTGGTAAATCGTCTTGCTTTTAAAGCAGCGAATGTTCAAATCAAACTGTACCGGGAAGTACCTCATGATGTCCTTTTCCTCTGCTGTCCATTCCTCTGGGATACTGGCGGGACGTTAGCTCTTACAAAAACAAGAAAAGAACAAAGAAACAAACCTGATGCGAGTGTTATTATGTCTGTATTCACTACAGTATGGAGTTCGTTGTCCCCTCCCTGGATACTGAACATCTCCTGCAAAAGAAAGTGGAAATGATGCGGCTGGGCGTTCTCGAGCCTGAACTCAAAACCAATCTGCAGTTTGCTATTTCAGCGCTGGACAGAGTGCCACACATGCTGAAGAAAAACGCAGAGCTGCTGGTGGAAGGCAATCAGACTCTGCTCAAAGTCACAACGGGTAATCCCTATCTGCGTTGTGTTGTGTTTCAGGGCCACGAAGGCCTCGCGATTCACCACACGCTAAAATTCAAGAGAGAATTGTGTGACGACGACGTCCATGAGGCTTTCTTCCACGGACACGACTGTCCTCATGACCCCCCCTGTAGGAAGCAGGCTGTGAGTGCTATATGGTCTCCGTTCCGTAATCAATTAGAAATCAACATTATCTGCAAAGAGCTGAGAATAACCTTCTCTGACCCTAATCCAAAAGACACGGTTATGGTGCCGTGTTCTAAGTAAAAGTCACAAATCAGATTGTTTTTTTTTTTCCATTTAACAAATTTCATGTTTTTCAGTTAATAGTGCATTTTGTGGTGTAAATGTGAAAAGCTGTAAAATACTGATAAACGAACATAAAATGTTAAGTAAAGCTCATAATGACTTCAAAATAGAGAAGACTAATGTGACTATTGTGACTGTGCAGTTTTTTTTTTTTCAAGATAATTAAAATTCTCTGTATTTAAATTAAGGTCTCCGTTCACTTATTTATTCTTATTTGTGTGCCATATATGATGCTTTACTGAGTAAGTACAAAATATTTTGAACATGAAACATTTTCACTGCTATATATATATAGACAGATTGGAACCCCGCCCATTCACATGACATCATTTACACACACACACACACACACACACACACACACACACACACACACACACACACACACACACACACACACA
>JAKKZJ010000003.1:31543016-31554069 GCA_033441845.1 Pangasius mekongensis
AGTGTGAAAAGCCCTAATGTGTCGCTCTTACCTGTGCTGTGTACCGCTGGGATTTGTGTGCTTTCTGGTGTTTTTCTGGGTGGAGTCAAGATTCTCTGAACCCTCTGCGTGTGCATGCGTGTGGAGCTGGTAATCATTATCCATGGAGATGTAGGGAGCCAACATCTCCAACTCCAGATCCTCCACCGTCTGAACAAACGAGACGGGACGAGACAATTCGAAGATCAACCACAAAAGGACACCAGGTAATGGAATCGCTGGAATCAGCTGCTCATTCTCACCTGAGTGGAACCGCGGCCGGACGAGCTCGGAGCAGAGGATGATGGGAAGGGGAAGTCGTCCAGCCGGGGCAGGGTGGCGCAGGGGGGTTCGGTGGGCGGAGACAGAGGTGACAGGGCGCTGGTGGAGGGCAGCATGACGTCGTTGTAGAGAGGAGCTTCTCTGAGCGCTGTAACGACAGTCAGCTTGGTCACAATGGCCATATTCTCGTTAATGTAAACGTTAACGTTAACGCGCATACCTGTGTTCGTGAAGTCCAGAGTGATGTCAGCGTCAGCCTGTAGCTCTGTTTCTCCCTCTCTCTTCTCCTCTTTCCTGTCCTCGTTTATCCGAGTCACTGCTTCCTGGCTCTGTGTCTCTCTCTCCGTCCCGCACCCGTCCTCCTTTTCCTGCTTTATCGCCGACTGATGGAGAGAGAGAACGAGCTCGGGCTCTTCAACACCGCTGCAAACGGACCAGAGCAACACACACACACAGCTGAATCACCACACACACATACACCTCCAGTATGTATAATATTACACACACACACACACACACACACACACACCTGAGGACGTAGTTGAGGCAGATGACACACTGCGGTTGAGAGTTTTTGTTGCTGTAAATGACGGTGGCCTGAGTCTCGACCCACACAAAGCCTCCGCCCTTCACCAGCATACGGTACTGACCTGTACACGCCTGGCCCTTCACAAACACTACACACACACACACACACACACACACACGTGTTTCAAAGACCATCATCATATCTAAAGCCTTTTTTATACAATACATTGAAACTTTACTTTTACCTTTATTAGCAAATCTAGATTCTGTGCAAACTAGCGCTAACTGGCTGCTCTGTATACATTATATATATATATATATATATATATATATATATAAATACAAATAATGACATAACACAGCATGTCCAGCAGTACATTTAGAGATGTTCAGCCCCGCCCCCATTTCCTAGTGCCTAGAATGGAGTGTGTGTGTGTGTGTGTGTGTGTGCGTGTGTGTGTGTTAATCGTTTCTTACAGTTGTGGTGTGTTTTTGTGAGGCTGTCCGAGTCCAGAGCGTGATAAAACTCGTACACAGAGCATTGAAGGAGATCCTCAGGGTCATATCCCAACAACTCTGTGATCCTAAACACACACACACACATCCACACACACACACACACACACACACACACACACATACACACACAGAGTGAGAGAAATTACTTATCTGGTTTAAAGGCCACTAGATGGAGCTGTAGCACCATTTTTATCGCATTTTTACGCTTAGATTATTTGTGTATTTCTTTTTTTTTTGCAAATATAAGTAACTAAGACCTTAAATCAGTTATTGCAGCAAATATTTCAGTTTTAAACTCACCATTAAGAACTGTTTCAACAGTAAGTCATTAATTGATAATTTAGGGTTTAGTGGGAAACTGCGTAAAGGTGTAGTGCAGTATTAACGCGTTTATTAATATGTGATATCAGGAACGTGTCGCGCCGCTCCATGCTGAAGCTGTCTCCATGATGTCGTGCGGCGTTCCTCACCGTTCGTCGCAGTAGGAGAAGCGCATGTCCAGCGTGTGTTTGCTCAGGAACGTTCTGGAGTCTAGAAGAACCTCGATGTTGGCCGGATGTGGGATCGGTTCACAGATCAGCACCAGGTATGACACCGGCGTGCCGCTCTCTTCGCTCTCATTCTGCGTGCACTCCACACGGATGTGACCGGAACAGTGTAGAACCTGCAGCAGAGAAGGAGGATTATTATTATATTATCTCTGTGTGTGTGTGTGTGTGTGTGTGTGTTTATAGGCTGCACCTTCCATGTAGCGGATCTGAGGTTGACGGTGCGCCCCCTGCTGGTCAGAGTGCACTTCATGCGCAACAAGCAACTCTGCTCATCCCTCGTCTTCTTACAGGAACCTGAGAGAGAAATAAATTAAATAATACACTTTTACAGTAAAATACCTGATGGGTACCGATCAAGTCTGAGTGTGTGTGTGTGTGTGTGTGTGTGTGTGAGACCTGTTCTGTTCACCAGCATCTCTCTGATCTCTTCATGGTCACAGGGGTGAGTGAAATCAAACACACTCTGTCCTGAAAGATCAATCTATCAAACACACATCAAAGAGAGAGACATAGAAGAAATAATTATATTGTTTAGGTCATTTATTTCATGTTTATTAAACTGTATATCATACATAACATCTTATTCTATAGTGTGTGTGTGTAGTTGTAATTTCAATAATAGTGATGTAATTCATGCATTATTAGTAAATTCATCTGTAAAATGTCACAATTAGCTACATAATTACATTACATTACACGTGTGTGTATGTGTGTGTGTGTGTGTGTGTGTGTGTGTGTGTGTGTGGTACCTGGGGAATCCCCAGACACTTGCTGACGGTTTCTGAAGCGTAAACGACGTCTCCGTCCTGAGAGAGAATCATGAGGAAGCCGTCGAGGGCCTTCAGACAGGAGGCGCTCCACTGAGTGTCCAACTCGGACTGCTCGCCCATCATCACTACAGGAGGAGGAGATTCGGAAACCATGGCAACAAGCAACAAACTAAAAACAGGACACGCCCACTAGAGATGAGCGTAGAGCAATTTGAGCAATGGGAGACATAACACTCATCCATCATGGACACCCGAGGCTCCGTGTAAATTTCAGTAGTGATGTCAGAAGAAATGTTTACATTTGCATAAGATTTACATATCTGAAGGCAATAAATCCATATTGGAATGCGTCTGAATGCTACGAAATGATTAAAATAATTAAAATGACATTAGTGTGTAATGTTACAGGCAGACGGGTGACCTGTGTTGAGAGCCGAGCGCAGGTGCAGGTAGCTCAGCGTGAGACGGATGATTGAGGCTTTATCGAGGCTCTCGGTGATGCTGTGATGGAGAGGAAGCTGATTGGCCAGCTGATTAAACACCTCCGTCTCCTTCACCCGCCTACAGCGTGCCGCATCGCGACACCTCGCCTTCCTCCGCTCACAGCTCTGTCTGCACAACACACACACACACACACACACACACAGAGTGTAATCTGCAGGAGATGGAGACAGGGTACGTGTGTATTCTCGGCACCTTTATGAAGAGCAACCCAGCCAGCGCGGTCATCCATCCACAGTGTGGGCCGAAGCACGAGCACATCAAAGATACTCTAAAGCTGTTAGAAAAGGAAAACGGTCACGGGCCGTACGGGACCGAATAACCACGACGTAGGCGCAAGAACACACGGCGGCTGGGAAACTGAGGCAGACCAATAACCAAAACAGAAACCAAAACACAACTACAGAACGTCTCGTCAGCACGGGGGCGGAGACGCGAGGCAGGGAGGGCGAGATCGGGACACGCCGAGGAAGGGACAGACGACAGACAGGTGACCCCGCAGACGGCAGATCGGTCTCTGTTTCTAGCATGGTAACCATGGTGACAGGGCGATTGGAGGAATGTATACCACGTGATGTCACAAGCCTACCCGGTACACACAGGGTCACCTTTACCTTAAACAGATCCGATCCACAAGGTGTGACCCGTGTGACCCGTGTGCTTGTCTTCTCTTTTTTTTTTTTTTTTGGCTTGTTTGCTCTGCATTTTTCATCAGTTGTTCCCGTGCAAATGTTTTAAATAAGACGCCTCAGAAAGGGTCGAATCAGCGAGGAGGGATAAACGTCCATCAGATAAACGTGTGTCAGCTTCCTCCTGAGAATTCCCGGGAATTGTACAAGGCCCAGGATTTCGAATCCGCCTTGCATTCATGCTGAAGCCCTTTCTGTTAATTCCTGCTCAGCTCTTACACTGAAGTGCATAAGGGGCAGGGGGTGTGTGTGTGTGTGTGTGTGAGCGTGTGTGTGTGTGCGTGTGTTTGAGCGTGTGTGTGTGTGTGTGTGTGTGCGTGTGTGTGTGTGTGTGTGTGTTGGAATCTGACACCAATCATGAGAAACTATGCTTATGCAACTGAAAGCCACATCACACAGGAGTTTCCTCTCTCTCTCTCTCTCTCTCTCTCTCGTATTGATTGTGACCCTGAGCAAAGAGATACATTTTCTTCTTCTTCCCTCTCTACTTCTACTCTCCATCTCTCTTACACACACTCTTGCCCTCTCTCTCTCCCGCTCTCTCTCTCTTTCCTCTCATCTTGTTCTTTCTCTCCTCTGTCTCCCGTTCTTCTTCTTCTAAAAATCTTCCTCTCCTTTTCTTCCTTTCTCCTCATCTCTCCGTTGTATTGATTCTGACCCCTGAGCGAGCAACACGTTTTCTTCTTCTATTCTTCTATTTGTTCTCACTCTTCTCTTCTTTACTTCTCTCCATTCTCTTTTCATGTTTCTTTTTTTTCTCTCTTAGGTGAATGTCATCATGTCTATGATACACATTCTTGCACTTTTGACCTTTTCCCTTCCTGTCTTCTCTCCCACCTGTTGTTTTTTTCCCCCTCTCTCCTCGCTCTCATTTTCTTTGCGTTATATAGGTCCGGACCCTTGTGTGAGCGAGCGATAGATTTTTGTTCCGTAATCTATTTCTTCTATTCTCTCATGTTTGCATGCCTTTTCTTTCTGTATCCTTCTCTCTCTCTCTCTCTCTCTCTCTCCTCTATTTGTGACCCTGAGCAGGCGGACCATTTTCTTCTGCTCTCTCATTGTCGCTGCTTTACTGACTGCGAATGTGAGCGAGTTCCTCAATCTGTCACCTTCTGAACTCGTTCTAATCGCTGGAGCGTGTCACAAATGAAAGCCTCGAGAAACATTATTTCTTGGAGTCACATTATTTTCGCAATGTTTTCGAGTAAGGCTGTTTAAAGGGCAGGACTAAAACAGACACACGCTGTGAGTCAGAGAGTCTCTCAGGGGAAACGCTAGCTACAGGAAGGCGTATTGATTGTAAATGGCGATGGCGTCGCTCAGAATACCAAAGAACCCTAATGGATTACAAGACCAAATATAGCTGAACCATTTACCTCGTGCTCAGCTCCTAATACAGCATTAAAGAGCTTCTGGCTTCATTCCATCAATCTCCAAATGTAGCATTACACCAAACAGCACAGATCACATCATAAAATAGCTAATACAATGTCAGAGTCCTCCGTCACGACCTGCTTTTATTCCATCATGGCGGAAATGTTGTACATTACATTTTTCAAAACAGATTCTTAATGAAATAGAAAGGAAGATTTTTTTTTTTAGCTCAGAACTGAGATCATTCCAGTCTCAGGAATGGTTTGAGTGACTGTGTACAGAACAATACGTATACATTGATCAGCCATAACATTAAAACCACTGACAGGTGGCGTGAATAATATTGATTATCTCGTTACAATGGCACCTGTGTAAGGGGTTGGATATATTACGCAGCATGTAAACAGTCAGTTCTCAAAATTGATGTGTTGGAAGCAGGAAAAATGGGCAAGCGTAAGGATCTGAGCGACTTGAACAAGGGCCAGATTGTGATGTCTAGACGACTGGGTCAGAGCGTCTCCACAGCAGCAGGTCTTGTGGGGTGTTCCTGGTGTGCGGTGGTTAGTACCTACCAAAAGTGGTCCAAGGAAGGACAACCGGTTAAACCTGGAGACAGGGTCATGGGCCCCCAAGCCTCACTGATGCGCGTGAGGAGTGAAGGCCCGTCTGGTCCGATCCCACAGAACAGCTGCTGTAGCACAAACTGCTGAAAGAGTTAATGTTGCTCTGATAGAAAGGAGTCCGAACACACAGCTGTGTAGCTGCAGACCGATCGCACTATGGGAAGAAGGCGAGCTGGCGGAGGCAGTGTGAAGCTCTGGGCAATGTTCTGCTGGGAAACCTTGGGTCCTGGACTTCATCTGGATGTTCCTTTGACACGTACCACCTACCTAAACATTGCTGCAGACCGAGTTACACCCCTTCATGGCAGCAGCCTCTTTCAGCAGGATGATGCTCCCTGATACACTGCAGAAACTGTTTCAGGAACGGTTCGAGGAACATGACAAAGAGCTCAAGGTGTTGACTCGGCCTGCAAATTCCAATCCGATCGAGTATCTGTGGGACGTGCTGGAAAAAGCAAGTCCGATCCGTGGAGGCTCCACCTCACAACTTACAGGACGTAAAGGATCTGCTGCTAACGTCTTGGTGCCAGAAACCACAGCACACCTTCAGAGATCTTGTGGAGTCCAGGACCCGACGGGTCACAGCTGTTGTGGAGGCACAAGGAGGAACTACACAATTTTAGGCAGGTGGTTTTAATGTTATGGCTGATCGGTGTAGTTATTAAATTATTACATCACTGTAGCAGAGCATGGCGTTAGTGACTGACAGCTCGTCTACAGTACCGCTTACTGAATTACTGACTAGCTGTGCGTTTTACTGCAAATGTTGGAATCCTGAGCAAAAATAACTGCTATTTATTATAAAAATGGCTGGACAAATCAGTGTCCAGAAGCAGATTTCATATCCGCGCTGTCGGATATTCGAGATTATACGTGATTATACGTGATAATGGTATAAATGGATACAATGATATCGCAAAATGTAAACAAACGAGCGAACATGTTGCCACGCTGTTGCATCACGCAGTGTTGGACAGAGCTGTTGTGCTAAACTACATAACAGCATTTCATAGGAGACTGAGCAATGAGGTGGGAGGTGGAAGACTGATCACCTCCTCCATCCCTACTATAAACCTCCCCCATCCATTTCCACTCTCAATCGTTTCTCATCCCTCCCTCCCTCTCTCTCTCTCTCTCTCTCACAGATCTATTCCGTTTGTCACTCGTCCCCTGGAGCGATGGCAGAATGTGATTATGTCTTTATTGCTTTTCTGCCTCGGCTGTTTGAGAACCTCACGGCCTCGGAATGAACAATAACCTACGTTCGGCAAATAGAGTCTGAAATGAAAAGTCTCGAGTGCGAAAGCATGAGCTGTTTTTATCACGTCAGTTATTTAATCCCGGGTCATTACTTTAACACCCAAGTTAAACACAAAACCAGGATAATAAATACATTAAACGGCGATTAGCGTGTGTGTGTGTTTGTGTAAATGTTTATTACAGAATCTCACAAGAACACAAATCTAACGCTTTTTAGCATGAGTAGAATTATAGAATTAAAAACAAACCTATTAATAATAAAATGAGAAAACAAGAAAATATCCTACAGATAAACAATTTGTCAACACATGTCTATTCTCAGCGTCCGATAAGCGATGTAGCTTGTACACTTTTCTGCCCACGAGCTTCAGAATCTTGCACACCTACATGCATCGGTTTCAGACACAAAAAACTTATGAACTCTTTATTTAATTTATATCCTGAATTTACATATTTCTGTAAAGCTACTTTGTGATAATGTCCACTGTTAAAAGCGCTTTATAAATAAAGCTGAACTGAACTGAACTGAATGTCTAATATCGCTTATCTGACGCTGAGACATCTTGTACACTTTTCTGCCCACGAGCTTCAGAATCTTGCACACCTACATGCACCAGTTTCGGACAGGAAAAACTTTTCAACTCTGCGCCTTAAATCTTGCGTGAAATCATGACGAACCGAGTGTTGCTCTGCGGTGAAAGTCTCGTGAATTTTGAGGTCACGTGGTCACGTATCAGGTTTCAAAAATACTTAATGCGGAGATGATGTTTTGTGAAGGTCGCACAAAGATGAAACCATCTCTGTGAGCTTACAAGCTCGCATACCCGCTTTGTTTCGCGCTGGCCATCGCGTCCAGTACTGGAGATGGCGCTATTAGAGAAGAGAACTAAGATCTGCATCTGAGACATGAGGCCATAAAGCGAGGTTTGAGGATGGTGAGAACATAAAGTGAAATCCATGCTAGTGAAACCCATGGAAGGAACTGGACTGGGCACGCGTCGTGTGCAACGACCAATCACAGGTCTGGTTGCGTACCATGTTTAATCGTGGAGTATGTACACGAAGTCCATTTGCTCCAGAATTACGTCGCATTGTTTGTGGAAGAACGTCGTCTCTGCATGAAGCTTAGGAGAACCAAGTGAAGAGAGCTAGGAGCAATTTGGAGACTATGAAGGAGGAAAAATCTACGGGAACACAACCTGGTTAAGCGTACGGAGCTGGGCGGGGGATGGGGGTGGGGGTTAACCTTCTCCGGCGTCTCCTCACACCCCTGGTAATGACAGCAGCACAGATACTGAGAGCCTTCACCATAGAGACGGAATGTGTGGAGGTGTCAGCTGATCTACAGCAGAACCTCCCACATCAACACTGAGACCGAGACTAATGAAGGAGAAACGTTACTGACTCTCTCTCTTTCTCTCTCTCTCTCTCACACACACACACACACACACACACAACGCACTCCTTCATCAATCCAGTCTAATTCCCCTGATTCCAAACATTCAAATTAATCGAACTAATTAAGTGTTGTCGAGTATCGCACCACATGCCTCGGGGGGGGAGGGGGGGGGGGGCTGTTTTCTTCCTTCTCCAGCACACAGCAGCCAGAAGACAGAACTCTGAAACTAGATGGACCAATGGAACCAGAGACTGGAATCTAGCAACAAGCTAGTAAAAGGAGAACCATGAGAACTAGGGGAAAGAAGGAAACTAGAAGAACTAGAGAAGGTAGAACACTGTAAGAATGAAAGGACCCGAGAACTAAAGAGGGAACTAGAGAAATAAGGGAATTGGAAGAAACAGATGCTGTGGCTGAATTCATTCCCTGTTCACTACGTAGTGCACCATTTGTGATGCAGCCATTTTGTAGCGTGAACAAACTGCATTCCCTGGTTGGTTCAATAAAGTTTCTATCTATCTATCTATCTATCTAGCTAGCTAAATGGATACAATGATATCGCAAAATGTAAACAAACGAGCAAACATGTTGCATCTAGCTAGCATTGCTATCTAGCTAGCTAGCTAGATAAATAGATAGATAGGTTTGAGGATGAGGATGGTGAGATGGCTAGCTAGCTATCTAGCTATCCATGTACTGTACAATGATACACACTGCGTGATGGACGCAAGAGGAGCCAAGAGGGAACCTGAAGATCTGAGTAAACCATGCGAAGTAGGACACCTGTACGATGTACGATTTTCCGCTTGATTTTGTTGCCACGTAGAAACATCGTACAACACAAAATAATTATTCGGACGCGAGTTGAGATCAGCGTAACTTTGCATGATTTAGTGCCACTGCAACAACCGAGGAGAAATCGCTGCTCCAACGCTTGCCGAAAGAACCCACCAATAGGAGGACGGCAAACTCACGGGACAGCTACGTGTACAGGTAGCGGCGATGGCGAAAACGTCAACACGATGCAGGAAAAGATTTCGTTACTACGTTAAACTCACTTCGCAGAATGTTTGTGCTTATTTTCCGGATCACTCTGAACGAGTGATGACGAAAGCAGAACGTAGTGAGTATCTTTAGTATCTTTTATCGCAGGTCTAGCGTTAGAGGATCTTTATCGTATAGTCGGACACGGAAAGAACACACGCTGCAGCGCGGTCTGTTAAAGAACTCGGCCAAGGTTTTATTGAAATCTGGGAGGATTACGGAAATGAAACAAGGTGGTGTGTGTTTAGGAGTTTAGGATAGCGATGGAGGATCTGTGATTAATTATAATTGTAATGTTCGATTGTAAGATCTACCTGCTGCGTCATAGCTGTTCGTGAAACTTATTTGAGGGGGAAAAAACTGTAAACACTGCAGACTTCCATAAAAGGGAATGTTTTTATTTATAACTAACATCTTTCCAAAGTCACAGACGATGGAGTCATGATGATGATGATGATGATGATGATGGTGATGGTTGCTCTGTCTGACCCACTGATCACATTCTGAAAACACAGATATAAGAGCTGAAGGATGTAAATGAGTGTGAAAAAGGTGCAATTCAGCTTTAAATCCAGACAAATAATCAACAAATATCTTGTTTTTGGCTTGTAGTTTACCTGAGACATGTGCAGCACTTGATATAATTGTAAATAATTACAGATCATTAAAAATCCTCTCCAATCACACATCCAAAAGCTAGATAAATATGATAATGATGATATTGATGATGATTGATGATAATATATGATGATGATGATGATTATTATTGTTATTTGGGCAGAATCTCAGAGTGTAACTGCTCAGAAAAGAGATAATTAGGTGTTTTTAATTTACCTTTTCTTTTCAGCTGTGGCTCCTGAAGTCATTATGGAGATTATTGACCAGCTCAGTGGTCCGTGGAGAAAGGAGAATGTTTTAAAAAAAGAAAAAAATAAATAAATAAATAAATAAATAAAGAAGGAAACCGTTTCAGAAAACGTCGCGTCCAAATGCTAAACTTTTAGCTAAACAAACTGACGCTGGCTCGGTCTCGCGCGTCGCTCGAGCGTCATCCGAGCCGCGCTCGCTCTCTGGAATCGCGCGCGCGCGCGAGCCTCTTTATCGGAGTCGTCACTAGGCAACGGCCAACAAACGTCCCCCGTATTCCTCACGTTCAGAGGCAAACATTTTCATTATTTCTCCAACTTCCTTTCTCCGGTCCGCTGCAGGAAACCAGCCGCAAACCCCTCTAGTGCCAAAACATCAGCCACTGTGATGACCCGTGATGAGGAAAAAACAGACACGCCCTCTCTGACACCGACGTTACTTGACAGCTTTGGAGGCCACGCCCACTTTCATAACACTGGGCTGGCATTTGTATTTACATAAATTTACATATTCATGATTTATTCATGATTAAGAAATGAAACTGCCTGGAAAACGCATCGGTTACACGTTTTGTGTTGGGATGCTGACGTTTTCTAACACGTCTAATGTTGAATTCTGGATCCTGATT
>JAKKZJ010000003.1:31554169-31564169 GCA_033441845.1 Pangasius mekongensis
GTGCACAGGGGCGTCGTCATGCTGGAGCAGGTTTGGGCCTCTGAGTTCCAGTGAAGGGAAACTGTAAAGCTACAGCATACAGAGACGTTCTATACAACTGTGTGTTCCAAATTTGTGGAAACAGTTTGGGGGAAGAAACACATATGGGTGTGATGATCAGGGGTGCATATACTTTTGGCCATATGGTGTATTTTGGACTTTTTTGTTAGCAAAGCTGTCTTTCTAAAAGATTAACCACTACTAATTCGCAAACGAATCGACTCCTTGAGTCGACTCTTTTAGGAGAACATTGGATGTGAAGATTGTACTGTATTTATTAATGCAAATAATAACAATGTATCATGCTGTTGTTGTTGTTTTTTAAATAATTTATTTACATAGAGCAGGTGTGGCTGCAGGCTTTCATTTCAGCTAAATAGGAGGTACACCTGATAGCTAGTTGGAGACTAAGATGAAGTGATTAAACAAGTGGAATGGTCGGAATGAAAGCCTGCGGCCACAGCGGCCCTTTGTGGAGAAGATTGAAGACCCCTGACGTAGAGCTTTTACCAGACGCAGTGTGAAGTAGCCTAAAATGCTATTTTGCTAATCATGAGGTAGTGAAGTATTTCATTAAACGATTTAAATGATCGATAAGTCTACACTACAACGATAAAATTAGCAACAAGTCATTTGGGAGTCGAAAGAGTCGCGCGCATTGGCGAGCCGGTCCGAGCGATCTGATTCGCTGGAAAGATCCGTCGTTATCTGCTTCTCCTGATATCTCTGTACTCTGCGTCTGCTCTTGAGAATTGTAAAAAAAAAAAAAGAGAGAGAGAAAGAGAGATAGAAAGAAGCACAATTCAGTTACTCTGCCTCATCATTTATCAAGGCGATGAATCAGACACAGCCATTAGGAGGAGACGTTTGTACCCCAGTGGAGCTCAGGCTGAGCGCCAAAGCGCCGAATCGAGATCCACAAAATGTCATTACTCCACATCTGACATCGTAAAGGGGGGAAAGCGATACCGAGGTGCATTAGCCTAATCACATAAAAAAAAAGATAATAAATTATACACTCAACACCCCATCAAACATGGTAATGTGATATGCAGGCCTGAGAGAGGAGCATTATGGAAGTCTAATGAAATAAAAATAGAGTATAAATGGTCCACTGGAGAGCGAGGCATGCTGCAAGAGATCAGAAAACGTTATCCCTTTATCAGTGTAATGGTGCAATCTAAAGGGTTTTGACTAATTGTTAACAGTTGTAGACACCAGTGAGACTTGGTAAGTTCGGTTTAACGCAAAGTAATCAGTGCGGAAATGTGGCACTTTTCTACACGTAATGTGGGATTGTCATGAGGTGGCTCCATTCTGGACAGGAGTTATTCAGAGCACTGAGGAGTGGATGGAGCAGCCTCTACCTTCTTCTCCAGGATTCTGTCTTCTTGGAGATACGACTGATCTTCGGAAGGAGATATCTAAAGCGCAGGCTGGGCCGGCTGTTGCTGGATGCATTACGGCTGCGAGATTGGTGCTGCGAAATTAGAACAACTCAGACACTCCGTCTTTCAAGGATTGGACTGAACTTATATTTACTTCTTGATTGGACTTCTAATGCATCTAATGCTGGCAAAACCTCAGGACTGCACCTATGCTTCCAATCAGAGATGGAGTAGTTTTTTGTTTTTTGTAAAACAAGCAGACGAATGGTTTGTCGTACTGTCGTTTTGGTTGTTTGTTTGCTTATATTGTTATTTGTATTATTGCTTTTATTATTTATTATTTTTATTATTATTATTATCTTTAAATATCCATTTTTTGTAGTTGTTGTGTTTGTGTATTCTATGTTTTGTGCTTAATACAAGTTCAAAATATAAAAGTCAAATGACAAAAAAAGAACAAAACAAAAACAATTGCACTGTATGTTTAATAAAATTACACACTTTATGATCGAGCCAGTGAGAAATGCAAAATATTCTCCACTCTTTTGCTTCTATTGTTAATGTGTTGATGTTGTCAGTCATTAAAGGACATCGCTCACGCATGGCAGCCTGATTACAAAACCGCAAAATGCAAAACCGTCACAGTTCAGCGAGACTCCTGTGAACTTTACAAACACAGAGCCAAAAATACACAGCAGCCTTGAGGGAGAAAAGTGTGAGGGCTTAAAGAATAGTTTTAAAAATAAAAAATAAAAAGTACTTTTACCTCAAGCCTGAATGTAGTCGATCTTCACGTGTGAAGTTTGCGTCTCTCTTTTTCCACTGGCGCTACAAGGCTAACGTAGCTAACGAATCATTATCATGAAATCTTTGCGTACAAGAAGACTATAGAAGTGAATTTCCCTGTTTCTAGCTTTTCCCCAAACAAACAGTTCACTGCAGCGAAGGGAAACCAGCGAGTGGAGGCCCAGGAGCTCTCAGGAGGGCATCAGTTTCATTCTCGCTCATTTCCTCACCAATGATTTGTTCTTAACACCATTAAAAGCTTCATATTGTGCCATTTTTCCCCCAGGAGTGTAGTTAGTCTGTCGTGGGCATGTAGCCACTGCTACTGCTGTTACCTGTCACTTTTAACTATGATGAGAAACGATATTATCTATATCTAACTTCTAAAGCTAACATTTTTGCATGTCAAACAGTAAATGGGAACTGATTGCTAAAGTTGCGAGCGGGGAACTGAAGAAACGTCGGACCGCACGTGCCTTAGGTTCGGTCCGAGGAATCGTTCGAGCCGCTCGTTTGGATTTTGACGCTTTACTCTATCATACCTTAATTTGTGCAGAATTAAGAAAATCTCCATTCACATGACACTTGTCGCTGAGATCGTGGCTCCGTGTCACACACGTGCAGAGAAAATGCATGAACGCCTGTCACTTTGCTCTCTTGCGAGTGTGAACGGAGAGTAATAACGACACACTCAGACTCTGCTGTTCTGGTCATCCACAGGAAACTGGGCGCTATTCTCCTCCTTGCTTTAGCGAGATCATTTCCTCCACGATCGATTTCGGTTTAAAGTCACTTAAAGGTGCGTTTTGTTTTGCGGCGCAGTCAGTCAGCCCATAAAATACCACAGAATGGTTTGTGTATCCTTTTATTTAGGATGGCATGTATGACCCAAACACAACGCTAAACACAAGTTAAAACAAATGAACAAAAAAACTTTTTAAAGGCTCAAATTCTTTTTTAACTTCACACAAAGTGCTTCCAGTGACCGCAGACAAACACGGAGTACGGTTCGGTTTAACAAAAGCAACACTACGGTAACAAACACACACACAATTATATTAATAATGCGAGCAGGAAACATCTTAAAGCTGAAATGAAACCAGCGCTAAATCAAAAACCTGAGCAGTGGCCCAACTGCACTGTGCTTTAAGAGGTGAGATACTCAACAACAATCACTCACACACTCTCACACACACACACTCACACACACACACTCACACTCACTCACACACACACTCACACACACACACACACTTTCCATCATGGACACAAATCCATTCACTGTTCATTCCAAGTGAACAAGTGCTCCAAGTGCTCTGATACCCTCCTGATACCATGTGGCCCCATATTACCCCTCTGTTACCTCTTGCACTTTCTCGGATCCTTATTTGCCCCTCTGATACCCTTCTAATCCCAGAGTTACCCACCTGACACCCTTCTAATTTCCCAGAAACCCATCTGATGCCCCTCGAATTCCTCACTTACCATCTGATACCCCTGAGATACCAGTACTACCCCCTTTTACTACCCCGCTTTCAGATTTCAAATTAGTTGTCAGCCCACTGATACCCATCACCCCATTTTATCCCTCTGATACCCCCTAATACTCTTACCCAATTACCCCCTCCATCTTAAATACCCCCATTACCCCCATACACCCCTTCTGATATATCTATATATCTATTACCCCCTCTATCACCCTGTTTCCCCTTTGAAGGCTCTATTATTCTTCCAATACCCCATTTGCCTCTTATTCCCCTCTAATACCCCTTCTGATATTCCTGTTTCTCCTCTGATCCCCATGTTACCCCGTACCTCTATAGTTATATAAATTTTACCTCTATAATTTCCTCTGATGCCCCTGTAACCCCGTCTGTAACCCTTCTCACAGCTGTTACTCCTTTCATAACCCATTTTCACCCCCTCACATTTTCACACCAACGCCCAAAATACCCAGACGCCAAGCCTAAAAATAGCCTATGCACTATTTCTTCATTTTTACCCCCATATCCTTAGTGATCTCCCCTGTAAAGCCTCTGAACCGTTGTGATTTGGGACGCAGCCCTGCCATTTCAAAGCAAGAGGTCACGGGGTCGCGGCGTTCATCGCCATCCAAAGAATGATAAGAAGCTGGAGGCTTTTCAATAACACTGCCACTGCTGAGAGCATAACACACTCCGGCCAACATTTAATAACGGATTAATAACAGAGACTTAATAAAAGATTTATAAGCTTTAAAAAAAAAAAAAAAAAGGGACCATCACCTGTTCATAACCCAGTGTTCTTAAACTTGCAATAAAATTCACACTACAGTTTTAACGACAATAAACGCCGCGTTTGTCATTAACTGTTTAATAAATGTCATTTAATTAATGACGTCAAGGTAAAAAAACTTAATATCTGCAGATAACAGGATCCAGCTGCGACTGAGAAAGTGCTGAAGCGAGCATGCAGTAAGACCAAAGCCAAAGAGCACTGGCTCAAAAAGGGGCGGGGCTTAAGTTACATTTCTTCATCTTCAAAATTCGTATGTGTAGCATGATGTTCTTCTTAGCTACACGAGACAATAATTTAGTAAGATTAGCTAAGCTAGCCAGATACCCAGCTAGTGTTCCATAGCTAATCATGGCTAGTCTAATTAAAAATTAATGTCAGCTAATTAAAACTATCCAATATTATTAGCTAAGCAATTATATTGCGTAACGGGAATTTTATTTCCTTCTAAGCTGTAAATCAAGCTAAAGACGTTAAAAAAAATAAAATAACAGGCTAGTAGTTTGCTCAACACATCGCAACTGTAACTTTAGCTCCGCCCCCTCTGACCCAGCGAATTATAAATATGAGAACTGACAACAATCTCTTTAAATGCAATACTGTGACAGAGTTCTTTTTTTTTTTTTTTATTTTGCGCTGAGAAATGACTGGAATTTGATCCTTTCCATCATATTTTCTCTCATATAGTAACAGCTAACTTTAGCTACAATAAAATGCTTGTAATACTAATCACTTCCACTGACGCAATGACTTAAAAAATATTCTCGTCTCCTATTCATTTAAAAAAACTCACCTCCAGAGTTCAGTACGAAAGCGTTAGTCGCGATAGTCTTCACTAACTTTGGTAAGAGTTTGAATACTTTGTTTTTGTTCAATAAAATGCTGCGGTTTCAGGAATATGATGTCGCCGTCCTTTGCGTACGACGTTAACGCATCCATTTTCTAGGTTTGCTGCAATAAATCAGCTACGATTGTTAAAAAAAAGTGTCCAAGACCAACTTCTGACGTGCTGCAGATTCCGGAGCAGTCGCTGATTTCTGTCATTTCACAATTTCATTAAAAAAAATATATCAAATCTGCCGCCGTCACACCTCGCCTCTGCCGAGTCCCCGCTCTTCTTGGTAATATCCTAGCGTTTGCTAACTTTGGAAAAAACAGTCACGGTTCTCTCTGATGTCTCCCAGCGCAGCGTAGCTTTCGCCAATTCCGACGTCGTCGTCTTCCTCCTGCGGCATCGCTTTGTTTTTCTTTGACTGTTTTTTCCCCCTTTTCTTTACTACACGCAGTACTCCAGCATCTCCTCCGAGGTGAAAGAGAAATCTTGGAACTCGTCCTGGTTGATCTGCGGGATCACAGCTTCCTCGATGGGAGTGAGAACTGCGTCTTCGCTCGTGAAGTCGGGGTCGAAATTGTTCACGTCCTCACCGGTTTTCTGTTCAAAGACAAAATTTTGATGATGAGAGAGTTAGAGAGAGAGAGGGATAATTTTGAATTTTAAAAGCATTTAATCGGTTAGTTCAATTATTACCATAAACCAAAAAACATTGCATATTATCCGCCTGAAACAAAAACCTGTTTGAAAAAAAAACAAAGAAAGAAAGAAAAGTCCAATTATACAATTCTTAAAAAGCAGAGAGAGAGAGAGAGAGAGTGAGAGAGAGAATGAGAGAGAATGTGTGAGAGAGAGAGAGAGAGAGAGAGAGAATGAGAGAGAGGGAGAGACAGAGAGAGAGAGAGGAGAGAGAGAGAATGAGAGAAAGGAGAGAGAGAGTGAGAGAGAGAGAGAAGAGAGAGAGAGAGAGAGAAGAGAGAATGAGAGAGAAGAGAGAGAGAGAAGAGACAGAGAACGAGAGAGAGAGAGAGAGAAGAGAGAGAGAGAAGAGAGAGGAGAGGCTGGTGAGGGAATGACTGTTTATAGCTAACTAACTTCTCACAGGTGTTCCACAACATTAAATGTAACTATAAATGGATAAAAAGTATGATGTGTCATTCTTTAATAAATGTAAAAATTTGTGATTTGGGGGAAACTGCTGTGGTGTAAGAGGAATGCTTGTTGATTATTTTACTATAACAGCACAACACACACTGGTTTATTCCGTCTCTTTTCAGACTATTCACACTGTTTTTTGGGTTTTTTGGGGAAATATACTGGATTTTTATCGAAAGTAACCGGAAGCTCCTCGTGCTCGTCGATTCTTATGGCTACGCTCAAACCCACATTCAGGAAGATGTGTGTGTAATAAAAGTAAAGTGTGTGTGTAATAAAAGTAAAGTGTGTGTGTAATAAAAGTAAAGTGTGTGTGATTATTAATCTCACGACTGTGACTCACGATTTGGGGTTTAAACGGAGGCTCGATCTCTCGCCGGTTCAGCTTTTCCCAGTCGATGGTGCTGAAGAACGCGTGTGTCATGACGGCGTTTTCTCCACCGCTCGCCGCCACGCAGCCCAAGCGACGAGTCGGATTCTTCGTCAGGAGCTGCAGACGGGACACAGTGACATCACTTCCTGCCCAGGACATCAGCTAGAACTGAACTGAATAGACTTTACTGATCCGAGTCTGATTAGTTGACCTGCACACTGACTGACATCTGTACAGTTTTAATGATGAATACAGAAGATGTGATTATTATTTTATTATTATTATTATTATTGTAGTTTATCTTTATGATCGCCACAATGCCACGATAGCTAAAGCGACTGGAAGGCTGTGATTTTAAATTCCTGAATTATTTGTTTGTTTGTTTGTTTGTTTGTTTGTTTGTTTGTTTTTCCCTCTAAATCTCTGCTGTGTGTTTTTGCTGGATTCTGCTTCAACATCGTCTGCATTCAAGTCATTAAACTGCAGAAAGATTCATCCTGAGATCTTTGAAGAATCTGAGTTAATATTAAGCACAGGTGTTATGATGTCATCAAAAATAAGAGCCAATAAGAGGTCAGTATGCAAATACAGAGCGTTCAGCATCGGTTTATTAGGTTCAGTTGGTGAGACTGATATTTATGTGACATGGATTTCTTCACTCGGAGATTTCTGAAGAATGCTTTAACAGGTGCACAATTAAAAGCACGTTCTGCACTCAGAGTGGATTCTGTGTCACTAATAAACCTGTAAATGTACAAATCACTAAATGCATAAATGTAAATTCTACTAACTGAAAATAACAATATACGTAAAAAGTAATTCATTTGATTGATTCACTTTATTTAAAGTTTTTACTGATTTTACTCTGATAGGCTTCAAAACTGAGTTCATAAACTGAGCCATAAAGATATTTATTATTAAATAATGAAGTTAGAAATGAATATTTAAGCTTTTATTGACATTCTTTGAATCATTTTATGGCTTTGCATGTCTTTAAAATGTTTTGCGTGTGTGTTCTACAGCATGAGTAAATGAAATACTTTCATGTTATTCCTGCTTATTTAATTTCTTCATCTGTTGATGATTGTTGTGTGTGTGTGTGTGTGTGTGTGTGTGTGTGTGTGTGAGAACCGTAACACAATTCAAGCTGCATTTGAAATGGATGAAAAGTAAACTTGTCCCCCCCCAGGTTTGTTTTTCTTCACAGTAATGCAATATTAATACAGTCAGCAACATCCACCCACTAAAACTGCTGACGCAAACCAAACACACACCGAGCTTCTGCGATTATTATTACACACTTTCATTCCAACTCTCTATTTATGTACATGCAGCGTGTGTGTGTGTGTTTGTGTGTGTGTGTGTGTGTGTCTGATCATCTGCAACACTACTATGAGCTGTGTGTGTGTGTGTGTGTGTGTGTGTGTGTGTGTGTGCGACATTGCTTTAGGGCTCAGACAAACAGCCAGATGATAAAAGACAAAAAACATTAAAAACAAATTAACATTCTGGGGTTTGACAAATGATGATGGCATTTAGCTGAGGTAATTAAATCTCTCTCTCTCACACACACTCACACACACACACACACACACTCTCTCTCTCTCTCTCTCTCTCGGTGTGATGGTTGCTTAAACAAATGACTGTGGTTGTGTCTAAAATAACACCCTGTGCACTTTACCCAGATGTTTGTAAGACAGCCATTTTGTACATCTGTATCGGTCACTTTTGGCTCCTCCTCCTCGTGCTACGTCGAGCAGTCTGTGAGCATCGAGTGTAAAATCGTTCCTCACCCGGGTGTGAACACCATAAACTACTGCTCTAAAATTGGCTAGTACTCTATGTGGTTTAAAAAAATGTCCAAATCTTCACAGTATAAAAGGAAACTTTTAAACTTTTCACACCCCGTATCAATTTTTCAGAAGCTAAATGTTCTAATATTAGCAGAAATCATTTTATTAACATTTTACAACCTTAATATCAGCTGAACGCATCATGTAACTGAGATATATATATATATATATACATATACCTGCTCGACTCCAATAAAGATGGTGGACGAAAATTTTTTTTAAAAACTGAGCACAGTCCCAGAATTCATACAGATTTCTGTAAAGCTGATTTGTGAGTGTGTGTGCTGTTAAAAGCGCTGCACGAATGAAACGATTTGATACGATTTTTAAAATTGAGCTCAATTTCAAAAGACATCTGAAATTGAGGATTTTAAAATAAATGTTACTGTTGCAAAGCGTAAACAGGGTTGAAAGTGTGTGTGTGTGTGTGTGTGTGTGTGTGTGTGTGTGTGTGTGTGTGTCTCACGGCTTTAAGGATGTCCACGGCTTCGGCGCTCAACCACGACGCGTAAACGATCTCCTCATTCAGAATGCACTCGAACAAATCGTCCTCGTTCTCTGCCTCAAAGGGGGCGTGGCCTGAGAGCATCTCGTAAAGGAGCACGCCCAGAGCCCACCAATCAACCGACGGCCCGTACAGCATCTCCTGCAGGATCTACACACACACACACACACACACAGAGACAGGCCAGTGAAGAACAGTATAATCAAATGCTGTATCAGTGTTGGATAAATGTTGACCACGCCCACCTCGGGAGCGATGTAATCTGGAGTTCCGCAGAAGGTTCCAGTAGCGGCTCCATCAAACATCCCCTCTTTACACATCCCAAAATCCGCCAGCTTACAGTGACCATCCCGATCCAGCAGCACGTTATCCAGCTTCAGATCCCTGCACACACACACACACACACACACACACACATATATATACACAAATAAACACTGGTTTGAGGTTATTATTATTATTATTATTATTATTATTATTATTATTATTATAGCTATGTTTTTATACGCTGAATTATTTTTAAATGTATTTTTCCTCCGTGTGTGTGTGTGTGTGTGTGTGTGTGTGTGTGTGTGTGTGTAACCTGTATACGATGCCCTTGCCGTGCAGGAAGATGAGCGCGCAGGTGATCTCGGCTGCGTAAAACCGAGCTCGGTTCTCCTCGAACTTCCTCGACTTCTGAATGTGGAACATGAGATCGCCGCCGTTCACAAACTCCATCACGAAGAACAGGCGCTCCTGAGAGAACACGGAGAAAACGCACGGGAACAGATCACAGGCCTGCTAACAGAGCAC
>JAKKZJ010000003.1:31626811-31634311 GCA_033441845.1 Pangasius mekongensis
ACTCACTGATCTTTATTGATGATGGAGCTCATGATGGTGGCAGCAGAATGAATTCAGAAACCTACAGAAACATTCTGCCAATTTACAGAGAAATGCATCCAAATTAATCAGGAGGAACTTCATCATGCAGCAAGACAACGAGCCAAAACACACTGCAACACAGCAAAGCACTTCATCAGGGGGAAAGTGGAAGGTTTTAGACTGGACAAGTCAGGTGTTATTTACTTTCATTTACTTTAAGACTGTCTGTTCCAATACATTTGCTCACCTAAAGAACTGGGTTCTGAGTTGTTTAAGACGTCTAGACGTAAAGATGAGGAAACGAAAGCTGAAATTCTGATCTATCGACTCATACTCATCTTTTGATCTCAAACCCAAATGACTTCAGTGTTTTAGCAAAAACAGAAGAATCGCTCATGCTGCTCCAGTACTTTCGGAGGGGAGTGTATATGTAAATAAAACATGTAATATAAAACCTTTCAAGTGTCTAAAGTTAGTTTGTTAAACCTTTTGGACCTTACCGTATGTGTGTAGGGTGTAGGGTGTAGGGTGTAGGGGTGAGGATTGATTCAGGATGCAGCCAGTTTTGTCCCCTGCGTCCTCCTCGTCCTCTTTGTCCTGAGAGAGGACGGAGTGTTTTTTCTGCTGAATGAGAGAAGCGTTCAGGAGTGCTGACTGAGACACACACACACACACACACACACACACACACACACACACACACACACACACACGGGGCATTTGTTATTACAGTGTGTTGACGTGCATGTGGATACGAGCCAGCTCTCGCTCTCTCTTCCCTCTCTCTCTCTCTCTCCACACACACACACGCACATACACACACACACGCACATACACACACACACGCGCACACACACACCATCTTGCAGAGTAAATGAATAAATAATTGGCTCTCACATCTCACCACACACTGCATTATTTTACAAATGCACCTGAAGTCACGCTGATGACAAATGCGTTATGAAGTTAAATAACGACGCGTACAAAAAAAAACGTAATTTCATTATTCTCTAACTTTCAGACTGTTAGTTAAACGTGTACATTTAAATACATTTTAAAGTCAAGAAAATCTGTTAAATATACACTAAAGCCTGTACAAGAGTGTTTAGGGGAGTGTGTGTGTGTGTGTGAGACAGAGAGAGAGAGAGACAGAGAGAGAGAGAGACAGAGACAGAGAGAGAGAGAGAGAGAGAGAGAGAGAGAGAGAGAGAGTGTGACAAAGTTCGATGGAGTGAGTTATGTTTGCTGAGTAAGACCACAATAACCTCTCAATGCATCATACTGACACACACAATATATTTATATTATACATTTTGTCTGTTAAATTGACTGTTTGATGCACTGTATGTTAAATAACCTGTGTGTGTGTGTGTGTGTGTGTGTGTGTGTGTGTGTAGTTGTGAGAACTGTGTGGAGATGTTGTTTGTGCGAGGTTCAGGTAACTGTGTTCAGTGCGACACTCCGCTCAGGAAGAGTAACTTCCGCCTGCAGCTATTTGAAGATCCTGCTGTGGATAAAGAGGTGGAGATCCGCAAGAGAGTGCTCAAAATGTGAGTGTGTGAGAGTGTGTGTGAGAGTGTGTGTGAGTGTGTGAGTGTGTGAGTGTGTGAGTGTGTGTGTGAGTGTGTGTGTGAGTGTGTGAGTGTGTGAGTGTGTGAGTGTGTGAGTGTGTGAGTGTGTGTGTGTGTGTGTGAGAGTGTGTGTGAGTGTGTGTGAGTGTGTGTGTGAGAGAGAGAGAGCTATATTCTATAAATCATAACATGCTTTATACACTACACTAGGTCACAGTTGATTAATTTCTATAACAGTAGCGCACCTACGAATCACAGTTTTATACCAATGCGCTCGTACTAATATCGTTTCTATAGTAACAGCTCATTGTTGATCTGTATGGAGATGTTTAACATTTATGGAAGGAGTCTCCAGTGTCAGCGCTTTGTAACAGTCAGAGGTGAAGCTGCAACGGTAAGCTTCAGGACAGAGGAGTTTACGCTTCCTTGCGGTTTCTCGGTAACGTGCGGAACAAGCTGCGTTTTTTTTTTTGTTTTGTCTTATTAACTTGAAGAGAGAATAAAGAGCGGCTGGTGAGGGAACGACTGTTTATAGCTGCTATAACGTAAGCGACAACAGGAACCAGCTTGTTTCACCGACGTTCCACAACATTAAATGTAACTACAAATGGATAAAAATTGTAATTGTTGGTAAAGTGCTGTGGTATAAGAGGAATAAAACACTTGAGTTTTCCTGTAACAGCACACCTCCAAGTGTTTTATTCCGAACATAACACACTGGCATGCGGGGAAATTTGTGAAAACGTGAAATTTCACCATTTCTCTCTCTCTCTCTCTCTCTCTCTCTCTCTCACTCACACACACACACACACACACACACACACACACACACACACACAGCTATAATAAGCGTGATCTGGACTTCCCCAGTCTGAGAGAGTATAACGACTACCTGGAGCAGGTGGAGGAAATCGGTGAGGAGATGAAATTACTTTATTCAACCCTTTTGTTTTTAATGAAAGCGTGAGTCATGATGTCATTATGAGATCAAGACGGTGGGTGTGTGGAGTAATGATATAGTGTATACCTCAATAAGTGTGTAATAAGTTAATGAGTGTGTGTGTGTGTGTGTGTGTCCAGTGTTTAACCTGACGAATAACGTGGATATAGAGAACACCAAGCAGATGATGGAGCAGTACCAGAGAGACAACAAAGACATCATCCAGAGAAACAAGGCCAAACTGGTGTGTGTGTGTGTGTGTGTGTGTGTGTGTGTGTTAAAGACTCCCAACCTCCACGTTTGAAGGTGACTTTAACGTGATCTTTTTGCCCCAGACGAGGGAGCAGGAGGAGCTGGAGGAGCTCTTGTTAATGGAGCAGCAGGATGTGGAGCTGAAGAGACTGGAGAACCTGCAGGAGGAGCAGAGGCACTTACACACCAAGAGGAAAAACAAACAGGCCCTGCTCGATGACCTGGTATACACACACACACACACACACACACACACACACACACACACACACACACACACTACTCACTGATGTGGTTTAATACACAGTGGGCCTTACGGTCATCTCCTGAGGCCAGTGTGAGGAGAGCGCTGTAACGTTCAGGTTTGTGGATTGAGGATGAGATATGCGTATACACGTGTAAATTGCATGTTCATTTATGCTTATTTTTAATTATTAATTATAATTCTGTGTGTGTGTGTGTGTGTGTGTGTGTGTGTGTGTGTGTGTAGGAGAGCTCCCATTTGCCCGCTTCCCTCCTCTTGGCTCAGCATAAAGAGCGAGCGGCTAATCTGGAGAGTCAGATCGAGAAACAGAAACAAAACATCAAACCTGCCGCCATCTTCTCTACAGGCATACTGATGGTGAGTGTACACACACACACACACACACACACACACACACACACACACACACACACACACACACACACACACACACACACACATCCCTTACACACACACACACACACATATCCCTTTCCTGAGAAGCAGCTATTAATTGGAAGAAAGCATACAATACCGTAAAAAACGTATTACAATACCGTAAGATCACGACATTTCATGATTATATGTATGTGTGTGTGTGTGTGTGTGTGTGTGTTATACGTTAACATTTTAATTATAATCTGTTATAACTTTACCGGTCTGGTTAGGATGCTCTGGAGCAGTGGTACTCAAAAGGTGGAGTCCTGTCCGGACCTGAAGGCATTTATAAAAACGGTGTGAAATTTTGCGTGCTCTCCTTCAATCTCCTCCAATCACAAAGGCTGTGAATCAGTTTCTATGACAACAGACATAACTGAGACAGGCTGTTAGTGTGCGAGTCAAAAGACATTTAGCTAATCGGAACAGTAGGCTAATATCGCGTTAAAACTGTAAAGCGGCGTGTGTAAAATCGCTCAGTAGCAGTACAAAGAAAGCCGATGTGTGAAAGTGAAACGCCGATGTGCTTAATCTGTAACGGAGGCGTGGCCGTGGTGAAGAGTGGTAACGCCGGGTGCCACTATGAGACCCAGCATGTAAATCTCAAACAAAACTACCCTCAGAACACGGAGGTAAGAACCACAGAAATAAAGCAGGTAAAAATCATCACATCAGCTTCACGCGGGCTTCACGCAGACTTCACGCGGGCTTCACGCAGACGTCACGCGGGCTTCACGCGGGCTTCACGCGGACTTCACGCAGACTTCACGCGGGCTTCACGCGGGCTTCACGCAGACGTCACGCGGGCTTCACGCGGACTTCACGCGGGCTTCACGCAGACGTCACGCGGGCTTCACGCGGGCTTCACGCGGGCTTCATGCAGACGTCACGCGGACTTCACGCGGACTTCACGCGGACGTCACGCGGACTTCACGCGGGCTTCACGCAGACGTCACGCGGGCTTTCACGCAGACGTCACGCAGACTTCACGCGGGCTTTCACGCAGACTTCACGCGGGCTTCACGCGGACTTCACGCGGGCTTCACGCGGGCTTCATGCAGACGTCACGCGGGCTTCACGCAGACTTCACGCGGGCTTTCACGCAGACGTCACGCAGACTTCACGCGGGCTTCACGCGGACGTCACGCTGGCTTTCACGCGGGCTTCACGCGGGCTTCACGCGGACTTCACGCGGACGTCACGCGGGCTTCACGCAGACGTCACGCAGACTTCACGCGGGCTTCACGCGGACTTCACGCGGACGTCACGCGGGCTTTCACGCGGGCTTTCACGCGGGCTTCACGCGGGCTTCACGCGGGCTTTCACGCGGGCTTTCACGCAGACGTCACGCGGGCTTCACGCGGGCTTCACGCGGGCTTTCACGCGGGCTGGCATCTGGCTCTGAGGCAAACCCAGTAAAACTGTCTGATGCTGAAATAACACGGCGGACGAGCGCAGAGATGGTGGACCGAAAACGCTTTAGATGGAATTTTAGAACATTTTTAGTTTTAAATTTTAAATTTGGTTCAACTTTAAGATTTTACTTTAATCATTTCTCCTGAAGCTACACATATACAGGCTAGAGAACCTTTATATGCAGTTACTTTCTTCCTCATCGTTCATTAATAAAGCTAGAACTTTTACAGTCTTGTTAAAGTCGCAGTTGTTCATAATCTTAAAGTTTTATTTTATAAATTTAAAGAAGTTTGATTGTTGCTTAGTATCTTAGTGTCTAAATCTGGACTCTAGATGTGTACTGAAGTTAAAGCGTTCAGAAGCTGTACAGTGGTTAGAATCTCGAGACAGTTAGAACCCTGTGTATATTTATTTTGAAAATTATAATAATTAGCAGGAAGTTAGAAGGAGGCTTTTAGAAATTTGCTTTAGAATTTTAATGACTCTTCCAGAGTATCTTAGTATTATTTCACCTGGTTAAAGTTACATGTTTTTGGTAATTTAGTGTTTTCAGAACATGTCCATTAGAACCATTGTTTTCTGGAAACTTTCTCATAAAAACTTCTGATATTTTTAAACCTCAATATTTCAGTTAGTTTCTTTTTAACCTGCGCGTTTAGTAGGAAGGTCGACCTTCTGGAATCTGGTTAAAGGTGCAGTCTTTCGTAACCCTACAATTTTAGACTGTTTCCGAATTGTAATGAAGGTATTTAGTCTGGATTCGAGCTGGATTAAAGGTACGTGCTTTCCGTTACCTCGCTGTGTAAAAGTAGACTTCAGACTCTTCTGTATACCTCAGGTTTTAAGGATGTTACTGTGACTGCGAGAACGTCAGAACTGTTAGAACGTTTCAGGAACTTTAAAGTGTTAAAAAAAGATTTTAGGTTAACTAATCATCTCCAGCGTTAGTGAATTTAGAATCTGGTGCTAGAACCTGAATCTAGAACGTGCTAGAGACTGAAGGTCTTAGTAGGAAAACTTTAAAAGGTTTTGTAAAGTTAGAAGCTTAATGATGATGTTAATAATTTACAGCAGTACTTTTCCCTCTTTACTCTCTCACTGAAATCATAAAAGCTAACTTAGTACATCTTTATCACACACACACACACACACACACACACTGGAAGGGGTCGGGTCTCGTCTCACTACGGACTTGTTCTGCTGGTTCTGACACACACACACACACACACAGTTAATGCAGTCATGTGTGTTGTGTCTATTGTATACAATTGTTGACCACAAATTTTTATCTCATTGTGAGGTTTATTTACACACACACACACACACACACACACACACACACACACACACACACACACACACACAAATGCTTGTTTGTGCTTCTGTGTTTTTTTGAGTTATGCATCTTTGTTTAATCTGCAGAAACAGGTGAGGGTTCATTTGTACACCTGTGTGCATCTGCAGTATGTGTGTGTGTGTGTGTGTGTGTGTGTGTGTGTGTGTGTGAAATGAATATTGTACAGTTAAGCTATTTGTGTGTGTGTGTGTGTGTGTGTGTTTATGCATGCATATTTCATAGAGAATTTAAATTAGTTGACCTTCAGGCATCCTAAGGATTTGCATGGTCAGATTTTATCTGTGTGTGTGTGTGTGTGTGTGTGTGTGTGTGTGTGTGTGTGTGTGTGTGTGTGTGTGTGTATGAATACCACAGCTTGTGAAAAATTTCAGAAATTTCTGGAAGCAGTGCAGAGTTTACTTCCTGCCCCAGAGTTAATACTTTCTGTGGACAAGGAACTATTAAGGGGCGGGGCCTTGTCTAGAGAACATCACTGATTGGTCAAAAGTCATCTTCATAGAAGGACCGACTGCTGTGACTTACCTGCCATTAAAACACACACACACACACACACACAGATTGCTGATGTAGGACTGCTGCACAATAATGCTAGATGCAGATATAAATTTTTAGATGCTGTGTGTGTGTGTGTGTGTGTGTGTGTGTGTGTGTGCGCGCACACTTGTCTATATATGATGTGTGTGTGTGCCTTCAGCATACTGTGGAGTTTTCCACTTGTATCAGAATGTGATGACAGGGTAATGGCGTGTGTGTGTGTGTGTGTGTGTGTGTGTGTGTGTGTGTGTGAGTGAGAGACCTGTGCTAACCTCAAACCCGATGAGTTTATAAGTGACTAGCACTGTTTAGCTAAAAGTAAACCAAAATACCATAAAGACAGGACACACACACAAAAACACACACACACACACACACACACACACACACACACAAACACACACACGGAGTCAAAAATACACTATAACTATTATAAAATATGTTAGAATGATGTGTGTGTGTTGCCTTAGGCATGTAACGGGCAGATGGACTTCTAGATTTAAATGAGTGTGTGTGTGTGTGTGTGTGTGTGTGTGTGTGTGTGGTCATGGTTTCAAGGTGCCCTTGTTCAGGAGTGCACCTCACTGACGTTTAATAGCTAACACTCTTTCCTTGTCTCTCTCTCTCTCTCTCCCTGTCTTTCTCCCTGCCTCTCTCTCTCTCTCTCTCTCTCCTTGTCTCTTTCTCTCTCATTCTCTCCCTGTCTCTCTCTCTTTCCCTCCTTGTC
>JAKKZJ010000003.1:31636811-31640016 GCA_033441845.1 Pangasius mekongensis
ACACTGCGTCGCCTCTGGAGAAGGTTCCGGAGCGCCGGGTTCTCTGTTCTCGTGTTAGCGTCTCTGCTAATCTCAGTCTGATTGTACATTTGGATATGCAGATGATCTAAAAGCAGTGTTTGACTTGCAAACAATTTCTATCGTGTGTGTGTGTGTGTGTGTGTGTGTGTGTGAGAGAGAGAGAGACTGAGAGGTGTGTGTGATGCTTGTAGTCAAATCCTGATGCATAATGGAACATAAAGAGACTTAAAGTTCCCTCTGGAGGTGTAATGTTTTTTGATTCTTTCTTGTAGATTAAAGCTGTCAGATTTTTTTAAAGATTATATTTAAATTGTGCCTAATTATTAATGTGCCACCGCGTTAACGTTCCAGGTTACTTTCTCAGGTTAACGCACCTCGTTTGGAATTACTGATTAAATGTAAATGTGACTCCTCATCTGACACGGAGCAAGACCGAGAGTGCGCTGTAGGAGTGTGTCGCCCCCTGCAGGACACACACATACACACACCGCCACTTCCTGCGGGGCTTTAAATTACCATCGAAATGTTTCTCAGAAAATGTAAAAAATAGATATATAGTTCTGTGAGGAATTAGATTTAGTCCAATGATGTCGTCTCGGCTTTATTCCAATGTAACATTTTATACTGCAGGTAAAGTTCAACAGCGAAAAACGTCAGACGCCTCGTCGCTCACGTGTGAAGATACACAACTCACTGTATTCGCACACTTTGATGTTAACGTGTGTTTCGTCAGTGTGTGTGTGTGTGTGTGTGTGATGTCCTCACTGTGAGACAGTGTGCTTATCATTCTGTGCTATGATTTAATTCTTCCATCAGTCTGAGCGCACGTGGACGTGCAGTGAAGCTGTGTAGTGTGAGCTCAGGAATGAGGTGTGTGTGTGTGTGTGGGCGAGGGAGGATTTCACTGCACATCTGTAAGCACTTACACACACACACACCCCCACACACCCCCACACACACCTAATACCTTAATACGGCCTGTCAACAGGAGGGCCTGTCACTCAGCGTGTGTGTGTGTGTGTGTGTGTGTGTGTGTGTGTGTGTGTGTGTGTGTGTGTGTGTGTGTGTGTGTGTGTGTGTGTGTAAGGGTTAAAATTTCCCCACACTGCTACTGATGGAGTGTGTGTGAACAAGGGATTGAGTGTCGGAGGAAAGAGTGTGTGTGTGCACCGCCCTTCTCCAAGCAGTTATGCACTCTCTGCCTCTAGCAATGAACACACACACACACACACACACACACACACACACACACACACACACAGTGATTTATCCACCTGTTGTGTGATTTAGTGAATTAGTGCCTAAAGGAGCGTAGAAGTCGTGGTATCTCTCTCTCTCTCTCTCTCTCTCTCTCTGTGTCTTCTTTCCCTGACGTTCTCTCTCCTTACACATCACATATCTGTCTCTCTGTATCTGTCTTTCTCTGAACACTGTGTCTGTCTCTCCCCGTATCTCTCCTTCTCTATGTACATACTCTCCAAATATCTGTCTCGCACTTTTCCGTCTTTCTCGTTCCATGGGTTTTCCTGTCCCTCTCTCTTTACCTGTTGCTCCTCCCACATCTCTCTCTCTGTCTCTCTCTCTTTCTCTCTCAGTGCAGTGAGTGTGATTAGTGTAGCCATGGTTCACTGCACTCGTGTGTTATTAAGGGTTGTAATAAATGTCATGTTTGTTAATAGAACACTTTTTCCTGAGTGCAATGATTAATTCATCTCTCTCTCTCTCCCTCTCTCTCTCTCTCTCTCTCTCTCCCCCGTGTCTCTCTCTGTCTCTCTCTCTCTCTCTCCCCCGTGTCTCTCTGTCTCTCTCCTCAGCTATCTGAATCATGTAAGAGCAGCGACTCAGCAGGATTTAGCGGGCGGCTATACATCAGTTCTGGCGTGTCACCGAGCCGTGCAGGACGCCTTCAGCGGTCTCTTCCTCTGCACATAACCATGTGTGTGTTCATCTCTCTCTCTCTCTCTCTCTCTCTCACACTCTCTCACACACACACACACACACACACACACACACACGCACACACGCACACACGCACACACGCACACACTCTATGCTTGTGTTTGTATGAGAACATGGAGGACAAACTGTCGCTCTGATCATGGTAAGGGAGTTCATGATTAAAACACCACATGATGAGAAGAGCTCCATGAAAACATCAGGCTGTTATTCTAATACAGAATATTACACACACACCAGGTCAGTGTGAGACGATAGTAATAACACTGTGTGTGTGTGTGTGTGTGTGTGGAAGATAATTCACACGCTTAACTCCGCCTCTGTGTCAGTGTTCACCCTGCACAGAGAGACTCTGGCTTTAAGCCTGTAATATTTTTGTTACCTGAAGAATAAACATTGTTGTGTGTTAGTTTTGAACTTGTACAGATATTTTTCTAAACATTTTTGTGAGTGTATTTGGTTTAAATAATAAACTTCCTTTTGGTTATTTCAGTTATCACGGTGCCGTTGTTATTCTGTCATTGCTCCGGATGTGTGTGTGTTCTTGGTGAGTGTCAAATGTCTGACGGTTTTGACCTTGCAGGGACCTGCCCTGATCCCCACGAGGAAAACTGATGCTTTTATTAAAAAACTGGAAAAAAAAACTAAAAGTTAAATTAAGAACGAAAAGAGCCGAAAAGTTTCCTGAGGCTGAGGTTGGATTTAGGTGTAGCATAGCGTTAATTCTCTGCAGGGATAATTATAACAATGGGAGGTCCTCATAAGGATAGTAAGATGTGTGTGTGTGTGTGTGTGTGTGTGTGTGTGTGTGTACGTGTGTACGTGTGTACGTGTGTGTGTGTGTGTGTGTGTGTGTGTGGCAATCCTGACCTGTTTGCTGCCATCTTTGCTGGCCACCTTCACCTCCAACACCAACCTGTCCCTGTCTTACAACTCACAGTGCCAGTGAAGAGGGCGTGGCTTACTCTCTCTCTCTCTCACACACACACACACACACACACACACACACACACACACACACACACACACACACACCTCTAATTACTTGGGTATTATTTGCACTAACACAGATGGAGAAAGACACAAATGAAACCAATGCAGTAATCCATTTTTTTCACATATTTATAAAAGCCATTTTATGAATCTGTAAAGCATATACACACACACACACACACACACACACACACACACACACACACACACACACACACACACACACACACACACA
>JAKKZJ010000003.1:31645559-31663845 GCA_033441845.1 Pangasius mekongensis
CACACACACACACACACACACACACACACACACACACACACACACACACACACACACACACACACACACACGCTGAGCCTCGTCCTCTTCACCTGACTCCACGGGTTGTGTCTGGTATGGAGGCGCAGCAGAGATGGTGTGTGTTTGCGCAGGACACTCGTCTCCTCTCGGACTCGGCTCAGCTGGTTCCAGCGCAGGTCCAGCTCTCTGAGACGCGGAAGTCCTCGAACGCCTTCCAGAGTCACGATCTGGTTAAAACTGGCGTCCACACACTCCAGATTGGGCTGATGGGACGGAAAACACACACACACATACACACACACACACTCTGAACACACTCCCTCGGCCACAGAATGGAAAAGGTGAGCATCTGGTCCTGAAGTAACGACTGCATGTGAATGAGAGACGGAGCGTAAATTCCCGCTCAGGTCATGTGCAGGACCGGGTGAAGATCTCACCAGGTGTGAAACGTCGTCCAGGTGTGTGAGGGCGTTAAAGCTGATGGTCAGCTGCCGCAGCGCCGTGAGGCGAGAAATCTCCTTCAGCCTGCTCAGACTGTTCCCGTGAAGATTCAGCACCTTACACACATCACAAACACGCTAGTGAGCATCCAGACTCACCTCGGGACCTGTTCACCTTAATCCTGTGCTCGGGTTATACCCGTAACGTCTGGACTAAAATGAAATAACAGATGTGCTATGCGGAAGCTGAAGTTTTATTTATATATATATAGACAGATAGATATTTTCACATTCTGAAACTCTGTTTGGATTATTTGACATTTACATGGTTTATAGAGTAACGTTTACACTGTTTTAACCAACATACACACGTAAAATAAATACGTGCAGCAGAAATGAAAATATCTGATTAAATCTATGTAACTACTCATCGGTTGCCTTGATTCTCCCCTTCACCCCTCTGTAGTGGTCACGACTGTAGATCACAGAGCTGCATTACTGTTTATGACGCAGTGCGCAGGTCTCACTGGGTTCTGCTAGTTACCTCTAGAGAGCGGTGTGGAAATGCTGAGGTTTTATTTAATCGGGACTCGATAAAACGCTCACAATACATACCACAATGCGGCGAAAGCTGGCGTACTGGATTTGATTGTTATCGTGAGAAAGGTGAGCGTGTGGAACGTGGAGTGTTTCAGTGTGTTGACCCTCACGGTGATCTGGCTGAGGACGTTCGCTCGAGCCGCTGCCAGGACACTGCTCTCATCCAGGCTCAGCAGTCTGGGTCGTGGCTCCGGGACGGGCTCAAGAGCGATCACCTGCTCGTCCAGGGCCTGCTCGCCGTCAGACGCCGGTGTGACATCATCAGGGGCAGCGGGGGCTTCGGGAGGGCAGGAGGACTGGGATCTCTCCTAAACACGGGGTTAATCCTTTTTAATCGGGATTTACTAAACGTCTAATACGCAATACTACACCGAGTGTCGTGTCATCGTGCTTACTCATGCCTGCCTCTGGAAAGCTTTAAGAAACCGTTAGTTTATTTCGTTTAAGTGCGCGTCACCTGCGTGATATATTCAAAGTCGATGAGATACTCCGGCAGGACGAGCTCGCGGTCGAAAACGTACCACAGGGTTGTTCTCTGACTGCAGTCACAGCGTCCCTGCAGCTCAGACGAGCACACTTCTCCTGAAACACACACACACACACTTTAACACACACACACTTTAACACATGACAAAAACCTTCATATTCAAACATTTTTAATTTAAAAGCTCTTTATATTTAATCGCTTATCAAAAACTCATATTTGGACATAATATACAAGAATTTCTCACACAGCTATACTCTCTCTCTTTCTCTCTCTCAGTCTCTCTCTCTCTCTCTCTCACACACACACACACACACACACACACACCTACCTGTGTTGCCCTGTTTGGTGGTGTGTTGCTTAGCGCTTGCTTTGAGGTACACGGAGTGAGCTTTGGGATAAAACTCCGCGTCCACCGGCGCTCCGGCTCTCAGCGGGACACTGTGACCCAGGAATGCTTTAGTGATGATCAGCTGACCTGATACACACACACACACACACACACACACAAACACACACACACACACACGGAGCAATTAGAAATGTTCCACGGTACACCCACAGCACCGTGTCTCAGGAGAATAAATCTATATTCGTTCCTCAGTATTTCTATTCCAGATAAAAGTCTAGATAGATGCGTGCACACGGCACACACTCAGTGTTAACTCTGAAGTAGATACACGAGATTTAATAAATACTTAATTAAATAATTAATAACCACAGCTGAGATCAATCCGTGTCTGTTAG
The DNA here is from genome assembly GCA_033441845.1 of Pangasius mekongensis. Lineage (NCBI taxonomy): Eukaryota > Metazoa > Chordata > Actinopteri > Siluriformes > Pangasiidae > Pangasius > Pangasius mekongensis. The sequence continues at coordinate 31,647,852 of JAKKZJ010000003.1, forward strand.
GTGCTCTAGATTAGGCTTGAAGAAGAACCCTTCCATGTTTCTTTACACCTTGACACACCGCTTAAAGCACTTCAAGGTTCAAAGGGTTCAATTAAAAGGCGAAGACAGAAAAATTACACGGCTCGAGAAAAAAAAAAGACCTACCATTTCTACACAGATTTAAATAAGCAATGTGGAAATAAATTAAAGCTGTTGATTAAATATAATTTCTTTAAATAAACAGATGAATAAATAAACAGATAAATCTGCTATAAATGATAAACTGTAGGACTGTAGGGATTGGACGCTCTAGATCCAGGGTTCTCAGAGTGGGGTCGGGGAAAAGCAATGCCAGGGGATGTGTGATTTTATTTATTTTATTTATTTACATTCTGATAAAGTGGTGCTAATAGCAACCCATCACTATTTATTTATTATTTTATTATTATACTTATCATTAAGATCTTACAGTTATGAGCTGGTCACTTGAATTGATCGGGTTTTAATCCAAACCTCAAAAACTCGAATTCAAAGTCTGTCTATAAAAACTTGAATTGAGGAATAAAAAAGTTCCAAGGCTCCAATAAACAGCCTAAATATTATCACACACATGTAAACAAGTCGAATGTGTGAATAACTGGATCGTGTTCATAAAATAAATCTGTACGGAGAAAGTCCATGCATGTTTTTTTTTTAATTAAAGAGTCCCTGAGCGCAAAAAGTTAGAGAAGACAATGTGTTCTACATCTACTGTGTTCTAATCAGCTGCAGATCCAGACCCTGTGTGAAGGGCAGAGGGTTCTCCGCGCTTTCGGTTCCACGTCTGGCGGCTTTTCTCCCAACAAATCTTATATGCGGCTCCTCACACGCGCTCACGCTGTTAGACAGAGGCACAGCACAGTCTCTACCCAAGGCCTGAAGACACACACACACACACACACACACACACACACACAATTAATTACTGTAATCTAATCTCCAGAGCTTTCCAGAATAATATAGAATAATTTATAGATTATTCTAGATCTCACTAGAGAGATTATTCTAGAGAGATTATTCTAGATTATTCTAGAAATTGTTCTGAAGATTATTCCGGAGAGCTCTAACATCTAGAGATGTTCTGATTCTAGCGTTGGTCTAGATTTCCACACTAGGATGTTAGCACTGGTCTAGAAATTGTTCTAGAGTTGTTGTAGAGCTGAGCGTATAAACATGGAGGAGATTAAACAGTGCACGTAATGAGGAAGTTCATGATGAAACCGTAATAAATAAAAGAGTGAATGATTTTCACACAGTACCTTATAACCGTCGGCTGAGTTCAACCCGTTCTCCAGAACGTTCAGGATTTCGTTGGTTCGTCGAACTTCCTCAGGATCGAACACATAAAACAGATACTCCAGGCGGCGTTTGTAGTTCCTGATGCGCGTTCGCACGTGCACACACACACACACACACACACACACACACACACACACACACACACACACACACATTCAAGCATGTAAAGTTCAGGTAAAATAAAAGAGATCACACACAAGTCTCGTTCCTTCAAACGATCCTCAGAGAGGATGGAGGCCCAGCGTTTGCGTCTTTCATTCTGAAGCTGATATCAGGGAGACGACGGCGCTCAATCTCTCCCAAAGCCCTTTCACGAAACGCACAGGCCAAATGTTTATATTCGCTTCAAACTGCGTCTTTAAAGAGTATCATACGTGCGTAAACAACTGAGTAAAGCAGCTTCCACAATCCAGCTTTAAATGTTTATCGTCCACATCGCTTCCATCCCAGTGGACGAAAGCATATCAAACTGAGCTTATTTTTTATTATCATGTTTTTCAGTTTTTGCATTTTCTTCATTCACATCGTTCTAGTTCCCTGATTATCATTCCCTAGTTCTAATATCCATCTGAACGTCACTAAAAAGAGATAAAATGATTTTTTCATACAGAAAAGAGAAGGAAGAATAAAAAGCCTCTTCACCCTGTACACACCGTCAAATATCCTTTTACTGTAAATACAATACACTGAATTACGTCCATTTATCATTAACAGCTATGAACTCACTCACAATCAGTTATTCAGGATGATTCGGTGGACTAAATTTATAAATGAGCTAATGTGAATAAATAAATAAATGTTTATTGTAGTTGCTGCTGCGAGTATCTTTAAAACTCATTTCGGTTACAAAGACGCGACGCTTTATAATAAATCGTTACACTTTATTGACGTTGTGTGAATGATGGCAGATTAACTCCAGGAAATGAAAAAGCCAACGTCGACTTTTTCGCTTCGTCATTCGAGCCGCCGTTACTCGGGACCTCGTAGACTCACTGCGAGAGAAGCGAGGACTCGCTGTTGGCCAGCAGGGCGTGCAGTTTGTCCTCGAAGCGCAGACGCAGGACGCGGTTATGCACGCGCACGATCCTGTTGATCTTCAGCCCGGTGATGTTGTAGGCTTTGAAGTCCCAGACGCAGAACCGAGAGAGCAGCAGGTCGTAACACGGCTTAAACCTGACACACACACACACACACACACACACACACACACACACACACACACACACACACAACAGGTGAATCGCTGTGAGGACTCAGTATGTGGAATGTATGGATTCTGACACTGGTCATGGGTCCGGGGCCGATACTGTACCCGCTGCTCCATATAAAACACTCCGATACCAGCATCGATACCGTCTGAAGTCGAGCGTACGTCGTCGCACTAACGAACAGATGACACTAAATACATCGACTCGATGACGTTAGAAAGACCGAGCGCTTGAACACACACGTGTGCTTCTCATGGCCGCTATGTAAATCAGGGAAACTATAAAAAAAAAAGTTCTGTGACGTCTCCGACTGATTCATCCGCAGGTTACTCATTTTAGGATCTCAAAACATTTACTGTTCTGGTCTGAAGAAAATGCACCGCTAAGGACAGCCCTTAGCATCCCACAGTTACTCCTCCTTCCACACTCCTCACAGTTACCCGAGTTCTCTCCGTTTCTCCACTTCTACTTTTTACTCCTTCTTTTTTTTTTTCCTCTTAGTTCTGCTGGCTCTAACCTCCTGGTTTCCTCCCAGGTCTAGTTAGACCCTGCTTCATGGATAAAGTCTAACGCAGGGACACTTTTCCCTCACCGTGTCACACACACTTTATTTTTAAAGGAGCGCATTTTGCAGAAAGACACCAAAAATCATTATAAACTACAGTGAGAGATGGATTTAAACAGCTTCTTGGTCATGTTATTACATTAAGATGTGTTGAGGTGGGTGTGTGTGTGTGTGTGTGTGTGTGTGTGTGTGTGTGTGTGTGTGTGTGTGTGTGTGTGTATATACCAGGCATGGCTGGTGTTTCCTTCCTCAAAGCGAATGTTTCCCACCGTCTCCAGTTCCATCACCAGGAAGTGAATCGACATGTCCTTCCTGTCTGACGCCATGGCAACGTCCTGCTGGAAGCGTGCCTCCACCCTGAGAAACACACACTTCACCTGAGACTTCACTTACGGACCATACATACATATTTTTGGTATACAATCTCACACACACACACACACACACACACACACACACACACACACACACACACTCAATCACTCACTCCTCTAATCTCTGTTCCCAAATCTTAATCCGTTCTCTGATTGCCTTCAGTTTCGTCTCCAGTCTCTGCTCATATTTAGAAAGGTCAGAGGTCATGTATTCACCCGACCCCTGTGATGTCACTTCCTCTCGCAAACCTGCCAACTTCCTGCCTGCAGCCTCGTACTCGCACTCCAACTGGAGAGAGATTTGATTGGTTAGAAGTGGACGTGTTTTAGCAACATATATATATGTGTGTGTGTGTGTGTGTGTGTGTGTGTGTGTGTGTGTGTGTGTGTGTGTGCTCACGTGTTTGAGTGTGTAGCTGAGTGTGTGTATTCTGTCCTCAGGTATCTGCCGCAGCTTCTTCTTCTGTTGCTGCAGTGTGTGTTTCATCTGATCGAGCTGTCTCTGAACGCAGCGCACACGCATCTGATAGTACATCCTCTTCTTCATCACTGTGGACTAACACACACACACACACACACACACACACACACACACACACACACTCCAACGTTTTAATAAAACATCATTTCAAATCATGCAGCATCTTCGTTACACAGAAGATGCATCATCTTTATAATGAGTCTCACACACACACACACACACACACACACACACACACACACACACACACACCTCCGCAGCCTCCTTGATGTTTTTTGCGGACACGTCGTACGAGTCGAGTGTGTGTAGCGTTGGGATGTGGTACAACACGTGTGTGAAGTAATTACACAGCACACACACGGGGTTCGGACTCGACTGCGGGTCGTTCAGCCCGAGTTCTCTCAGCTCAGTCAGACAGGCCAGCTGGGTCAGCTCCTAACACACACACACACACACACACACACACACACACACTGTTACACACAAACACACTGTTACACACACCCATCACTCAGCTCATCTCGAATACCTTTTACACACACACACACACACTTTACCATTTTACTGTAAAATATTACTTTAATTTAATTCATTAATTAATCCAGAGACTTGATATCGTTTCCATCTGGCTTCTTAATGACAAAAGTTTGTACACCCCTGCAAACAAGTGTATCAGTCCGTATTTTTAAAAAAAACAAAAAAAAAAACATAATCTCGCACCTTAAAAGAGCTGATCTTGTTCCCTGACAGATTGAGACTCCGGAGATTCTTGTTTTGCTCTAGACTTTTTCCTGAAAATCATAAAATACACACAACAGGTTTGTTTTTAAATCAACAGCATCGTTATTGCGGTGACACTGGGACGAGGGAGAAGTGACGGACGCTGCACGTGACACTCGGAGCACTGTATATATTGTTATGAGTTATTATACTGATATTATATATATTATATTATGTTTCAGTGCGGAGAGAGCAACAGACGGCAAACAGAAGAGAAGCGTTAACAGGGACAGGAAACGATGACCATATAAGGAAAGGAAAAGCTGGACAATCAGAATATGATTGTTATTATTATTATTATTTTAATATTCACACGCTCACCTATAGTTGTAATGAGATTATCAGCTAGGTTGAGTTCCGTCAGGTTCTCCAGTGTACTCAAGCCCTGTTCCACACACACACACACACACACACACACACACACACACACAGTGTTGTAGACAAATGCCAACACTTTTTACAGACATCGTTCTCACCCACAGTGTTTGTTGGTGACGCAGGGGGGCGGGGTTAAATCAGAACAAACAGGTAAACCAGAACGTCTCGTGTCGTCTCGATCTCACCTTGATCTCGGAGACGAGGTTGCTGTTGAGCCAGAGGACGCTCAGGTTTATCAGGGACTCGAGTCCGCTCACCTCGCTGATCTTATTATCGTAGAGGAACACTTTCTGCAGCTGCACACACTTCTGCAGACCCGAGATCTCCTAAAACACGTGAAGTAGTACGTAACAGTGTGTTAGCGTGCGTGCACTCAGTCCTGTTGAATTCTGGACTGTGATTGGTCAGAACTGAAGGTGTTGATCGATTCTCTATAGCAGCAGCTCTGACAGGAGCGCAGGTTTACAGTAATGCGCTCGTTCTAATACGTTATCGTTTCTATAGCAACAGCTCACTGACGAACTGTTGATCTGTAAGGAGACGTTTATGTAACATTTATGGAAGGAGTCTCCGGCGTGAGCACTTTGTAACAGTCAGAGGTAAAGTTTTTCTGTTATCTTCGGGACAGAGGGGTTTACGCTTCTGTGCGGTTTCTCAGGATTTCAGCAGGAGTTCTCCTACAGGGAATAACTCACAGTGAGCTGACACTCTGCCACCCAGAGCTCGCCGAGACGCGGGCAGTCGTCCAGCCCCTGGATCCTGCGGACGTTCTGCCCCACGATGGTGAGCGAGACCAGCCGGGGGAACAGAGAGAGCCCCACCATGCGGGGAAACCCTGAGAAGAACGCCTCGAGAGCCTCCACCCCACTCCCGTCCTCGCGAACCTTCTCATAGGACACGCCGTTACACACACACTGAGGTGAGGAGAGCACAGTATCATCACTAGAAGCGTTATTCGTAGAAATAACATCAAGAGAAATGTCTAAATAAATAAATAAATAAATAAATAAATAAATAACCTTTCTGCTTAACTTTTAGGAAAACTCAACACCTCGCTCAAATCAACTCAACTTCTTCTTATTATTATTTATTTGGGATTTATAATAATTGATTCTTTTTATTTTATGTAACAAAAATAGGCTTTTAACCAATATTATTATTATTATTATTATTATTGTTAATACATCTACAGATTTGCATATTTTATGTGCATTTAAACATAAATATGACGTATAATGTAATCTTTCATTAGTTAATAAGAGACAACAAACCATAAAATAATTAAAATAATAAATATATCAATCTAATATTAAACATTTTTTCCCTGAAAGTTCACAATTTCACTTATGCATAACTTGGTGACAAGATTTAATAATAATAATAATAATAATAATAATAATAATAATAATAATATTTTTTTATAAAGTAATAAACCCTAGAATGTCAGCTTTTAGCTCTTACCAGCTCTTTGATAATTTCTTCATCATTCTGTCGCACTTTTTCACTTTGAGTCATGATTTTCCTTAAAACACCGCTTTTATAAAAATCAAAACTTTATCTTAATTTATTAGAAACTAAATCTAGCCGCATAGCTAGGCTAAGCTAAGCTAATTAACGCAAATTCCTTCACACTAGTCAATTAGCACTTCATCATTAGCTAACTGCTCCGAGTTAGTCCAGTATCTAACAGCAGGTGTTTAAATTGAAGCTTTTCCGCCTGAATAAGGGACATAGTCGACTGAAAATCCAAATATTTCGCTTTTTGTTTGGCTAAAAACGCATTTCTGAGCTTCCACACCGGAGTTTCTTCCTCCGTGAAATGTTTACTTCACCGGTTGCTAAGCGCGACAGCGGCTCGGTTGCTAAGGCGCCATTTTGGAATTAGGCGCCATATTGGAATTGTAAAATGAATCCCTCATTCGGCCAGCAGAGGGCGCTGCTATCATTTTATTACTTTCACTCCCCATCTTTATACCTCACAATTAAAATGCAGTAGAAGCGAGTTCATTTGTAACATCGTTTGTAGAAATTTTCTACTTTCTACAATAAAAAAAAGAGAGTAAATATCACTATAAACTTTAACATGTGAAGGAATTTATCTTTTTAAAGTAGTCGTGTTTGTTTTAGCCAGCTCGCACTCTGGAAATGTTTCTCCGGAACCATAAATACCCGGATGAGAAGGCGGCATGTGATTGGTCCAGAAGACTCCCGCTTGATTTAACGCACATGTTGCTCATGGATTGCAAATGAACAGCTCGTGCACATTCATTTACTCATTAGGGCTTTTCACAATGCGCTTAACTCTGGGTTATCCTCATCCTAAACCTCGCCTTAACCCCGCCTTTAACCCCGCCTTTAACTCCACCTTTAACACCACCTTTAACTCCACCTTTAACCCCGGGTTACCCTCATCCTAAACCCCGCCTTTAACTCCACCTTTAAACCCCGCCGTTAACTCCACTTTTAACCCTGGGTTATCGTTGCTTTAAACCCACCTTTAACCCCGGGTTACCTCATACTAAACCTCGCTTTAACCCCGCCTTTAACCCCGGGTTACCCTCATACTAAACCTCGCTTTAACCCCGCCTTTAACCCCGGGTTACCTCATACTAAACCTCGCTTTAACCCCGCCTTTAACCCCGGGTTACCTCATACTAAACCTCGCTTTAACCCCGCCTTTAACCCCGGGTTACCTCATACTAAACCTCACTTTAACCCCACCTTTAACCCCGCCTTTAACCCCGGGTAGAGGAACATTTCACACGTGTGATTTAGAAGCGGGGCTAGCACTGCTTTTTACCCGGGGTTATGAAACCCTGCTCTGAAGCTTTCGCAGTGTTAACCTCCTGCAGGCTTCCCTCTCTGCACTTTATCACCTGTGAACATGTTAATACAGACATTACTGTATATTCATATTCAGATTCATATTTCTGTTCTCTTCATATGCGTCACTGCTGGTCACTGCTACTCCGAGCGTAGCTACACTCCCCTGTACTCTCCTACTATTCCTTTGTTTGTTTGTTTGTTTACTTTTCTAATGCACACAACATTCCTTGTTCGTCTCTGTGTTATTTTATGTTTCTGTATTCTCCCTGCTGAAAATAGCATAGAAACCATCACAGAAATTCTAATGGTTTCCACTACAAATACCATTAAAACCATCACCAATTACCTTTTATACTGTTTTTTATTCTGGTGTAAACTGTGATGTGTGATAAATCTACCTGTAATTAAAGCTAAAATGAGCCGGATATGAGCTCAAAGCAGGATCACGAAAATAAATTAAATCACAAAGTGAACTCTTCCCTAAATTTACTGAGGAGGAACTGCGTGTGGATTTATCCCCTTTTATCTTCTGTGTACAGGTAAGAATACAGGTAGGAATACAGGTAAGAATACAGGTAGGAATACAGGTAAGAATACAGGTTGCTAAATGCTAATTGCTGGTCATTCGATTCCACTGTTTCATTAGCACTAATAAAGTGAGTCACGTGTGTCACGTGTAAAAGCACGCGTTTTTTACAGAACGCTTTCACGTGCAATCACGTGATCCTTTCACCTGTTTCACCTGCGGAACGTGCGCTCTGTTCACACTGTGCAATAAAGGCTCAGGTTCAGTCTCACTGCAAAGAGTTAAACAACTGTTCCTGAACACACACACACACACACACACACACACACACGCGCGCGCGCGCAGTGACGTCACACTCCGAACCAAACACACGCATCCAGCCTCAGTTGGCGCTTCAGTGTTGAGCGCGGCGGAAACCCCGAGCACTTCCGGTCAGATACAACAATAACCTGCTTATTATCTGTGAGATTTATTTATTTTCTTATTTATTTAAAAACCGCTGTTCGCGCGGTCTCACATTTCCGATCCGATCTGACCTACGCGCGCGCGTGTGTGTGTGTGTGTGTGTGTGTGTGAGCATGTCCGGGACCGGAGAACCGAACGGAGCTGAGCGCGAGCGGCCCGGGCCGTGTTTCGGTCGGATGCGCGAGGAGGAGGAAGAGAAGGAGGAGGAAGAGGAAGAGAAGATGAAGGCGCTTAAGCCGACCTGTCCGGGTGATGAGGCGCGCGGAGGAACCGGCGTTGCCATGGAAACTGCATCCTCAGGTAATGGATGGTGTGTGTGTGTGTGTGTGTGTGTGTGTAAGAAGTCAGAACAAAACAAGGACAGAGATTTAGGAAAAGGTTTCAGAAAGGCTACATAACGCGTTATAACCTCATGACCACGTGACTGCTTTCTTTCGACAGAAGAGCCGAACTTTTAAACTTTCAGCTCTCTCTCTCTCTCTCTCTCTCTCTCTCTCTCTCTTTCCATCCCTCTCTCTCTCTCTCTCTCACACACACACACACACACACACTGGTGTCAGTCGTGCTGCAGAAACTCAGTCTCCTCTTGTGCTATTTGTGTTTTTATTTTTTTAGGATTGATTTTTATTACATTTATCCTTTATTATATTTGCAGTGCAAGTCATTTCAGCTATGCATTTTTTCTTGTACTTTTTTAAGCTTTTCAGTTTAAAAAAATCATTTTAATGCTTAGTAGTTTTTAAAAAACAACAATATGGGCTGGGTATCGGTACCGGCTGTCACTCAAGGTTTCGGTACTGGTATCGGAAAGAAGGAGTGGTACCGTGCCATCTCTAATCTGGAATAAACCAATCGTAGGGCTCAGAGAACATTCACAAAGTCCACGTGGGTCCCAGAAGGTTCCTGAAGCCCTGATATATCCGTTACGTTAAGAGTCGATCAGCGCTATGATGCAGAGTTCGTGTTCAACTCTCACCTCTTCCTCAGTCTATAATTTCACCTGGAGTCTGTAGATTTGTGTCCATCAGCTGCTGCTGTAATCATAAACACTCTCCTGTTGCTCATCCCAGGACTCTTATGCTGCATTCAACCTACACAACTCATAGTGACGTCGTTTCTGACCTCCGTGCTTTTGAGCTACTCGAAATCGGGGTGGGTGGAACACAGACGCTTCCATGTTCATCTTTTATTAGCAACATTTCCTCAGACCAGTGAAGAGTAGAATCAGTGTTACAGATTTAATAAATAATAAAGCTGTGTGTATATACAGTAGAACTCATTTAAAGGGAGGAAGTGCCGCTGTGTTTACGGCTGATGCTCTGAGCCGCCATGTTGATCTGATGAACTCAGAGTTGAGGAGAGGTCAGAAGTCTGGAATAATGAGTCACATTCTGCGCATACTGAACATCCTGTACACACTCTCCGTTCTGTTAGTCTTTACTCTATACTTATGTACTGTAATGATTTATAATCACACCCCCAGAAGATTACCAGCTCCCTTTTGAGTCTGGTTCTTCTCGAGGTTTCTTCCTCATGTTCACCGTCACCTCTGACTCATTAGGATCTAAATCTATCTGTAACGCTGCGCTGTGACAAAGTGTACTGGTGCAAGCGCTGTATACATAAACATGAACTGAATTAACACAGCCCTAGTTTAGAAATCAGCATCTTAAGTGTGCGTGTGTGTGTGTGTGTGTGTGCGTGTGTGTGTGTGTGTGTGTGTGCAGAAACAAACTGGCAGAATACCTCCGTGTTTCTATACATGAGCTGGAGCTTTAAGTCCTTTTCCTCTGCCCCACACACACACACACACACAGGATAGGAGTCTATTTATAGCGGCTGGCCCACGCTGTCTCTCAGACTGTGGGACTTAAACGCTGCATGTTACACAACAGTTCACTGAGGATAAACGCTGCTGAGTGGGCGGAGCCTGGCTGGGAGTGGGCGGGGTTTGTGCACTCATTTCCGCTTTCAGTGTACATCTGCAGTTCTTCACGGTTGTATTAAGAGCTTTTTACATTATCGGCTGGAGGGAAGTGTCTTGGATGAGTAGACATTTGTGTTCAGTTAGTTCCTCTAAAAACATGCATTGTAATTATCGACTGCTCTTCTGTGATTGTGTAACGGATTACTTTGTTCATAAATATCTGGAAAAATGTCATTAAAGCACTTATTAATTAATTAAACTTATTACTTCCAATTTACTCTGTAAACCAAATTAATAAAGCAACTGTACTGATTTATTCATCCTGGACACTTTTACCGGGGAAAAGAGTGAAACGGTATTATCTGTTTTTATTATAAATTTATGATTAAGATCGTGTTGTAGTGCGCAAGTGACCCCTCTCTCTCTCTCTCTCTCTCTCTCACACACACACACACACACACACACACACACACACACACACAAAGTCATCTTACACTGGTATTAAACCTGCTCAGGCAAGAGAGAGAGAGAGAGAGGATGATCTGCTCTCTCTACCCTTCACCTCTCAGTGCTTATATATAGACTATATATAGATTGTGTGTGTGTGTGTGTGAAATGCTATGACATTTTCAGTATCACGTATAAAAGTTCTCTCTCTCTCTCTCTCTCTCTCTCTCTCTCTCACAGACTCTGTGTCTGATCTGTTCCTGAACTCTTCCTCCGAGCAGAGTGACCTCTACACCTCCCTCCTCTCCTCTAACTCCTCCTCCTCAAACCCGTTCAGCACCAGCGTTCCTCTCTTCTCCTCCGAGGATGATCGTTCTCCTCTCGCTCCTCTGGGGAGCGACTCTGGAATTGGGATGACGCCCGGTGACCCCTGCGACCTTCACAACCAAAAAAGCGAGCCCTACAACTACATGGATATGAGCGACGACCTTTGTGACCTCAGTAACCGTAGTAGTACTGGGGCAAACAAGCAGCCAATAAGGAGCCGCATGGAGGAGGAGGATGAGGATGAAGAAGATGAAAACGGATCCATGGATTTTAAGGCGAGGATGGAGAAGGAGGCGTTTGATTTGGGAAGCTACCTGGAGAAGAATCCTGAAAACCTGACAGTGAAGGGAGACTTGGGAAACACCTTTCCGTATGTGGAGGACCAATCAGACGACGAGTTACTGGAGAACAGACCACGCCCTGCCAGTCCAGTGAAGATCACTGTGACAACGGATTCCTGTATCCTAGCACCCGAGCAAGCAAGAGTTGGAGTGTCTGAGAGGGAAAGTGTGCTGAGTTTGGGAAAAGAAGGCGTTCCCACGGTAACGCTGTCCGAACCAGAGGATGACAGCGCTGCTTCATCTGTCAATCATTCCCCTAGCCACTCCCCTACAGGTAAACCACACCCACTTACATCATCCAACACACACCTTTTCTCATAAACTTCCTGTTTCTCACTCTGTCTCCTCGCAGGAAGAGAGTCGCCCTCAGACATCTTGTTCCAGCCCGTAGGGATGAAGTGCGTGAACAACAGCGCCCTCTACCAGGCCACCAAGGGCCCCGTGAAGGCCGCATCACGATTTGGGACGCGGGACAGCGGAGAATCCGGAGACTCCGAAATCGAGCCTGATTCCCCAAGACGTGAAAAGCAGTTCAGTGCCAAAGACAGACCTGGCAACCCGTTTGAGCCGACAGTTGCGGGTGTGGAGACAAATCGAGGTAACAAGGGAAGATCTGAGGTTTCTGTGAACACAAAGGGGGAATCTGTGCAACATGGCAACCCTCCGCTTTACAGCCTGCTGCGTGAGGAGAGGGAGGCGGAGCTAGACAGCGACCTGCTCATCGAGTCAGCTTCTGAGGAGAGCCCAAAGAGGGAGCAGGTAGTGAAGTGCACCCTGAAACCGAGCTCCCCTCCGAGCTCACCTCCACCTGTGAGCAGCGCTGTCTCACCACCTCTGAAAGAGAAAGAACAGGAAGTAAAGGAAGAAAAGAACGAAAGGCCCAGCGCAGCCCCGAGAGAGGAATCCAACACTCAGCCACAACAACAGGAAGATATAGTGTCCATTAAAGCCAAGCCTGAAGTGATGGCGTCTTTTGAACAGCACCCTCTAGAGGACGGAGGGAATAAAAGCACGGTGATGTGTCCAGAAGTAAAAGGGGATGCTAAAGAGGCGGAGCTGCTGCTCTTCCTGCACAACTTCAACAAGCAGAAAGGTAAGAAAAGACAAAAGGAGTTTTGCAGTTAAAAAAAAAAAAAAAAAGAGAGGAGTGAGGCAGAGGTGGGCGGGGCTAGTTTCAGGTTGAACTAATGTAAGTGTAGTTCATTTAGGTTTTAACAGGTGTGGGCGGAGTTAGCTTAAGCTTTAACTGATGTGGGCGGAGTAAGTTTAGGCTTTAAAGTAGTAGGTGTGAGCCAGATGGCAAATGATGGAGTTTGAGTTTGCACTTTATCCTTTGCAGTTGGAGGCGGAGTTAGTTTAAAAGAGGAGGAGGTGCTCATTGGTCAACTGCTATACAATGTCATTATGACATCATATATATATACTCTCGTTATATAGAAATAAGCACATAGTGTACATATTGTAAATATTTAAACTTGTGAAATTTGCATATTGGAATATTGATGTGATGAAGGTCATTTTATTACCGGCACTTCAGTCACTTCAACATTCTGACAGTCAGCTGATGATTAATTAATGACCAATTAATCATCTTCCCTCAATGAAATCCAAATCTGATTACTAACAGAATTCTGGGTGCAAGTTAAGTTTCTCAGAAACTGTGTGTGTGAGAGGTGGGGAGAGAGAGAGAGAGGGAGAGAGAGAGGGAGAGAGAGAGGTAGAGAGGGGGGGAAGAGAGAGAGAGGGGGGGGGGAGAGTGAGAGAGAGAGGGAGAGAGAGTGAGAGAGGGAGAGAGAGAGAGAGTGAGAGAGAAAGAGAGGGAGAGAGGGATAGGGAGAGGGAGGTGGGGGAGAGAGTGAGAGAGAGAGAGAGAGAGAGAGAGAGAGAGAGAGTGTGTGTGTGTGTGAGCAACTTTTTCAGGTCAGATGCTGGTATCTGAAAGCGCCAATGCTGTAAATCATGTTTTTATGTAAACTCCTTGTAAACTGGGGCAACGCGCACACACACACACACACACACACACACACACACACACACAAAACCTCAATTACTCATGTAGACACAGATACATGCTACTGTATAAAAACACACACATACACACACACACACACACACACTGAATGTTCTGGAATGCAAAAGAAGCAGGTCACTGTCTCTTTGCTGCTATTATTGCCTGCAGAGGGCAATAAAGTACTTGGAATGCGTGCAAACACACACACACACACACACACACACACACACACACACACACACACACACACATTCATCATCATGAAATTAGGTCCTGCTTTCTAAAATAATATGGAATATATAAGACTGTCTGGAAACACACACACTGTATCATCATAAAATAATTAAATAACGGCTTATAATATTCACATTATATAACGCTGATGTCACACACACACACATCACTAGCAGGTCCTGCAGTTGCCATGGCGACGCAAGAAGGGTGTGGGCTTAGGCTGACATCTTGTGGCGTGATTGGCTGTTGCTGTGGCGACAGGGTGTAGGGAGGAGAGAAGGATGCTGAAAGATCAACAGTAATAGATTCTAAAGATTATTTATATGGGACGCAATAAACAGAATTATATTAAAGCTAATTATACGTTATATGAAATTATATTTATTAAATTACAACAGAAATCTCTATTTATTTAACAACGTACTGTCATTGGATGGTAAATGTAGCGTAGCATACCACACACACACACACACACACACACACACACACCCCTAGCTAATGTAACACAAAATATAATACTATATGAAAAAGTATTGGCACCCCTCTACCACATCTGAGCTAAGTTCTCGGTCCAATCATGCTCTGTTTTGCGTGATTTATTCTAAGTACATTAAAATTTCTTTTATAATCATTTATTCTTTATAAAAAATTCATCGATTTATCATTAATATATGTTTCATATTTTGGAGGAAAATTTCACAAAATGGAAAATAAGCTTGAGAAGAGGCTCACTTAAGAGCAAAGACAAAGAAGCTCTTATGTTTTGTGTTGTGTATATATATATATGTGTGTGTGTGTGTTTGTATCTTACACACAGCTGTTTGATGGGGCTTTTATTTGTGAAGCTGGAGTGTTACGCCTCAGTGGCTGCAGTGCAGACTGCAGTGTTTACCATGTGATCGCCCCACCTCTGTCTGTCTCTCTCTCTTTCTGTCTCTCTCCCTTTCTCTCTCCGTCTCTCGCTCTCTCCGTTTGCTGAAGTGCCTGTTTGTCACTACACAGTCGGTAGCATCGCATTAGATTCTCCTCCCAACCTCTCTCTCCCCCCCTCCCTTTCTCTCTCTCTCCCTCTCCCTCTCTCTCCCCCCCTCTCTCTCTCCTCCACCCCTCCCTCTGGTCACCCTTTCTGCCCATTCATGCTGTTCAGAGTCAGACAGAGAACACAAAGAAAAAGAGAACAGGAACAGAAGAGAGGAAATCGGTAGAACATGGATTGTGGGAAGAAGGAGTGTCCGTGGAGTGGATGGAAAAACCATGGTACTGCTGCGTGTGTGTGTGTGTGTGTGTGTGTGTGTGTGTGTTAGCTATATGTTACGGTGTGTGAGTGCTCTTATGCTACATTCAGTATCTTGGTGCTGTGATGCAAAACTTAATTACCCTTTTTGTATATTGAGTTTGTGAATTTATCAGTGAGTGATGCTGTGTTTGGGGTGTGTTTGGAGGTGAGTGATGCTGTGTTTGTGTTTGGGGTGTGTTTGGAGGTGAGTGATGGTGTGTTTGGGGTGTGTTTGGAGGTGAGTGATGCAGCGTCTGGGGTGTGTTTGGGGTGTGTTTGAAAGTGAGTGATGGTGTGTTTGGGGTGTGTTTGGAAGTGAGTGATGCAGTGTTTGTGTTTGGGGTGTGTTTGGAGGTGAGTGATGGTGCGTTTGGAGTGTGTTTGGAGGTGAGTGATGGTGTGTTTGGGGTGTGTTTGGAGGTGAGTGATGGTGTGTTTGGAGTGTGTTTGGAGGTGAGTGATGGTGTGTTTGGGGTGTGTTTGGAGGTGAGTGATGGTGTGTTTGGAGTGT
>JAKKZJ010000003.1:31663945-31673945 GCA_033441845.1 Pangasius mekongensis
AGTGATGCAGCATTTGGGGTGTGTTTGGAGGTGAGTGATGCAGCATTTGGGGTGTGTTTGGAGGTGAGTGATGCAGCATTTGGGGTGTGTTTGGAGGTGAGTGATGCAGCATTTGGGGTGTGTTTGGAGGTGAGTGATGCAGCATTTGGGGTGTGTTTGGAGGTGAGTGATGCAGCATTTGGGGTGTGTTTGGAGGTGAGTGATGCAGCATTTGGGGTGTGTTTGGAGGTGAGTGATGCAGCGTTTGGGGTGTGTTTGGAGGTGAGTGATGCAGCATTTGGGGTGTGTTTGGAGGTGAGTGATGCCGCGTTTGTGTTTGGGGTGTGTTTGGAGGTGAGTGATGGTGTGTTTGGGTGTGTTTGGAGGTGAGCTGCTCTTTCTTGATGAGGAGCCTGTTGCCACAGCAACCAGGCCCCACCAACCGTGATTACATCATTTCTGTCTGTAGACACACAGCGGGTGGCTCATTTCCTATAACAGACTCGTGTACGCCTGTTTTTGCTCTCACTCTGATAAAAATAAGATCATTGCTTTGTATATATATACACCATATTATGCAAATACAATTATGTACATATTCATCAGTTGTTTTATCATCAGTAGCTACATATGTTGGATTTACATTATCTGGTTCTCTCTCTCTCTCTCTCTCTCTCTCTCTCTCTGTATTTGGTTTACTTCAACAAAACGTGCACTCATCAAATACATACTTTAACTTAATTGTCATTAACTGACATCGCTGATCAACAATATGTACTCCGTTTCCACGGCAACGACCTTTCAACCAGGAAGGGCAAGAGGTGTTGGCATGGCTGCTATGTTGGCATTTAGAGTTATATTTATACAAACACACACACGCACGCACGCAGACTCCTACCCACAATGCTATTTTAAATAGCGTGAAGATGAAGGACGTTTCGCACTCTCCGATCATCACCAGCCTTTTCATCTCCCAGGAGCTTTTTCATCATCTGAGGTGCTGTGTGTGTGTGTGTGTGTGTGTAAAAAGGAGGGAAATTGGAGCACCGTATCTATGGCAACTATCACCACCTTACCTACTTTTCCTCCTCGTCTCTCCTTCAAACTTAAAGTCAAACACACACACACACACACAGCTCTTCTTCTGAGTGGTCAGTCTTGTTGGTATATCGACACACTTCACTCAGTGTGTGTGTGTGTGTGTGTGTGTGTGTGTGTGTGTGTGTGTGTGTGTGTTCTTTTCGTTCGGCCCATTTGTCAGTGTGTGTGTGTGTGTGTGGTATTAAGACGCATGTGTGTGATCAGCTAGCCAATACCAGTGGGAGTTCAACCTCTCTCCCTCTATCAGTGTGCAAATGTTCTCTCCCTCCCTCTCTCTCTCTCTCTCCCCCTCTCCCTGTCTTTCCTTTTGTGTGCTTGCTCAGCTGCTCTTTCTCTCTCTTTTCTTTCTCTCTCTCTCTCTCTCTGTTTCTCTGCAGTCATGGGTGGTACAGGTCAGTCTTTTTCTCAGCTTTGTTAGCTTTATTTACTTCATTAACACTTCTGATTTAACCGGGTGTGTATTGTGTGTTTTGACCTTGCGTGTGTGCGTGTGTGTGTGTGTGTGTTCTGGATTAGTTCTGACTCAGGTTGCACAAATGACTTGCGTTCTCTCAGACAGCGTGTCGGCGGCGGTGAATGTTAGCACGTATTATTAACAACATTGGTTACATTTATTGTTAATATTCTGATCGCTGGACATCATCATCTGTCCTGATTAAAGCTGATCTCGAGTCTCTGTAGAGACAACGAGAGGAACAAACGTGTTACGGACGATGACAGCTGCTGTCCACGTTAAAGACGTCATGAAGGCTGTTGACGAAAGTTTTTTTTTCTTAAACACACACACACGTTTGGAGTCTTACCTGACTTTGAGCTTGACTCGGTTTAGTCCTTTGCGATATTTTAGCCACTAAACAGGGAGATTGTTTCGTAACTCGTGGGTCTCTTGTGCCTCATTGTAAAGTCTGAACCTCACACCTGTCTCAGGTACAATTAATACCGGGGTTAAGGATCCAGAACGGCGTTCAAAATTAAAATTAAAAGGTTTCCTGAGGTGGGATGGACGGCAGGAACCAAACTCGTGATCAAGGTGTCACAGAAACAATAATCGTATTTCACATTAAAAATAAAAAAAAAAAGCCAATCATGTTTTATCTATAATAATAATAATAATAATAATAATAATAAAAAGTTGTCCAGTTTAACATCCAAACTCCGAGAGGCGGGAATGTAAACAATAAAAATCACTGCGCTGCCGAGTTAACTGTCCAACTGTTCATCGAACTGAAATTGTGATGATAAATGTTATACTTACCTTTAATTTAGCTCAATTTAGTATGTGGACATAGCTAGCTTGGTGATTACGTTAGCTACGTAGCTAGACCACAGACTCGATGCTAGACAAGCAAAATTAATTGAAATCTGCTGATTCTAGTGAAACGTTTAATCAGTCCGTGTCGTCTCAATAATGTTTGTCACGTCGGATTAGCTTAATGTTAGCTTGCGTGTGTGGAGAGACGAAAACGTAAGCTATGTAGAACCGCAACCTCGGGATTAAATCTGAAACAAAACGGTTGATATCTTCTGTCAAAGTGCGCTACTTATACGATACTCAACTCTGAGTTTGGCCTTTAAGGTAATCATGATAAAATCTAGAAATCAGTCACCTAGGATTAGCAAACAACTGCCAAAGCTATCGATGCAGCTAACAGAAAACGTTGTCAAGCCATACAGTAACGTATTTATCCAGTTAGTTCTATTTTTTTTAAAGTTATTTAAAAAAAAAAAAGCTACATTCAAATAGAAGTGTCACGCCATGATTAGCAGTTGATTCTTAGCATAAATAGTGTAATTGTAGCTGTTCTGAGTCTTTTCTTAGTAATTTATCGACATATCTGAGGCAAACGTTGACGTTTCTGATCATTTTTAATCATTTCCGTGATCGCTGTGTGTTTCTATCTGTACATAAAACAGCTACATTCTACCTAGCTAAATCGCTAGCCTCATTCGGGATTGTTTCCCAGTTGCCTAGCAACGGTGTTCTCACCATTATAACTGCAATACACAAACATTCGTTTGAATGAATGAATGATCGCTGTAAATATGGTTTCTCACGCTTGCTCATCAGTTAGGGAAAAACTAATTGTAACAAATTGTAGAAAAATTAGAGAAAGTTATGTTTAAAAAAAAAAAAAACGTTCTTAAGAAAACCTGATGGATTAAACGGAGTGAGTTTGAACCCTGTCCCCTTTCTCAGGCTTTAAAGGGTTAATGCTGTATGGAGCGTAATGTAAAATGGCCGACATTTCGTTCTGCCCTCTTCGGCTAAAATTAGCGCTGTGGGGACTGGAGGGAGAATCGCTCAGGAGACTTCTCTCTCTCTCTCTCTCTCTCTTTCTCTTTCTCTTTCTCCTTTCTTTTCATCACGGATGCTGATTGAAACTGTCGCCATAGCGACTGAAACCAGACGATCCAGATTGAGAAGTGTTGGTTCTCATGGCAACGTGTGCGAGTTAGCACCTCGATCGATCAGACACGACATCGACGTAAAACTCGTGTTTATGACCTTAAAGATTAGCTTAGTTTTGTTAGCATTAAACCCGACAGGTGCTGATCAGAATCTTCGTGTATAGCTGATCCTTTTTTTTTTTTATTTTTTATTATTTTTTTTTTTAAACCCAAATTTTGCTTCTTTCATTTTGTACTTAACCTATCTGGCTAGCATGTTAGCTAATACGTAAAGTACTGAAAGCTTACACGGATTAGCTGTAGTCACTCCACACAGACATTAAAAAAAAATAATAAACGTATACGATAAAATCAAGTGGTTTATTTTTTCAAGATGGCCGCCGTGCTGCACTTTTATCAGTTTTTATTAATATCAATGTGTTATTTCTTTTTGGGTTTTTTTTAACCTGAAATCTGTTTGAGGTTAAAACCCTGATGCACTTTGGGCTGTTGTTAGCGTGATGCTAGTCGTTAGAGTGCGTTAGCGGTTAGCTATATTAGCCTCATGACTGTCCATTATGTTACTGTAACGAGCCACATTTATTGTGTTTATCTAAAAAAAAAAAAGTGTGTAGTGTGTGTGTGTGAATTGTTTTTCCCTCTCCAAGATATTTGTTTAAGCAGGTCACTTTAAGCCCTTATCAAAACACACTCGATAACATTTTAGCAAATGTCCTCGCCAACCCCCCGTGTGTGTGTGTGTGTGTGTGTGTGTGTGAGACACTGCCGGGTGTCAGGGATAATCATATGGCACAAAGTATTTTATTTATGGAAGACGAACTAAGAGGGACGAACTAAAAATAAATCTCTCTATCAATATATACATTAATATGAAGGCGAGTCGAATGAAAACCTTAATCTTTAATTTTGAAAGAATCTGTATTGTTTATTACAAACAAGTGTCACAGAAAAAGTGTATAATGTTTCCGCATTATCTCCATTTCCCTCGAGTGTCCGGGTTACTCCAGGAAAAGAAAAAAACGTGAGTCCGATTCGACTTCACTTACTGACTCGACTATAACGCTGATTAAAGCAGCAAGAAGAAAAAACGTTTAAAAAGATATCGCAAGATAAAGAGTGAAGACGTGTGTGTGTGTGTGTGTGTGAGAGAAACACAACCATAAACTTAAAGAAAAACAGAATCGGGTCTCAGGTGTGTGAACATGCGGCGACCGATTATAATTTTGCGTAACGTTGAGAAACAAATAATAAAATACTTTTACTTTAACTTTAACTTCAAAGGCAGAAACATGTCGTTGAGTCGCTACTCGATTCGTTGTCGCCGTTCTCAGCGCGACCTGCAGGTGACGAATGAAAATGAATCTAATTAGCATAGACTCCGCCCACTATTTTATTTTCACACGATTAGGTAGGACGGCGTAAAATGATATATATTCATTAAGGTAAACGCACAAAATAGACATGATGTGTTATTTTACTCACGTTAAAGAAGGAGAAAACACACACACACACACACACACACAGAATGCGTAACTCTTGGCTTGCGTGTGTTTTCATCATCACTCAGAACACATAAAATGGTTCCAGTGCATTTTGTGTGCTATTAATGTGTGTGTGTGTGTGTGTGTGTGTGTGTGTGTGTGCTATTAATGTGTGTGTGTGTTGGACAGTGGTGGACCTGCTGCACTGGCGGGACATGAGACAGACGGCCGTGTTGTTCAGCAGCGTGTTGCTGCTGCTCTTCTCTCTGACTCAGTTCAGCGTGGTGAGTGTGACGGCGTACCTCGCCCTCGCCGCGCTCTCCACCACCATCAGCTTCAGAGTGTACAAGTCCGTGCTGCAGGCCGTGCAGAAGACCGACGATGGACACCCCTTCAAGTGAGCAACTGTGTGTGTGTGTGTGTGTGTGTGTGTGTGTTCATGCAGAAAACTGTTTCTAAGATTCTCTAAGCCATGTTATGCGTGTTAGCTTTTCTGTCTCTTACGAACCGATTCACTAAGAAGAGTCGACTCCCTCGTCTCCCAAATGACGCCTGAACTTTGAGCCGTGTGTTTGTCCTGTGGCTGAAATTTCTTCCTGAAATCTTCCGGCATCGGATGAATTTTACCAATCTGGAAACAGATCGTGCTCATGGTCACGCTGCCTCAGACACACGGCTTACCGTTTACACTAACCAACCGCTCGGATGTTTAAGAGAGGTTTCCGGGGACATGTTTTGATTAAATCACACTGCAAGAGGAACGGCGTTGCGCGTATATCCTTAAAAAAAATGACTCGCACACAAACTCATCGCTATTTGAGTATCAGAACTGATATTATATGAAATGAATCTGCACCCAAGACACACAGCCTCAATTCAACGCTCTCCAAAAACACAAACTAACCATTCAGACAGACTGTTCACGTATAAAAGTCATTATACAGCAGTTGGTTCCGGGCCACTGATCCGATTGGACGAGTGGCGTTCTGAAAGCGCTGATATTTAGTGAATCAGCACTGGGGCGTGTCAGCGTGTGTATCGCTCCGATCGTCTGTGTTCACTACATAAAATCACAATTCTAACAATAGTTCATTACACCGAAGCGGTTACTACAGTTACTTCAGGCTGTCAGTGAGTCTGTGTTACCATGGCAACACACAACCCTCTATCCACCCATCCATCCAGCTGTGGCTTCGCTGGGAACTATTCTTGCAAGAATAAATTGTGTCTGAAATGTCAGTTATTCGATATTAATTACTTATTTGTAGAACTGTTGTACAAAAGCAACATCACACTCACGATCGTGCTGCCGCACCGAGCGTCAGCGGGGCCGCACCGAGCGTCAGCGGGGCCGCACCGAGCGTCAGCGGGGCCGTACCGAGCGTCAGCGGGGCCGTACCGAGCGGCAGCGGGGCCGCACCGAATAACCTGCGGCCAAATTCAAACCTGATTTTCACACACACTCAATTCCATGACAAATGAGGTCATGTGACTTCCAAGGGAACCCAGAACAGAAGAGTGCGCTGATTAAACATGATTTAAAATCCTTTGTAAGCGTCGATGTGACTGCGTTCCAGCGGCTTTCTCGCATCCTGTAAACATCACACGTCGAGTGTTACTGATCCAGCAGCGACTCGGCTGAATATCTATCTGATGTGAAATAACGGATGTACACTCAGTGACCTCTCTCTCTCTCCCTCCCTCCCTCTCAGGGCGTATCTGGAGAAGGAGATCTCTCTCTCTCCTGAGCAGATCAGTAAATACGTGGAGAAAGTGCAGCTCTACATGAATCACACGCTGAAGGAGCTGCGCAGGCTTTTCCTCGTCCAGGACCTCGTCGACTCCTTAAAGGTATGAAACCAGCAGCTGTCTCTGAAAACATCTCCAACGTTTAATAATTAAATTCTTAAAGACACAACGAAACAATTACGTCACATTGCAGTTTCGTAAATGCAGTTAACCTGATACGGGTCGAACCCCTGATCATCATGATATTAAAAAAAATATATATATATATCGATTTCTATAACCGTACCGGCATGTTCACGCCCTGAGTCTGAGAAAGAGGGGAAAAACTTATAATTTGTGTGTGTGTGTGTGTGTGTAGTTCGCAGTGTTGATGTGGTTGCTGACGTACGTCGGCGCTCTGTTTAACGGCCTCACTCTGCTCATTCTGGGTAAGAACACACACACACACACACACACACACACACACACACACACCTCGCACCTTTACACATGACACACACAAGGTCCAGAACGTTCTGAGCTGTTACCATAGAAACTATAACACGTTAATATAAACGGTACACCACCCTGATAAAGTGTGTGTTAATAAGCTGATGAGAAACACACACACACACACACACACACACACGGTGTTCTGGAGCAGGCTGCTCTGACCTCGTCAACACATTCTGATGACTTTTAAGTGTAACAGGTGTCTCAGGTGTAACCCCTGTGTCTCTCTCTCTCCCCAGCTGTGGTGTGTGTGTTCACCGTGCCGCTGGTGTACGAGAAATATCAGGTACGATCTGATTTCAGCGTTACGGTGTCCCGCAGTGTCTCACTTCATCACGAGATGAAAAGAGAGAGGAACGAAGGATTAACGCTTATTTTACATTTAACGTTACAGCTTTTACTCATAAAGAACACTACATTCATATTAAAGCTGTCTCTCTCTCTCTCTCTCTCATCTATCCTGTCTCTTTCTCTCTCTCATCTATCCTGTCTGTCTCTCACTCTCTCGTCTATCCTGTCTGTCTCTCTCTCTCTCCATCCTGTGTGTCTCTCACTCTCTCGTCTATCCTGTCTGTCTTTCTCTGTTACTCCCTCTCTCTCTCTGTTCATCTTTGTCTGTCTGTCTCTCAATGTCTCTTTGTGCCTTTCTCTGTCTCCGTTTGTCGGTCTCTCTCCTTGTTGCTCTCTATCTGCCTCTCTCGCCCTCTGTCTCTTATTTATCTGTGTTTCTCTCTTTGTATCTCTCGCTCTCCTTCTCTCTCTCTCTCTCTCTCTACAGAAACAGATAGATCAGTATCTGGGACTCGTGAGAACGCAGGTGAACTCTGTAATGACAAAGTGAGTAAAAACTGAACCGCAGACACAAACACTATAAAGTGATAAACTCGAGCCTGATGTAGTCCATCACTGAGACGTGTGTGTGTGTGTGTGTGTGTGTGTGTGTGTGTGTGTGTGTAACTTTGGTATTTTTTTTTTATTACGCAGGTTGAGGGAGAAGGTTCCTGGAGCCAAGAGGAAGGATGAATAAAATCCCTCCATCCAAATCCACTAAAACACTGCAAAGCCAGTAACGATCGCAGCAAGGCTGCGTCCCAGCTCTGTTTTTAACGCGCCCTCGTTGACTTCCACTCCCCCCTCGGCTCCAGGAGGCTCTTACTTTAATAGCTCGTAAGCTACAGTGATCAAATGGACATGGCTGCAGCGTTCGGGAGCATAGATTACCCAGAATGCACTGCTCCATGAACCCTAGGCACTGAGGTTTGGGTGGGTTTTTAATCTGATGGAGCAAAGTTAGCATGTAGTGTGTAGATCTCGGGGGGGAAATCATTCGCACTACACGTTTCCTGCTGAGAGTGCACACTCCTCCGTGTGATACACACTTCACACACACTTCTAACGGGGAGTCAACGGGGGCGTGTTAAAGAGGAGCCCGAGCCCGCAGGCGTGTGCCGATGACAAATCACGATCGTTACCTGACGCTGTATCGGGGTTTTTACGATAAAATCGCCTCGTTGTGTATTTCAATAAAATATGATCACGTGATCAGCTCTAGCTGTTCCGATTGGATTCAAGAGCCTCGGCGGCGTCTCAAACAAAGCGTCAGGGATAATCGTGATACGGATCGCGGTGATTATCGACACATGCCTTTTTAAAAAAAAAAAAAAAAAAAAAAAGTCACATTAAAAATTAGCAGAGCTGAAACGGCACATGGTAACGAATCTGGATGAAATTAAACCTTGCCAAAAGAAGTTTTTACGCTCACAAGACCCACGCATGACAAGATTTTCTTTTGCTAGCAGAGTGCCAATTAGACGGTTAAGTTAATTTTAATTTAATGAATAAATACTTTCCTAAGGAAAATGGGGAACTGATACGATGTAATTTATCACAGCGTCGCTATTGTATGGTCAAATCTCAGACACCTGAGGAACCGCTATATCGTTAATAACGTCACGATGAAAAGATTTCAGACGGAGTAGAGGTGAAGGACACAAACGGCTTTTTCTCTCATTTTGCTTCAGATTAAAACGCATGAAAGTCAGTCTTTAGTGAATAATATTTAAAATATCACTTTTTTTCTGTGTTTTCATTCGGCATTGCTTCAATCTAACTGTAAGAACATCTTTCTCACATATAAACACACACACACACACACACACACACACAAGCACACGCTCCATGCCTGCTCAGTCACCGTAACTGCTTACATCACTGTTTACACACACCCACAGACGCACACATATTAATATGAATATATTGTGAATGATTTTCTCCTGTGTGTGTGTGTGTGTGTGTGTGTGTGTTGAACACAGGAATTTGAAAGTGTGTTAAGTGTACTTCTGCTTTTGTACAGTCAGGAGCGTGATCAGTTCAGTGTCGTTGGTTTGAGCTCAGCGTGGACTCTGTAACTGTTTGCACTCATGTATTTAATTGATGAACAAGAATAAATAAATGTGCTGTAATGTAAAACGTGTGTGTGTGTGTGTGTGTGTGTGTGTGTGTGTGTGTGGTGTTTTATTAGCTGTGGAGGGTATAGTCTGTATTAGAGAAGAACTTCAGCCAAAAAGAGTGTCCAAATGATGCATAAAGTTATTACCCTTAATGTACTGCAGCCTCTATCACAGTCAAAGTCACAGCTACTGGAGCAAAGAGGCCACGCCCCCTCCACTGAGACAGAGACACAAGCCACGCCCCCTCCACTGAGACAGAGACACAAGCCACACCCCCTCCACTGAGACAGAGACACAAGCCACGCCCCCTCCACTGAGACAGACTCACAAGCCACGCCC
>JAKKZJ010000003.1:31710600-31727519 GCA_033441845.1 Pangasius mekongensis
CTCACAGTACTGGATCCAAACTGCTCCAGATAATCAATCTGTCCATCCAGGTCACTCGGCATGACTGCACAAAGGATAAAAATCACTCGTCTCTCTCACACAGTTCACTCCACACTTAACACAACACTCACGACGCACACTCACACATGGAGCCGGGAACGAACTCGTCATCGGCTGCAGCCGTGTCAAACTCCGGGCTCTGGATCAGCGCGCGGGGGAAAACCGGCTCCTCCGTCTTTTGTGGCCGTGGGATAAGCGGAACGCGGGGCTGGTGGCTTCCGGGAACCGCTAAGGGCTCGGGTTCTTCTGCTTCCTGCAAAAGGGGACACGAGAGACGTTCATCGAGTCTGAGATTTTAAATCAAAAACAGGACAAAATATTAACGTCAGGTACTCGTGACTACCAGAGACCGTTTCAGGTCCTAGAACATAATCATCTCCTCCTCTTCGGGCCTGAACCCCCCTGAACTTCAGGGAGCGTTTCTCTAAGACTGGAGGACTAATACACTCCACACATGACGTACATGATGGCTCACGACGCTTCACACACACTCACCTTGGTGAAAGGCGGCTCAGCTTCTGCAGCCTTTTCGGGTTCAGAGGAAGGAGAACTGATCAAGACACAGAGAATCAGTTACAGCTCAAGTTTCCCGACATGACTTCAGGACGGAGGAGTTTACGCTTTGACGAGCTAATTTTTTTTGGTATTAACTCCAGGAAAGAGAGCGAAAAGTTTATATAATACACATGCATTCAGTTTACAGCTGCTCTAGCACAAGTGAGAACAGGAACTAAATTGTTTGACACACACACACACACACACACACACACACACACACACACAGACACTTAAAAATAAAACACACAGTTCTCTCGTCACTGACCTGTGCGTGTGGTTCTCCACGGCACTTTCCCGGTTCTCCTGGTTCTGCGCTGGACCCGTAGAGACCTCGCTCAGCACCGGAGCGCCGCGAGGAGGAGAACTCCCCATTTTTGCCTTCGTACCGAACGGATCAAAGTTTGGATCATCGAATTGATCAAAGTCTACAGAGTAAGCGCCTCTCGCTGGGGGGATCTCCGCCGCCGCCGGGTCGCGTGACTTGGCTCCGATTTCTGGACTTTTCTTCTCGGCTGGAGCAGACGCTGGTTTTGTAGCGTCGGGTTTCGTTTTGGAAAGCGGGGGCTTTTTTAGGCCGAGGCGTTTGGGAGGAGGTTTGCGCTTGACTTCGGCGCCATCGTCAAAGTTGAACTCCAGCACCACGGGAGCCTCTTTAGGGGGCGCTACTGAGGCGACGGCGGTGTCGGCGTCCGTCTCTGGAAGGCTGGTGCACGGTTTCTCTTCTTCTTGTTCGCCGGGTGTCTTCACGCCTGAGCTCATCTCCTCAGCTTGAGGCGGCGCTGGACTGCGGACGGGCGATTTCCTGGAGACAGGGGGAGAGTTCTGGAGTTTAGAGCCACCGGTACTGAAAGGGTTCAGCGAGTCAAGGTTATCAAAATCAATGCTGTAGGATCCTTTAGGGAGTAACGGCGAATCCGTGACGTCTTCATTAAGTACAGGAGCCGGCTCGGGAACGTCGACGTTCGCCGTATCGTCGGCGCCGTGACCCGCGGGCGCCGTTTTCCTCGGATCGATGATCACCGTGCTGTCTGCGGAGGCGCCGTCCGCTGATAAGTCCGCCAGGGAATTCTCCACAGACGGGATAAAAGGGAGAGTCTCATCCAGAGCCGAGTCGGCCTTTTCCGGAACCTTTCCCGTCTCTTCGGGAGCGGGCGAGGAGGCGGGCGGCTCCGGCTCCGTCAGGGTCAGGGGGTCCGACGGCAGAGCGGCGGGTTCGGGTGGAGGGAGGATCATCTTACTGGAGCTCTGGAAGGGATCGATGGAGTCCAGGTTGTCGAAGTCGATGGCGTAGCCTCCTCGGCTCCGAATGGGCATGTCGTCGTCAGGAAGGGAAGTGTCCGTTTTAGCGGGAGCGTCGATCAGAGGGGGCGACCTGCAACACCGGGACATTAGCGTGAGCCTTATTTAACCCTGAACTAACACCGCGCGCAGTGACACGAAACGCTCAGCACTCACTTCAGCGTGAGACACTCCAGAGCGTCCGTGCAGTCTTCGAGGGTGGCCATTCTGTCCACGCGACTCGGGGACATGATCTTCCTCGTCACCGGGTCTCTGAGCGGCGTCTGGAAACAAACCTGGAGGAACCATCAGAGACAAACTTCCTGAATAAACTGTCACTTTTTATTTATTTATTTATTTTTTTTAAACCCATACATCAACGCACTTTATTTCATTTATTAGATGACAGGAGCAAGATGGACTACAAGATCGCAAACAACAAATAAAATAACGAGTACACATGCATGTGCAAGGAACACAATCAACCAGGAGGAGGCCATGTGACACAAACACCATATGAATATTCATGATAAACGAGTCTCATCACAAACTGACAGCAAACCGGTGGTGCTGCATTTATTTATTAAAAAAATAATAAAATTGATGTTATGATATTTTATTTAATGTCTAACAATTTTAGTTGTTTTTTTTTTTTTTAAGGAGGAGAAAAAATATTATAAAGTAAAACGTCAAATCAGCTGCTTCCAGTCTGTCTGTAAAAGTTAAACAAAATTTATTTTTAAAAAAAATAATAAATCTCTCACAATCTCTCAGAAAAGTGTATTGTGGCATAATTTATTACGATACTGAACATATTTCGTTATATTGTCCTGCCCTATAGTCCTATAATCACAGGTAATAAAAATAATTTAAAAAAGCATTAGCAAGTATAACACTTTTTTTTATTATTATAAAAAGAAGGAAACCCTGTGAGCAGTCGTACCTTCACTCCTTTAGGGATGTTTTTATTAACGTTCTCGGCCTGAGACTGCCTCAGGATGGACGGCCTGCCGGTGGGCTGATCCAGGGCGAAAATATCGGCGGCGGATTCGGACGGGACGCGCTTGCGTGCGGGCAGAGCGCCCTGATTCTCATCGTTCACCACCTCTGAGCTCATACTGAGGAAGGAGGGAGAGAGAGAGAGAGAGAGAGAGAGAGAGAGAGAGAGAGAGAGAGAGGGAACATTTCAGTGCAGAGCCACGCCCGGGCCGTACACTGGGCATGTGGGTCTGCTGATAAACACGCTTTCACGCTGTAAACAAACAGCAAAGTCACGAGACGTGTGGGGAAGAGAGTGAAAGCGACCTGACGAGACGTCAGTGACGTTACAGTTCGCCACTGGAAAATCGTAACCCCATAATATCAGTCAATCGCAAATTATGTCACGATACACTTTTCTGAAATATCACAAGTGTCTGTATTTTAATTAATTAATTCCCCCGCAGTATTTATTACACATTCTGACTGGAAGCAGACGATCCGTTGCTTCTGTACGGAAACAGTTCAGTGTTGATTTATAGACACGAAACCAGTCGCTGCACGTGAGCCTGAGATCTGAAGATATCGTGATTCTGATAAAATAACCTAAAAAAAATAAAATAAATAAATGTAAATGATTACAAACTGACTGGACGCAGCTGAAGCCAACACCGGGGGGAAAAACAAAAAGCTGATTTTTTTCAGGTTAACACTGCTGCATTGTGGGTAGTTTGTGAGGAATCCTACACATCACGCATCACAGAAACGACTCGAGAGAATCGTGAGATTATTCGCCACGTGTTTGTACAATGACACACGGCGACACTGGTCCTGTACACGTCACGATCTGTGCTGTCATCATCCGTCTCAGGATCAGGGGGGGGGGGGGGGGGGTCTGTGTTATAACTCGGACGCTCTGAATCATCATTATTAAAAGAAGAGAAGCGAGTGAGTGACGGGATTACACACACAGTCACATGGCTCCAGTCAGCTGATGTGTGGGAGGATGAAGGAAAAAGCGCGACTCCGTCTACACACCAGGTCACAGCTGAACGTCACAGCGGCGAGACGGTAAAAGAGCGTCCGAGTCTCTCATCAGAAGGAAATGAAACAAGGGTTCGTCGAAAATCTTCCTTTTCTGTCCTACGCAATCGTTTTTATTTATACACAATCTCTCGGACGCAGAGAGATATGAAGTGAGGGTTTGTGGAGGAAACGAGGACAGATAACTAACCTTTATATCCATCTCTCTCTTCTCGCTATTTTAGAATATAGAGAAACAAAAATTCTCCCTCAGCTTCAGGAAAAGCTCCAGGATTTTATAATGAAGTCTCAGGAAAAGCTCACTGGCTTGTCGTGTGTATAGTGTGTGTGTGTATAGTGTGTGTGTGTGTGTGTGAATAAATACACCTCGATAACACTTCACTGTGTGCAATAAATCTCTCACCTAATTAAATAAACCTCATGTTCATCACCAAGAAGTTCAGTTTGATTAAAACCAGGCACAGAATGAGAATTCATCAGCCCTAGACCTTATTTAAGGCTATAAATCATTATTAAATGAAGATAAACCACTACTGATGCCACCCTGGTGTCTGATCTTCAGATCAATTTAATCAAAGATCGATATTTTCCCCTTCAAACTGGTCCATGTGCCACTTTTTCCACTTTCTGTAGTAAAGTACACGGAGCTAACCGGCTCCATCAAACTTAACACACAACCTTAAACTGAAACACATAAAAACAAGAGAGTTAGTTTACTTTCACAAAGAGAGACGCTTCTATATTTTGAGGAAAAGTCGCTTCATCCTTCCTCCACACATGCTAGTCATGCTAGTCAGGTTAGCGTGTAATGCATGCTAGCTCTTCTGCTAGTCAAACAGCTATTAATTAGAGCAAAATGCCAAAATAAACACAAAAGCCTTGTTAAACAACCTTTAAACCAAATTATTATTCAAATTAACAAGAGTTAGCTAGCTAGCTAGCTAGCTGAGAAAAAAAACCGTTAAACTGACAGATTATCTACAAGCTAACTATGAGATTAGCTTTAGATCAAAGTAATAAGATCACAGCAAACATGTCAGCGTGTGAAATAAATTAACACTGATATAAATGAGAATCATTACTACAAAGATTCGCGTTAGTGTGTTAATTTTGAAGCTTATTGATATGCTAATTAATTACACACGACGGCTTGTAGCTAGAGTGACCGTTATAACCGACACAAATTCAAACAACTACAACTACAACTACAACTACAACTACAACAAAAAAAAAAGCAACGCTTGTGTTAATAATGCGATATAATGTTAGGTAATGTTATGTTGGTAAACTTACCTCAGTTTATATCAGAAATAACTTTTATTTTCGCTTTTCTTTCGGATCCCAAAAACAAAAAAACGTGTCGCGGGGACGAGCTCGCGCGCCCTTCTGCCTGTGTGTCTCTGTGCCTGTGTTTTCAAGCAGGAGGTCAAACAGTTTCAAATTTAAACGCCACTGTGTCGACCAATTAAATTCACCGAGCGGCTCCCAGTAGGCGGGATGTAATACGAATCCACCAATGGCGTCTCAGGAAGCGCTGACGTACTTATTGGTCCTCGCCGTGATGGACGTGTAGACAGACGAATGAACACACGGTCCTGTTCCCGAACCCGGCGCTCAGAGCTCACCGGGGATTTAACGTAAATAATCTAAGTGGCTCGTGTGAGCTTTTACTTTAGTGTCATCAAATAATATTAATATTAATGTTAATAAAATCGTACAAAAGGAGTACGTAGGTACTAGTATTTGAATAGTATATAACTATGAGTTATCAATAAAATAAAATTCATTTAATCTATTGTAATGGTGCTAATCCTGTGATGAATCATCACATTAATCACGTGAGCTCGTGCACTGGCTCTAGATCGGGCTCTAGAGCAGAACAGAACCCAGGAACCCAAGAACCCAAGAACAGTGAGAATGAAACACACTCCGCAAAGCAAACGCCTGCTGTGTGAATAATATTTCACTCCCAGCCACTAGAGGGCAGCAAACACGTGCAGCACGAACAATTTTAATAAACCCAGTGCATTTTAAATTTAATCCTTTATAAAAAAATATATATATATAAAATACCAGCAACACCTCAGCCTTTCCTATTCAGAACCGTTAGCCCTGTGTGTGCAATTACATTAAATTGTAATGACAGAAAACTGTAATGCAACAAAATGTTCAGTAGAACACGAGTGTTTATATGTACACACACACACACACACACACACACACACACACATATATATATATATATATATATACATACATAAAGATGTGTACTTGACATGTATTTCAGCCATACAGTATCCATCCATAAAGGAGGAATATATTCCTTTTTTTCCAAAACCCCAGAAAAGTGTTCAATATGTCAGTAAAAGATATTTTTATATAATTAAGAAGGCAGAATGTAGAAACAGCTTTTCGTTGCTGTTTATTTACGTCATTAAAGATAGACAGCTGTAAATATATAATCAGAAAACATTCACGTTATCCTCCTTATTTTAAAATGTTCACCTGGACATCAGACAAAACATGTTTTGTGTGTGTGTGTGTGTGTGTGTGTGTGATTTGATTAATAACAGTCATTATAACGCTTCATTAAGCGCTCAGTCAGCTGCAGACGAAGCCCTTTCCGAAAATCCACCAATCACACACAGCCTCTGTCTGAGCTACAGCCACTCCGACCAATCAGAATGCAGAGTGGGAGGATTCGAATGATGCGGCGTTTCCCAGGCAACCAGCTATGAATTCTGTTAATGCCTTTTCCTCCATTCACACAAAGCGACTAGCTAACTAGCTCGCTAATTAAATAAATTAATAAAACAAACACACAAACAAACAAACAAACAAATAAATAAATAAGTAAATCAATCAATCAGTCAGAAGACGGGACATAACAGACCAGAAGTGCTGTAGAGCTGAGGGAGGAAGACTTAACCGTGTTTAAACCGGACTGAAAGCGTTCATACTGAGAAAATGCTAATGTTTTCCTTCAAAACATGTAGAGCAAAAGTATTGGCACCCATTAACAAGGTTAACAGGATGTGGGTGTTTAATTATTTCCATCCACACACAAGAAAGAGGCTAAGAAAGACAGTTTTGTTGATTCTTATGATCATGAACTTTATAAATTAATTATACACAACATCCCTAATAAGAATCCCTTTCAATAGCTGATAAAAAAAAAACATATTGTGTTAAAATAAAATGATGTGTTGTCATGGAAACACACTCCTGAGTCTCACCATGAGCTCCTTCCGCACGTTCAGCGCTGCATCGTCCGGCTCCGGGGGCGAGCGACAACCGCGAAGTTCTTCAACGTCAAAACGGAACGACTGAAGCCCCGCCTCTGACCGTCTCCTATTGGCTGACGCACGCTCACGTCACAACACGTCCCAGCAGAAGTTCAATTACATCATAGTACAGTTTTTATGATTTTGTTTTGAATAATCCGTTAGCTCAGCATCCTCACTAAAGAAGAAAACTTCTGAAGCAGCGAACTGCAGGCAGTGAACACGTCTCTGCTGAGCGATTGCACGCGTGGGGACGGGACGCTTCACCCACTAACGTCGCTTTACGTAACACAAAGACACGTACAAGCTTTATATAAAGTCCTAAAATCAAAAGTGCTTTAAATTTCTACAACAGACAGCTGCACTCAGCACCGAAAAGGAGAAGAAGAAGAAGAAGAAGAAGTGTGAAGAATCTACACAGACAGCAATAAATTTAGAAAATGAGTTTAAAGCACAGAGACGGCGGTGCGAGTGTCACAATCCGAGAACACACACACCATGACGAAAACACGAGAGGGAAAAGTATGGACGAGTCGCCGCTTCCTCTGACATCCACGCAGTGTATTACTTATAGAGAGGATGTGAGAGTGTACACACACACACACACACAGTCAGTAGACAAAAGTGTGTGTGTGTGTGTGTGTGTGTGTGGAAGTTGTATGAGGAAGAAAAATTACCACAAATCAGACAGTTTAACTTCCCTGACCTGCATGACCAGTTACACAAGTTACACTTACACACACACACACACACACACACACACACACACAGAACAAAAAGTTCGTACGTTTTTTAATCTGCATTTGTTTTTATTTTTATTTTTTAGCAAAATAGAATCTGTAACGTGAAAAACACAGGAATGACGAAGTATTTACAACACCGTTGTGCAGATTCGAGTTGTGTCCAAAACAA
The DNA here is from genome assembly GCA_033441845.1 of Pangasius mekongensis. Taxonomy (NCBI): domain Eukaryota; kingdom Metazoa; phylum Chordata; class Actinopteri; order Siluriformes; family Pangasiidae; genus Pangasius; species Pangasius mekongensis. The sequence continues at coordinate 31,718,715 of JAKKZJ010000003.1, forward strand.
AAAACAAAAACCTCTACTGAGCATGCACACACACACACACACACACCCCGCTGAGGTAACTGAGGGCAACATGGAAAGCTGTGCATCATTAAAACACACCGCTGCATCACCAGAGAGCAGAGCTTGTGTAGTTCCACTCACACACTCACACAATAACCATGAGGAAATAATGGATCATTTCATTCTTATGAAGAAGAAAAACACAAATACTTCCTGCTCCTAATGTGCAAAGTTCACCTGGTGTAAAGATACAACCACATGATCACCGGTCCAGTTTAATGATCTCACACACACACTCACACACACACGTCTGAGAATGACTAGGCATGTGCCGAACTTTATGTAATCTCACAATTCCTACATTTGATTCTTCAGGTACAGAACAGCTGCTCTGAGGAACTGAGGACTCAGACATCAGCGCGCGCACACACACACACACACACACACACACACACACACACACACACACACACACACACGTTCAGCAGTGTTTTGTGTTGTTCTCTCTCCCCGCTGCAGTCCTGAGTAAACACAGACGACACGACGATCCTCACCATCACGTCACAGCACGATACACTTCCAGCTCAGCGGGAGAAAGCACAGCATCTCAGGACTCTGCACATCTGATTCTCAGTCAACTTCAGATGAAGCTCAGGGATTATTTCAAGAGATAAGGCCCAATTAGACGCCGTTAGAGTTCTCCGATTTTTGGTTCTTGCAGGAGTTTGTAGGTTTGATTCCTCCGTCAGTTTTTGCGTAAAGCGTACTGCGAGAGTTTCCGGATCTTTACGCTGATCTCGGCTATTTTCCAGTCTGGTAAATTTTTTGTCAGTTCTGAATTTGACTCGACTTCTTTGCATAAAGTGTGTGTTATTTAGCTTAAGCTCTCTGTGCAAAAAAAAAAAAAAAAAAAAACCTTTAGATTCAGAATAAATATCTGTGATTGAGTTCATGGCTTTTTGAGGGCGCTGATTTTGCGCAGCAGCAGCTGCCGCCTGGCTCGGAGTTTCTTCCTCTCCTGCGCTTGCCGTCTCTCTCGCGCCCGCAGCTGCAGCAGGTACTCCGTGGCGTGGGTCAGGATGGCCACCTTGGAGGTTTTGGCAGACTCCGACAGACCCGGGATTTCGTTCCGGAGCATCTGGAAGCGGGATCGCAGGTCGTCCCTCCTCTTCCTCTCCAGGAAGTTCCTGCGCTGCTCGTTGGAGTCCTCGGAGTCTGAGCTGGCCGGAGAGGACGAGGAGGAAGAAGACGGAGCAGATAAGAGCGAAGGGTCAATCCGGACTCGCTTACCGAGCGGCTCTTCTTCATCGTCGTCGTCGTTGCCGTCAGGGTGGCGGCGGCGGCGGCGCTCGTCGTCGGATTCCGGAGACGGAGCGGCGTAGTTGTGCTGCTGCCGGTGCAGAGAGATGTGGAAGTGCTTCTTGCGCGGGCCGTGCGGGTCGGCGCTCACGGCGATGGTGATGGGCGTGCGAGTGCGCTTCTTCAGACGGTTCTCCACCGTCACCACATCGATCTCATCATCATCATCAGCATCATCATCTGAGGGAGAAACAGCACAGCGCATAATTAGACGCTTATACAAAGTCTTATAAAGCGTCTATGACGCTTCAAAAGTCCACAGACGTAACAGAACACAGGAGATTATACTGTTCTGTTAAAAATAATACATTTTTAGCCACAGTAAACAGCCATGTGTATAAGCTCTTTAATCAGCGTTAAGGTGTGCGTGTCAATTTCCATCTTTCTTAATTACACCAGACAGAATGTTCCAGTAGCTGCCCGTTTCTGCGATTTCTTCTAAGCGTTAAACTGGAAAGACGCAGAGAGTTTTCAGGCCATGAAACTCAACGAAACTTTCAGTTCAACAGATTCAAGAGACCTTAAAGGTCAAACCGAAGAGCATAAAAGATGCATGCAATGGTTCTGATAAAGAAACGAGTGCATGCAAAACGTCTTCACAGGCAGAAAAAGTTCCAGCAGCTTAATTTTTTTCCTTAAAAGCTGCACAGAAACGACAGCGTCGTCCAGGTTCGGTCATCTGTAGTCGCTCAGTGCGTTTTAACATTTTCCTGCTCGAGTGCATTCGATTCAGTCCGTCAGCAAACTGCAGGTGACGTCACTTCCTGTACTTAAACTGCAGGAACGGTCTAAAGTGTGAAAACTACGCTACGTTTCAAACACGCACAGTGGAAATAAAAGTTTACACCCCCCTGTTAAAATGGAAGGTTTTGAGATGTAAAAAACATGAAACCAAGATAAATCATGCCAGAACTTTTTCCCCCTCAATGTGAAACTACAGCGTATAGAAAATAAGTTAAAAACAATCAAGCATTTTAGGGAAAAATAAATGTACAATAACCTGGTTGCGCACGTATACACACACCCCTAAACGAACACGTTTTGTTGAAGCACTTTTTGATTTTATTACACCACTCAGAGTGGCAGCTAAAGCACGATGCTGCCACCACCATGCTTCACCGTGGGGATGGTGTTCTTTTGGGGATGTGCTTTTTTTTTTTTTTTTTTTTTTTTGCAATAAACCATACTTTTTGGAATTATTATACCTTCTGGAATTGGTCTCATGAGAACATTATACATTGTGCCACTTGGTTTGTGGTGATTTAGTTGAGCTTGGATGTTTTTTTGTGAGAAAGGGCTTCAGTCTAGCCGTCTACCCCACAGCCCAGGCCTGTGGAGAACACAAGATTGTTGTCACATGCAGAGTAATCAGGACGTGTCAGATGTTCCTGCAGCTCCCTTAACGTTGCTGTAGGTCTCTTTTGGTAGCCTTCCTGGTAAGATTTTGTCTTGTCTTTTGGCAAATTTTGGAGGGACGTCCTGTTCCTGGTGATGTCACTGTGGTGCTCCGATTTCTCCACTTCCTGATGATGGCTTTCACAGTGTTCCATGGTACATCTAATGTTTTGGAAATTTTTTATACCCCTCTCCTGCTTAAGATCTTTCAGCAAGTGAGATACCGTACATGCTGTGTAAGCTCTTTGCAGACCACGGCTTCAGAAACTCCTACAGAAACAGCTGATCTTTATTTGGGGTTAATCAGAATAAATTCATTGACAGCTGTATGATAATTACTTTAGAACATGAGACTGAATGTGATTGGTTCATTCTGAACAAAATGTGTGTGTATGGTGATGCAACCAGGTTACTGTAACTTTATTTTTTCTGATTTTTCCATAAAATATTTGCTTGTTTTTCACTTAATTTTTTTTTATACGCTGTAATTACAAGTTTCTGACACGATTTATCTTGCTTTCATTTCTTTTACATCACAAAAACCTGCATTTTAATCGGGGTGTGTAAACTTTTTACATCCAGTGTAACTGTGAGATGAAATGCGACATGAAGATCCTCGTTCATGGATTCACTTATTAAAAAACAAACGCCACTTCCTGTTCCCACTCCTGAAATAACGATGCGTCTCAGAACAGGAAAACGACCAAGCTGCGTTAAACAGGAAGTCACGTACGACTTCCTCAACAACATCCCTGCATTGTGGTCACATGCACGTGCTGGAGCTCTTACCGGACGAGTCCGAGCGCGACTCGGATCCTGAGGACGCCGGGGTTTTTTTGGTCTGGGACACGGGCAGGTTGAGGACGGCAGCGGGGTTCACACACCTCGTGACCTGTGCGTCGGTCTGTCTCGCCGCGCTCTGGATCCGCGGCGCGTTCACGTGCGCGAGTTCGTTCTGATGCGTTTCTGAGCGAGGGGTCGCTCTGGCGGCGTTGAACCCGCCGCTCCACATGCAGTCCTTTATCACCACGGAGCTCAGGTTCCCGAACACGTCCAGCGGGTCGAGCTTCTTCAGAGGAAGCACGCCGTAATCGTCCGACGCCCACATGCTCCGCTCCGACGCCGGCAGCGGGAATAACGAGCGTCCCGCGGAGAAGGTCCTGGAGGGAGACACGGGCGGCGTGGGGAGAAGCTCAAACTTCTTCCAGATGTCCTCGCTGGGCGCCGTGGACGTAAAGAAGTCTTCGATCCTACCGTCCATCTCGTCGTAGAAGTAGTGCTGGTGGTGATCACACTCCATGTCTAATCCCCACACACACACACACACACACACACAGCCGGAGTCACAACCTGCAGCACAACAACACAATCACATGCGTTAATATTCCAACATCACTGACTAGATGCTCCTCAGAGTCAGATACAGAGACGTCCACGGATCAGTGACGACATTTCGTTTTATTTTTATTTAACATCGCTGTGGTGAAGATCAGCACCATCACAACCATCCACTCATTATTCTTCAAAGAACGAGTAAATGTTTTTTAATCTAATGTTCACTGACTTAAAGCAGCAATAAACAAACAAACAAACAAACTCAATTCTAACTATAACTTTAACAAATCTAAAAAAAAAAGTGATACATCACGATACTACGATATTAATTCCTACGATACATGATGTGAACCACAGTATTTAGATTAAACACTCAAATATTTTATTTAAAATTTTCTTTTAAATATTTATCACAAAAAAATGAGAAAAGTAGTTCCAAACATTTTATAGTGTTAAAAAGATTAAGCACGAAATGTTAAAACATGAAATCCAGTCGATGTGAAATTAATTTTTTTAAATAATAAAAACATATATAATCGTAAATATTCTTACGTTAGAGTCCTGCACTCATCTTAAAAGCAATGTTTACAAAACCATTAAAGACAAAAACAAGAGGAAAGAGTAAAAAAAGAACAACTGATCCGGTGCTAATTAGACGTGACAGCGTCCATGTTTGATTGTAATTGTTTTGAATGAAATGTGCGGCGGCGGATCCGAGTCACTGGCCATACTGCGATACATTTCTATCGCGATAAACACCGATGTATCGTCCACCTTCAGAGCTCTAATGCACTACAGCGGAGCCTGGTGTAAGCGCGAGCTCACAATGCAACACAATGAGACTCGGGCAAAAGTCGCGTATTGCTGCTTTAATCCTGCTCTAGAGCACGCTTCCTCTCGATAATGACGGAGGCTGAGAGGTTAGAGAGCTAGATTAGATTTAGATTTACAGGGGTTTTTACAGCAGGTAAATCACCACACACACACACACACACACACACACACACAGTAACAGCACGTGCATACAGCAACATTACTATTGCTGTTACTGCTGTAGCGTTACAGTTTAATAAATTGCTTTTTTTAGGTTTCTGCACTACAGTGTACATGCTCACGACTTTTCCAGCAAAAAAAGGAAAAGATTTTTTGATGCATTTCTCAGTTTAGCGAAGAGAAAAGAAAAAAGAAAGAAAGACAGACAGACAGCAGTGCAGTCCCGAGTTAAAGTTAGTAAAGTGTACACATCCTCCTGAGCTCATGTCCAGCAATGCACAGGCAATGCGCTGCAGGAAAGAGTGAAGTGCTGCTCACATTTACCGTCTCATCTGTTCCGGTCCGGACTGAAGAGCAGCAGAAGAGCAGAAACCGGGGCTGAAGGACAAAGAAAGAGAACAATTGAACTTCCGGAACAAAGGAAGAGAGAAAAAAAATCTCCAGCGCCAAGAAGCAGGAACACTCCACACGCCGGGGTCTGCGTTTCAGAAATCCAAACTCACTCAGAAACGAGGAGGAAGAACAAAAAGAAGCGTTTAATTAGCGTCTATTAATTAAGCAACTACTGCAGCGCGAGACTCAACAAACCGCGCCCGCGCGCCACATTTCGCGCCACAGCTGCGCCTTTGTGTAGCCTTACTCACCCTAACCACGCCCACTTTCCCCTTTCTCCACACATAACCCCGCCCACTCATTTCCATAACCGCCGCGTTACCACAAACTCTCCTGTTTCTCAGCTTTCTCTTTGTCATTAGTTTACCACAACATGCTAAGCAAAGCTAACTAGCTAACTATACCTGTCTTAAAAAATAAATAAATAAATAAAATTCAACGTCAAAGTCACACAAACACACACACACAAAAGCGATGCTTGTTCTGTTCCACACAGGACTGGGGTTGCTAAGACAACAAACCACGCCCCCTCGTGACCACGTCACATGATACGTTTAAATATAACAGTAAAAGCCTTTACCTTTGGCTTATTATTATTATTAGTTACTTGTTTTTGTTGTTGTTTAATTTTTCAGTAGAATACAAGAATAAAAATATATTTGGGAGATGTGTATATGTTATATAGTTTATATATAATGAATTTATCCACAAACAAACAAAGATATGCAATAAAAATAATAATTAAAGTCAGCATCATGTAATATGTCCATTGAGGTGGGAGAAAAATGTTTATATATTTACACATATAAATATGTTTACACGTAAATGCACTGATTATAAACCTCTGAGACGCACAGGATGGAAATGTAATGGTTTGAATATTTCTATGCTAAAGTAAAAAATGATCATGCTGAACATTTCAGTCCACTTTACATCGAAACAGAAAGATTTCTTCATTTATCCTGATAAGTCAGAAGCTCTGTGTAACATAAAACATCAGCTAAAACCCTTTCCTGAGTGAAAATACAGCGCAATTTCCAGCACCGCTCAATAGGTAAAGTAAATAAATCACGTTTAACACGTAGCCTACATAAGGACCGGGCGATACGTCAAAAAATATCACATCACGATCCTCGAAGACATCCTGTTACGACACACAATACGCTTCACGATATTTAGCTTTGCTAACAGACAGCTAGTGAAAGGGTAGCTTTGCGTTTTAAAGAAATTTGTGAAAAATTACATAATATTAAGACTTTTAATGTGAACAAAACGAATATAGACGTAATTCACATCATTCCCTCAGTCCGTTTTTAACTTTAATAAGAGTAATAAAACACCACCTTTATCTGAGAGTTACGTAATTAAAGCAGAAATCTGCACTTTGGGTATCTGACCATTTGTAATTGAAATGCTTGAAAAGCTTTGGGCCTAAATGTGTGTGTGTGTGTGTGTGTGTGTGTGTGTGTGTGTGGTCCTGATACACAGATAATAAAAACATCTCCTGACTAATGAAGTGTGTGTGACGTGACGTGACGTGACGACGCCCTGAAGCTCATTTTCACCTCCACAAACATCAACGAGGATCAACTGCAGCTCTTCTCACCTGCTAGTGTGAAAGAGACTGAAATCACTGCGTGAACACACACACACACACACACACACACACACACACACACACACACACACACACACACACTTCATGCTCTTTGTTATGTGTGATTAGTAAAAGACTCAGAGATGCTGTTTAAAGTCTATTGTTGTATAAAGCCCTGATTTGACATGCGCATGTGTAATCACAGACCCTCTCTCTCTCTCACACACACACACACACACACACACACACACACACACAGCTCTCATTCACAACGAGCTATTAAGCCGTGCACACACACACACACACACACACACACACACTCTGACTGAACCCAGTCTGAAAGATTGGATGATTCAATTGGATTTGTTTTGCTTTTTTTTTTAAATAATCAGATACTCAGAAATACAGAAATACAGATAATCAGAAATCAAAGCCGTGACATTTAAACTCGTGATTAACTCGTGCTGGAGGATTTTTGTTGTTGTTTATTTATTCTGTTGATATAAATTGATTCTGTTGATATTCTGTTGATTTTCTGTTGATATAAATCTGATCTCAGAGAAGCCCAGGCTTTTAGTGTATTTAAATCTTCTCTCAAAACTTATTTCTTTAGGATTGCTTTTACTTGATGAATTTTTTTTTTTACTGCATTATTATTACTATTATTATTATTATTATTATTGAACTGTATTTTATGATTAACTTTTTAAATAAAGCAGCTTCAGCTATTTTATCACCTGAACTCGAGCATCACATTGTGTACTTCCTGCTGTTGAATCACTCTGGAGGTGTTTTATTGATAAAATCAAACTCATATCTCTCTTTCATCTGTCTTACCTTTAATATATATTTTTTTAAGAAAGACTTTATTGTCACACAGAGAACTACACTCTGTCTTACCCCGATCTCTGGATCCGAAGACACTCACTCACTCACTCATCACTACACCAGCACACTCACTACTGCTGCTCTCTTCGCGGAGTACGCAGCTGTTTGCGGTACATTTATCAAATCTTCTTCCTTTCTTTCTTTAACTTTTGTTTTGCACGACCACTCAACTGCCACTGCGTCTCCATTTTCTTCTTTGGTGCATTGGCTGAGTTTTTACTTTGCATTGTGTGTGTGATGTGTGAGCCTGAAACATCACCTCGGTGTTGACATGGGGTTTGAACAGACCAGTGATAATGATCTGTTTCTCGTAGCGCATTCGCCCACTTGCCCTTTACGATTAATCCGGCCCTGCTAGATTTTTTGCTAACAAAAGACAAACATGGAGAAAAAACAACCTAACTCTACATTCTCACTTGTGTGGAGTCAGTGTTACGGATTTAACAACTCAACTGTATGTCTGTATGTTGATGGATCTAAAGCTGATGCGTGTATATACTTCATTTAAAGGTATGAAGTGCTGCTGTGTTCACTGCTGAGGCTCTGAGCGGCCATTTTGATTTGACGTCACTGCCTGAACTCGGGGTTGAGGAGTCCGTCCCGATTTCCCAAGCAGGAGTCTGCGTTTTCTTCGTTTTTCAGAACCTTACAGCCTCTAGTCGAATGCAGCATTAGCATCATGGTTACCCGATCTGCGTCCCCTGCCTGATGTGCGCCGCACTTCCTGATGCTACTCTTGATCTGTGCAGCACATTTCACAACATTACCGCGGGGGGGGGGGGGGGGGGGGGGGGGGGGGGGGGGGGGGGGGCGGGGGGGGGGGGGGGGGGGGGGGGGGGGGGGGG
>JAKKZJ010000003.1:31777113-31790191 GCA_033441845.1 Pangasius mekongensis
TTCCATTTATTTCTGGAGATATTACAAAAGTTGTGAATAAAATTAAGGGGTGCCAATACTGCTAGGCGGGGCTGTATATGTATGTTTATGAGCTGCCTTTCTGACAGTGTGGGTGGAGCTTAGCAACCTTGTTCCCGATATGGGCCGGCGATTATGCTGCAATGCTCTTACCTCAGGAGCGGGAAGTCGAAGCTCGGAATGACGTCCATGCTTTCAAAGTGGGAAAACCACGGATGTCTCCACGTTCATCTTTTGTTAGTACTAGCTAGGCAGCTAACTGGTCAAAAATGATGAGTTATAAACTTTAGTCAGATGCAGCATTATTTCTGGGGCAGAAAAATCAAACTAGAACCCAAACTGAAGAGAATAACAACATGATGGATAACCGTTATCAGTAACATGCTATTGTTATTATTATTATTATTATTATTATTATTATTATTATTATTATTACAGTTTTAGAAACACTTGTGAAAAAAAATCACATACTGCACCTTTAAACCTAAAGGACTGTGATGAATCAGCTGGCTATTTAACTGTTTGATGTTGCTGATGTTGCTGTCGTGTCATCACTTTCTCTGATGATAAACAGGTTAATGTCAGTAAAATCTGGCACTGATTTCATCTGTTCCTGCGTCACTGATACTTACTGCCATCACCTTTTAGATAATAATTAAATAAATAAGCCCAGATAACAACACAGCTGGTGTGTAACTGAAGGATGTGGCCTAAAAAAACCCAAATCAGTAGATTAAGAGCTGATTATGTTTGCTGTTTATTTCCGGCAGGACTGTGGAAGCACGAACATCCACTGTTTCCGTCCACAGCAACAGCAGCGCAGCTGCAACTCAGGTTTATTTATAATTAATGCACTTGTTCTGATATGTTATTGTTTCTATAGTAACAGCTCATTCACACAGACTTCGCTGACAAATCGTGGATCTGTATGGAGACATTTATTTAACATTTAAGGAAGGAGTCTCCAGTGTCAACGCTTTGTAACAGTCAGATTTAAAGCTGTAGCTTTAAGTTTTGCGACATCTTCAGGACAGAGGAGTTTACGCTTCTTTGTGGTTTCTCGGTAACCTGCGTAACAAGCTGCGTTTATTTTTAATCTTATTAACTTTAAGAGAGAGAATGAAGAGCGGCTGGTGAGGGAACGAGTGTTTATAGCTGCTATAACGTAAGCGACAGCAGGAACTAACTTGTCACACTGATGTTCCGCAACATTGAATGTAACAAACAGATAAAAACATGTCATTTGTTAGTAAATAAAAATAGTCATTGATGGCAGATTGCTGTGCTGTAAGAGGAATTCTGATTAGGAGTCTGATTTAAGCAGCAGCTCCACAGCGCCATCATGTGGACAAATGGAAGCTTTATTGTGGCTTTTTATCTCTCTCTCTCTCTCTCTCTCTCTCTCCCTCTCTCTCTGTGTGTGTGTGTGTGTGTGTGTGTGTGTGTGTGTGTGTGTTGCTGGACTGAGTAGTTCAGAGCTCATGGTTCTCAATCACAACCCATCATTACTGTTTAATGTTAAATCCCAACCTCAGTAACTCCAACAATTTGCCTTATATATTAATGTTCAAGAATAAAAAACCCAATAAAGTCATAAAGTGTCCCAGTCTGCAAAATGTTTTGAGTACTCCAGGTGAAAACTACACTTTATGGCCAAAAGTATGTGCACCCCCGACCATCACACTCGTACGTGCTGTTGAATAAATCTCATTCCGGGTTTATTCCCCTTGCTGTTATAATGAGCTCCACTCTTCTGGGAAGCTTTCCATTAGATTTTGGAGCGTGGCTGAAACTTGACGCCTCTCAGTACGGCAGAGCCGGCGTTAGTTTGGTTGGCGGTCAATGCTAAGTGTAATTAAAGTGTACTTTTATGAGTAATTTACCTACACATCTGAAGTAAATGTTGATGTTTAATCAAGAGAAATAAACAGATAGAAAATAGCTTCAGTCAATAAGTTAGCTTCAGGCCCTGCGTCTGTATTTCCTGTAAAATAGAAACCGTAACACACTTTTCTTTGCTGTCATGTAACAGCTCAGCGATTTCACTCGATACTAATCGCAGTTTTGTCATTTTAGACACTGACTACATTTAACTGCACATCAATATTCTGATATTTCCAGAATTTGGCGATATTTTAATTAGTGCTGAGTCATGCATGTAAACGCCGCAATCCTATTGCCCGATTCGGACAATATTCTGATTCCCGTCCCTGGAAAATGCCTGTTTTAATCTGAAATGTGTTGCATGTAAACACCTTATTCAGAAGATCCACTGATAAGAGACGCATGCGTGTGCTCAGTCTGCAAGGAACTGTGGGTGCTAACAGATGCTTAGCGTAACAGACGCTTACCGACTCTTCCTGTTTCGAGGCGGAGTTGTTGGGCATTACTGATGGTGAGAAGTGGTAGAGTCCTCATTAAATTAGTGTGGGAAAGTAGTAATAAGACTGATAACTGATAAGACTGATAACTGAGCGGACTCTGTAACCAACAGCAGCATGCTCAATCTCCCGGGAAATAACAGCGGGAAAAGAAAAGCACATGTTCAGATCGACGAACTCACAACAACCACAACCACGTATACAGGAATATTCCCATTCCTGCGTGCATATAAACATCGTATTCGGAATACGGCTGCAGCCCGAATACAGATCTTAAACGGAACTATAAAGTAGGAGCAGGACCGTCGGAAAAACACGACAAAGAATCACAGAGTATTAGCAAGCTAGCTGATATTAGCATTAATTATTCTCTTTTCCCTTGAGTGATGCGTGGTGTAAGGGCATTATGTTTCTGTGGTGTGAATCACGTATCAATAGAACAGTAATAATAATAGTAATAATCAATAAAACTGTGTGTGTGAGACAGTAAAATCCCGAGTGACCGGGTGATGTGACGACTTGCTGTTGCCACACCCACGTTTCCTATAACAGCACATTCCTGAGTGTTTTATTCCTCTTACACCACAGCTATTTATTTACATTTACATTATTGTATTTATTAAAGAATGACACATCATACTTTTATAAGTTTATAGGTAAATTTAATGTAATGTATTTACTTATAGCAGCTATAAACAGTCGTTCCATCACCAGCCTCTCTTTTCTCTCTCTTGAAGTTAAAAAGACAAAAAGAAAAAAAAGCAGAAACTGCAAAGTGTAAACTCCTCTGAAACTTAAAGTTACAGCTTTACCTCTGACACTTACAAAGCTCTGACACTGGAGACTCCTTCCATAAATGTTAATTAGACATCTCCTTACCGAAAACTTCACCACATCAACGATTAATTTAATCCGTTTATGTGGAGCGTCCGCATTAGCGCATTCATATAAACCTGTGATTTCAGCTGCACTACTGTCAGAGCTGCTGTTATAGAAAATTCATCAACACCTCCTGACCAATCACAATCCAGAATTCATCAGATACATACAGACAGACAGATGCGCACTTCAGACTGTGTTTAATGTTTTAAAATTTTGAAAAAAAAAAAGACCTGGTTATAATCCAGTGTGCATGTCAGTGGTGATTATAAGGTGCTTTAAAAAAAATAATAAATGAAAATTTAACATACTGCTCTTTAAACGAAAGCGATTGCAGGCTACATAAAAATGCCTGTTATTAATTATAACATCTCAAACATGCTGTACTGCTTCGTGTAAATATATCTCAGATAATTATGAATTCAAAACATCACAACAAAGACAATAAGCGAAAGAAAAGCAGTTAAACAAGACCAGAGATAACTCTAGAGTTTGGATGAACATCAGATCGCTCTTTCTTAACAATAAGTTAGAGAAATTGTTTTTTTTAATAATACAGCAGAAATTAAGGAAATTATAAAAGTCCTAATTCAGTGATTCCCCAGATACAGGCTAGTAGTGCACGAAGAAATGTCATATATTAAAATCAAACATAACTAATCAAGGTCCAGTCAATAGACCTGTTTAAATTTGTTCTGGGCAGAAAGTTAGAACTGTACATCGCAAATTATTTACATCATCATAAATTCTCTAAATGTCAGAAAGACCAACACCTTCTGCGAAGAAAAAAAAAACCCAAAAGCTTTTCTACTGTTTTACAAATACAGAATTCTCACGAGTTCATACTTTCGCACTGCAAGTGTTCCTGATTGCTTGCTTTGTCCTTTTCTTTTCAATCTCAATGTCTTTCTCTTCAGCTTTCCTTCCTGCATTAATTCCATCCAAATCTACCGTCTTTTTTTCTTCCGCTTCCTCATTCTTTAATTCCTTTTTTATTTCATCATTCTTTTCTCCACGTCTTCAACATGCAATGACCTTTCTCTCTCTCAGAGAGCCTTGTCACTTCGGTTTCCTGCTCACCACACACTGGCGCCATCTTGTGTCACTGGGGATTAATTACAGTCTATGAATTTCAAAAGTAACAGCGTCCCATTCGTTGAATCGTCCATCACCTGCTGGACAACAAAGACATTCAGCAAAGCATGAAAACATGAACTTTTTGTTCTAAATGCGACTTGTGTATCCATTAAATAGAGAATTAAAAAAAAAAAAAAAAAGTCATTTCTCATTTCTGGAACTTAATAATTGCTATATTTTATTAGCATTTCTAACGTTGTAGCTCTTGTAGACATTTGGATTTGTTTTGGATAAAAATAAAAGCCGTAAGGCCTTACCTTCTTTTCTCTGGCTGTGCTCACTGACCAGCAGTTTGCACATGCTCAGTGTCCGCATTACTCTCTGAGGAATTATGGGTAATATTTTCACTCTTAGCACTAGGCTTCTTAGCGACTGGAGGAGGGACTTTGGCTTTTGTATTCTGGGGATCAGCAGCGGGTTTGGATGTTTGAGAAACAGATTTCAACTCGTACACCAGCGTCTTCCTCAGATCTGATTTGGACTCTGGAGATGAAGGAGATTTTTCTATCACCACCTTCTTTGTGCTTTTGGAGAAGATGAAGTTTGCCGTGGATGTCGGCGAGATGGCCCCTGCGGACAGCGGAGGGGAATGCAGCAGACTCAGGCGCTTCGCTTGGTTGTCTGTAGACGACATGGCAGCGGTTTTCAGACGAATGGCATCCTGGAGGGACATGGAAGATGAAGGAATGCTAACTGGAGGCACTTTTTGAGCAGGACTGATTTTAGGAGATGTGGGTATTGAAGTTTGGGGCTTTGGAATTTTAACTTCTTGCTCTGGTTGTACCAATGCTGTACTGGATTCATTTTGGATTTCTTTTATGTCATTGGCAATGAGTTGATCTTTTGGTTCAGGAGGGGTTAGCGTAGTTGATGGTTCATTTGGGATTTCCTGCACAGTGAGCTTTGGTTCAGGTTCTACTTTGTTGGGTATTTGGGGTACTGAATCAGCAGACACGGCCTCTTTGATTGGTTCAGTGCTTGCTTGTTGAGTTTTTTGGTCTGTGATGCTGACTAGGCTGTTGGGTTCAAGTTTTACATCCGATGAAACCTGTTCAGCACTTCCAGAGAGTACCTTTGGTTCAGCTTTGGTTTGGGTGTCTGATGGTGGAGCAGTGCCCTGGTTTTCCTGTACGGTAGTTGCAGGTAGACTGTCATTTTTCTGATCTGTAGCTGAATGCGAAGCAAGATCGGGTGTATTCAGAATCAGAGATCTTCTTTTCGGCTTTTGGGGTGCCTCTTGATTGGTCTGATGCTTTGCTTTTTGAAGTCCACCAGGAGTTTCAGCTTGGCTCACGTTGAGCTTGATTGACCTGAGACGGACTTTCTGTAATAAGGACGGTGTGACCATCGGGGTAGGACTTTCCTCTGTAGTTGCAACGGTGTGGGTGGTCGGCGGAGGCGGCTGTTTCTCCTGTTTTTCAGCTGTGATAGCTTTGACTTCTTTCTTGAGATCTATGGGTAGTGGAGGTGGTGTAGGAACATTAAATGGTGTGGACGTGACTTGAGCTTGCTTTGAGGATACGTCTGGTGGGGTTTGCTTTGGAAGAGCAGGGACTGCCTTAGGAGAAGGAGGGATCAGTGGTGGAGGAGGAGGGATGGCTGGCGGAGGAGGAGTTCTTGATGTCGGAGGTGGTGGGATTGCCAGAGGAGGAGGTGGCATTGCTGGTGGAGGATGTGGGATCATTGATGGAACAGGTGGGATCATTTGAGGAGGTGGTGGGATTTTCTGTGCTGGTGAAGATGCAGCTTCCTCTAATGTTGAAGGCTGTGCATCCTGTAGCACTGGGAGCACTTTGAATAAAAACCTTAGAGAAGGTGGCATGGGTGGAGCTGGATAGTCTGTTTCTTCCTGCCCACCTGGTGGATGTGGAGGGGGTACCTTTGTAGGAGGTGGAGGTGGTGGGAACAAAGGATGTGGAGGGGGACATATGATCTCATCAAAAGGTCCTTGGAACTGGGCGGAAGCATCTTCTTTTAGAGGTTTTACTTGGTCTGTCGGGGGCAGGGGAGGTATGTGTTCAGGAGGTGGTGAAGGAGATGGGGATGGACGGACATGGGCAAGCCCGGGTAAAGGCAGAGTGTTGCCATAACGAGGCTGAACATCAACGGACGTCTGTGTAGGAGTAGTTCTATATTGCGTGTCTGAGGCCACGGCTTCTTGAGTTAGAATTTTAGGTGCTACTATACTGTCCTTCATTACATTTGTTGCTTGACTTGTTGCTGGTATTTTCCCTTGAGCCATCTGGATTGGAACTTCAAACTTCAGACCTCTCTTTTGGGCCCAGTGCTCCAAGTTGACAGGTCCAGGTCCACACAGTAGTTCGAAGGTGCGCTGATTGTGTGCCCATGTCTCAGGAGGAGGTGGAGGTGGAGCTAGAACTTTGGGAGGATCTGGAACATCAAGGAGCGCCATAAGAGTCGTCACAGCTGGTGAAGCAACCACACCATTAGCGGTTAGACTTTTAATAGACGGCAGGAAATGCTTGAGATTATTCTGGTGACTCCTTCCATTAGTGTGTGAATAGAGTATGTTGCCTGTATGCATTGGAAAGCCTTTCTTTAACTGTAGCTCTGCCAACACTGCTCTCTGGCTGGTCAAGTTCTCTTTAGATGGAACAGCTGTGCCGCCGTTCTGACTTGTATAGGCACTGTATGGCGATTCCACTTTCTGAGACCCATTTTCCAGAGACTTATGCTCAGCTATGGTCCTTGCATACATACGTGAATGCAGCGAGTATGAACGACTTGGGGGAGGTGGTGGTTTCTTGCTCTTTTTCATCACTGATAGGCTGCGATTAAAAGGACCTGTGGATCCTGACTTCTTCCAGGCTTCCTCTTGTTGGTTGTTACCATTCAATTGCACAGGCTCAACAGGGGTATTTTGGGCACCCGAATTATATCTGACCATGGGAGGTCTAGAATTGTCCTCTGCCTGACTTGTCCTGCTGGCTACTCGAGGAGTGCTGCTGCTAGAAATGGTGGAAGAATCCGAGACGAGTGTCTCGGATGATCCTGAGCGGCTCCAGCCAGAGCACTCTGAAAGGGTGGCAGTCCGACGGGTGGAAGCCCGAGAAGAGACCTGCGAGGACATCAGTGATGGAGCTCGTGAGGAGAGTCGTGAGGATGCCCGGGATGAGGCTCTTGATGGAGCTGGACTGGCCGATGCCAGGCTGCTCTTGCTCACCATGCGAACGCTACTGCGACTTCTGTTGCGGCTGAGTTCAACCACGTCCACAGATGGAGGCAGTATCGCATTTGGGATGATCTTGGACATGTACGTAGCCTCAGGGGAGACGTACATCACTGGATTGGATGAAGAGGTCCCTGACGTGGTCATCCAGGGAACAGCTAGTGAATTCGGTCTCTGTGGATCAAACGACTGTGGGAACAGGTGCTGGAGTAGAGAGAGGTCATCCTGCTGTCCCTCCTGTGGAGGGAGCTGTGTTTTATCCTCCATTACAGCCTGAAGACTGTTCATGTTCTGCAGGTGCATTATTGCTCCGTCTGGGACCGAGGCGATGGATATGCTATCCAGAGTGGGAATGACGGTGGAAATACTCACACCTCCATTGGACAGCTGAGCATCAGTGAACTGGGATGCTGTCCATGCAGCTCGGTCAAGCCCTTGGGTTAGGAAATTAGTCAAAAATGTGTATTAGTGAGGCTAAAATACACGATTCATTTTTGTGTTTAAAGTTTTGTGTTTTAATAAGAACACATACCAAGTTCTTTCTGTACATGTCTTGGTATTCCTTTGACCATACCCGCCTTTTTCACCTTCGGTTTGCTCTTCTTGTGTTTCTTGTCCTCTTTCAGTGGCCTGAAGGTGGAGTCTGCATGCAGGGGCACAACAAGAAGATAAACACTACCGAATCAAAGGTAAAAATCAAAACTCTTACACTGGCTTAAAGTTCGCCATGTGACGTTACTCTCCACAGTACTCTCCTTGGTGTACCCAACTACAAAGAAATGAAGTCATTCTTCTACGCAAGACCGTACCTTGGCGTGTGAGTCCGGAACGTGAAGACTGATAGGAAATGATGGAACGCGTGGAGATCGTATCAGCAGCAGTACTCTCAGACTCGGACATTCTCAGTTCACTGAAGCTCATATCGTCGTCCGTACGAGCCGTCACTGTTGACTGAACGAAAAAGGATGATATCCACATAAAAAACTTCTTAAAAATAACGAATGGTAATACCTTCATGTGCGCATTTCTCCCGACTCAGTGTTTTTTTTAAGCTACCCGTTGATGAGGTACTTACAATGACGCTCTGGTCGTCCTGATAGTCCACACCGTTTCTGTTTTCTGGAGAATATTTATAAAACAAAGTTGTTAATACAATCTAAAATAAAAAAGCTGATTGTAGGGCAATGTGAGACATTTTTAATGTACAGTTTAGCATTTGCAGTTCGCCGTTAGCCTCATTTTATACGTCTATTGTTAGCTGCGATTAACCATAAAACTTTCACCTTGTCCTAAAATGACTCAAGTTTAATTGCTTTATGAGGACATACCATCTTGCTGCAGGAGTTTCAGGCCCTCCTGAGCCTCCATGTGCAGATCCTGTACATATTTTGGCCGATTTCCCTCAATAAACACATTCTCTTGGAAGTGCTGTAGAGGACATGATGTCTCACCTGCCACACCAGGGGCTACAGAGAGAGAGACAGACAGAAAGACAGGAAGAGAGAGAAGCGAGAGAATATTAAAACCTTTTCTCGATGGGGAAGGGTATTCTTTAATATTTGTGTGTTATGTGTTGTATGTTAGAATGCTAGTAAATTATTTGTACAGAAACAATAGTCCTAATTATAATCATTGAAGTTGATTAGTATTTATGAAGATTCAATAACCAATTTCCCTCCAAGATCATTAGAGTTAGAGTACATTCAGTATTCAGTATTACATACATCTTTAATATAATAATATATTTAATATAATTTATTGTATTATTTGGAATTTATGTACCTTTGGAAAACAACAACAGCAACAAAAAAATACCCGTACATTAACTTTCTAAGTCAAAAGGTACAGCAGTGGACTTCACAGCCCAGTTATCTTCTACAGTTTTGTTTCTGTAAACAAAGCTACAAACAGGTACAGTCCTAAAAGTGAAGAGAATTTCTTGGTCCATTTTTCTACTTGTAGAGTAAATAAAGATCTTAACTCTACTATATCTCCACTAGAGGGCATAACTGAATCACAGCTTATTTTAAAATGCTGTTGCACAACTTGCTACTTGCAACTGCTAGTAGTTGAAGGGGATTAAAAAAAAGTGATGTATCTTCTGCTCCACTGGTGTGAAAAAAAAACACAAGCAGTTTTTCAATAGTGTGGCGTAAAAGATGTAGCAAGATTTAAACACTCCAGACGCCATCAGCGTATTTGAGTTGCTCATTTTGTACACGTTTCCTAATGAACAGGAAGTGACTCAGCACCTAGAAGAAGCTTAAACAACAATTTCGCCCCATGAAAATAAAACCTTGGGAGAAATTCCCAGTATAATATTCATTCTAGCCGAATATCACAGTTCACTGCACTACGGTTTTGGTGTAAAGCTTAAATATAATGTTCTTTTAAAGTGAACATGTTAATAGGAATCACTCAGAGCCTTCAGGAGTTTATCACAACTATGTAGCCACGTTCTCTTGTTTTTTTTTTTTTAATATAATAATCTCATAATCTCTGTCAAGGCATTTGGCGTCGCCTTTAATTTTCCTCTGGAGCTACGAGGCTAATAAGTAATGGAGGCGTATAGCCACCAGTTTGGTGCAGTGGGTCTAAATTTTATCCGAGTTCATGTTCTCACTACAGAAGTTCCTCAGGGCTCGGTTCTTGGTCCACTCTTGTTCTCCAAACAAAGTAAATCCTTACTTCTGTATTCCACACAGGTATCTCAGACGGCCTTTCTGACATCACTTCCAGGATGGAGACTGAAATTCACCTGAAACTCTACGTCCACAAAACACAGAACTGTTCTTTCTACCAGGTGAGAACTCTTTCCTTCACCGTCGACGTTTAGCCAAATAAATACATGTTAAATGTATATCTGTTAATTTAATACTCGTAGGTGTAAAAATTAAATTACTCTTGTACAGAGGGAAAAAAAAGAGACACTATAGTAGGGAATACACAGAGTGGGTGTGTATAAATGTATAAATAACGAGTTTATTATAGTGTTTATGTTACTGACCACATCCAGTGTTGAACCCACAAGCAACACAGCATCACAAACCCCCACAACATTTAATCCATTTTTTACTATTTATCTAAGGAAACGATTTGAATATTATATACATTAGGCAAGTTATCACATTTATTTACAAAACCCAATAGTGTTCTTTTAAATTATTATTATTATTATTATTATTATTTCTAAGATTTCCACTCACAGAAACTCCTCACTACTTACACTGAGCATCATTAACAGCTAGTTTTATTATTAAAATCACACTTACTAGGTTTTAACTTATTGAGTTAAAAACTAAATGAACTTTGTTGTGACAGTATTCAACAACAGCAATCATCATCATCATCATCATCATCACCATCATCATCATCATCAAGATCATCACACACACACACCCTCAGTACTTACTATTAATCAAAGACTGAAAATATTAAAACTCTCAACTTTGCAAAAAAGCTCTGTCTTACTCTCTGTATCTCTCTCTCTCTCTCTCTCTCTCTCTCTCTCTCTGTGTCCGTCTGTCTCTCACCATTCTCTCTCTCTTTCTCTCTGTGTGTCTCTTGCTGTCACTCTCTCTTTCTTTCTCTCCTGCTCTTTGTATCTATCTCTCACCACATCTCTCTCTGTCCTTTTTTTCTCTCTCAGTCTGCCCCTGTCTCTCTCTCTCTCTCTCTGTCTCTGTCTCTCTCCCTGTCTCTGTGTGTGTGTGTCTGCCTGTCTCACTCTCCCACATGCGAGTGCAAACACACACGTTGCACAAACTCCACTTTGCCCTGACTCGCCCTCTCTCCCTTCAGGCTCCAGGTGTTTGCTGATAGAGAGATAAAGAGGAACGCAGAGAAAATGAAAAGCAGGAAACTAGAATGTATAAAACTGAAACTGCGAGCTAACTAGAAATCAGTCAGTGTTGATTCTGAGCTGTACGAGACTTCTGTAGGTGTTAATTCAACACTTTTGACTGTGTGTGTGTGTGTGTGTGTGTGTGTGTTAATGAGCATACTAGCTCAAGAAATGCAGCTGGAATTTATTTACCACTCTCAGAGATCAGACACTGGATTAGCTGCACAGTGACTGATGTCATGGTAAATGATGTCATGGTGCATGATGTCATCATCCGAGGTCAGACAGTCAGACATGTTCATCAAAAAATTACTAACATCATTATGATTACTAACATCAGTCACAGGTAAGTATCCTAATGTGTGTGTGTGTGTGTGTGAGAAAGAGATCATACGAGACAGTTATGTCTGATGGATCATGGAGGTATACACACACACACACACACACACACACACACACACACACACACACACACACACACACACACACACACACACACACTCTTTAAAGAACAGCTTCAGACGAAATCTTTTCCAGGAGAAAGAAAACTATTCGGACATGCACGGACTTGCTGCGCTCAGACGCCTAAAGCAGGAAATAGTTCAGTGTCAGTGATCAAGTGTGGAACGATAGGATACAGCAATACAGCGGTACGGCACACATGCATTTACACAGAGATACTGAGACAGCGATAAAGAGGTACAGACACACAGAGACACAGTGAGACTGCGACACAGTGACACAGCAATACAGAGACACAGAGATACTGTAAGACAGGGATACAGTGACACAGTGAGACAGTGACAGAGACACAGTGAGACAGTGACACAGTGAGGCAGAGATACTGTAAGACAGGGATACAGTGACACAGAGACAGGGATACAGAGACACACTGAGATAGTGAGATGGCGATACAGACACAGTGAGACAGTGACACAGAGACAGTGGTACAGTGACACAGAGACAGTGGTACAGTGACACAGTGAGGCAGAGATACTGTAAGACAGGGATACAGTGACACAGAGACAGGGATACAGTGACACACTGAGATAGTGAGGCAGCGATACTGACACAGTGAGACAGTGACACAGAGACAGTGATACAGTGACACAGAGACAGTGATACAGTGAGATAGTGACACAGTGAGACAGTGACACAGGGATACAGTGACAGAAACAGTCAGACAGTGATACAGTGACACAGTGAGACAGCAACACAGTGATGCAGAGACACAGAACCAGTGAGACAGCAATACAGAGACACAGTGTTACAGCGACACCGATTTTAAATTCTCCGTTCTGATTGGTGTAGAAAGTGTTAATTAATTAATTTATTAAAAACACAGCTCTGACAGTTCTTTCCGTAAATCACACGCTTACATCGATTGTTATTTACACATTTTCTTCATATTTAATTGTAGTTAATATTTACTTAATAATGTGATTATTGATTGTTTGTTTATCTTTGTATGCTAACACTTCATTTACAGGGACTTGGCAAACACTCCACTGAATTTAGCGTAACCTAAAAGCTGAACGGATTCACAGTCAAACGTAAAGTGAGGCCCTGCCCACGACGACTCAGGGCCCCCCGTCACTCAGCCACATCAGGACACGCCCTCGATTCATG
>JAKKZJ010000003.1:31804741-31807300 GCA_033441845.1 Pangasius mekongensis
CTCTGTAACTCTGTACCTCTGTATCTCTGTACCTCTGTATCTCTGTACCTCTGTAACTGTACCTCTGTATCTCTGTATCTCTGTAACTCTGTACCTCTGTACCTCTGTAACTCTGTACCTCTGTACCTCTGTATCTCTGTATCTCTGTACCTCTGTACCTCTGTACCTCTGTATCTCTGTACCTCTGTAACTCTCTATCTCTGTATCTCTGTAACTCTGTACCTCTGTAACTCTCTATCTCTGTAACTCTGTAACTCTGTAACTCTCTATCTCTGTAACTCTGTACCTCTGTAACTCTGTACCTCTGTATCTCTGTACCTCTGTATCTCTGTACCTCTGTATCTCTGTACCTCTGTACCTCTGTATCTCTGTAACTCTAACTCTGTATCTCTGTAACTCTGTAACTCTCTATCTCTGTAACTCTGTACCTCTGTACCTCTGTAACTCTGTAACTCTGTACCTCTGTACCACCGTAACTCTGTACCTCTGTAACTCTCTATCTCTGTATCTCTGTACCTCTCTAACTCTGTACCTCTGTATCTCTGTACCTCTCTAACTCTGTACCTCTGTATCTCTCTATCTCTCTACCTCTGTAACTCTGTACTTCTGTAACTCTGTACCTGTCCTCACACTCTACAAAGATTTCAGTTAAATTATTAACATTTTGTTGCTGAAGTCATTTTTCCATTTACATGAGAAACTACTGTATAAAACTGATTTTGGGGCGGAGCTAAAGCATGAGTTTTTATTTACTACTTAATCATTTAGATCCTATAACCATCACCCCCTGTAATCATCTTTACGCTCGTTTACTTGAAGCCTAAAGGCTGGAATTCTTCAGATTCCTGTAAAGCTGTAGTGTACAGCCACCTCCACACCTTCCGACTATGTCTTCCGACTGCGCCTGACGACTGCGCCTGACGACTGCGCCTGAGGACTACGCCTGAGGACTACGCCTGAGGACTACGCCTGACGAATGCGCCTGACGACTACGCCTGACGACTACGCCTGAGGACTACGCCTGACGAATGCGCCTGACGAATGCGCCTGACGAATGCGCCTGACGAATGCGCCTGACGACTGCACACTGCAGGCTCGCTGCAGCTAAAGCAACTTCACTGGAAAATTTGTTAACTAGCCACTACACTAATATGCTAATTCGCTAGCAGAGCAGCTTCATCAGAGGAAGCGGAAGAATGTGATGTATGTCTGGCTCCTGTTTAATCAGCTCTGTGGAGAACTCAGATTAAATATGCAGCAATGCCTCAAGCCCCACATTTAACAAATATCTACCATCTATAAACATCTAACAAACATATTATAAACATCTAACAGCTTATAATCATCTATCACACACACACACTCACGTCCCTGAACACACACACACGCTGCAGAATATGTACACACACACACACACACACATGCTGCAGAATATATACACACACATGCTGCAGAATATGTACACACACACACACATGCTGCAGAATATATACACACACATGCTGCAGAATATATACACACACGCTGCAGAACACACACACACACACAGACGCTGTAGAATATACACACACAAACACACACACTCTGCAGAATATATACACACACACAGACGCTGCAGAATATACACACACACAAACACACACACACGCTGCAGAATACACACACACGCTGCAGAATATATACACACACACACACACACACACGCTGCAGAATATATACACACACACACACACACACACACGCTGCAGAATATATACACACACACACACACACACACACACGCTGCAGAATACACACACACACACACACACGCACGCTGCAGAATATATACACACACACACACACACACACACACACACACGCTGCAGAATACACACACACACACACACGCTGCAGAATACACACACACACACACATGCTGCAGAATACACACACACACGCTGCAGAATACACACACACACACACACACACGCTGCAGAATACACACACACACACACACACGCTGCAGAATACACACACACACGCTGCAGAATACACACACACACACGCTGCAGAATACACACACACACACACACTGCAGAATACACACACACACACGCTGCAGAATACACACACACACACGCTGCAGAATACACACACGCTGCAGAATATACACACACACACGCTGCAGAATACACACACACACACGCTGCAGAATACACACACACACACGCTGCAGAATATATACACACACACACACACACACTGCAGAATATATACACACACACGCTGCAGAATACACACACACACACACACGCTGCAGAATATATACACACACACGCTGCAGAATACACACACACACACACACACACACAGCAGAATATATACACACACACACACACTGCAGAATATATACACACACACATGCTGCAGAATACACACACACACATGCTGCAGAATATATACACACACATGCTGCAGAATATATACACACACATGCTGCAGAATACACACACACACACACACACACACACACACACACACACACACACACACACACACACACACACACACACACAC
>JAKKZJ010000003.1:31813830-31816330 GCA_033441845.1 Pangasius mekongensis
TGTGTGTGTGTGTGTGTGTGTGTGTGTGTGTGTGTGTGTGTGTGTACCTGCTGATCGTGCCAGTTGAAGCAGTGTGTTTTGAAGTGTGTGACCGCGGCTCTGTAACACTCGTACTCTGTCAGCTCCTGATGCTCCTCAATCACCTGCTGAACCTCCAGGTGTGTGGCCACCACCCGCTCCGCCACCTTACGCACAGTGTTCGCCAGCAGCTCACGCACCTACACACACACACACACACACACACACACACACACACACACACACACACACACAGAGCTATACTATCTGCCCCATCAATAACATCACTATGAAGAACACACAGATCTTCCTCCATCATCATCATTATCACCTTCATGTGGGCATTGATCTCCATCAGGTAACCCCTGGCAACGGTGATGTCATTGCTCTTCATCAGCTTCCTCTTCAGGACGGAGAGGTAGACGTCGGGGCTGGGTGTGATGTCACGGCGTGTAACCCGGGGCAACGACATGGGTTCAGCCGGCCTGGCTCCGCCCAGAGAGTTACCCTGGAAATGAATCACCTTCATACTGGACATGGTCTGAGACACACACACACACACACACACACCAGTTAATAAAGGAGATCAGGTTTGTTTATTTTGTTTGTGCACTGTCACTCCATATGTGTGTGTGTGTATGTGTATGTGTGTGTGTGTGTGTGTGTGTGTGTGTGTCACACACCTTGTTTCCGTACTGCATGACGTGGCTGGTGTTGGTCTCGCTCTTGACGATCTTAAACTGCTTACTAAGTGTCTCTTTACTCAGATCCTCCTGTAAGCGCACACACACACACACACACACACACACACACACACACACACACACACACACACACACAGGTCAGACAGTAGACAACACCAATTGTTCAAAAAAATCAGTAGATTAAATGTTAACGATCATCGTTATTTTGATCGACATTTTTAGTCAAAAAGCCAGAAAGTGCCATTAAAACAAAACACACTAAAAAAAAAAAAAAATCATTTTTTATAATTCCGATCATTAACTTAACGGGAATTTGATTCCCGCTTCCTGCCCAGATCTTCCCAGGATAAGCTCCGGATCCAAGCGCAGCCCTGAGCAGGATGAAGTTTTATTTTAAAATCTGTTTTACTGACTCTTGGATGAAACGTTCAGTTAAAGGTGTAAAAGCGTTGAAACGTTTCCTCAGAAGTTTAAAGTTTCTCACCACGTCTGAATCCTCCATCCAGTTAACGCTGTACACGTCTCCCAGATACGTGTCTCTGGCCTCGTCGTAGTAACAGGCGTAGGACGACTCGTGAGGGTTCGCCGCCGTGGTGGCGTAAACTGAGGATTACAGAAGAGATCATCATCGTCATCATCATCATCATCATCATCACTGTAACGTTTCAGTTTGACATCCGCAGAGAAATTTCTCTTCACCTCGATGTAAAACATCTGGACTGAATCAGACCCCGACGCTCAGACGCGAGTTAAGATCATTTGCGTGCGACTGCACGACACCGTAGCGAGCCTCGTGTTGTGTAATCGACCACGACGATGATGAATTTTACGCTTCCGGTAAGTCATGACTCAGTGTTTTATTCCACGACCAACTCATAGTTTCTGTTCTTCCTTTTCCTTTATCATGACTGGCACGAAACACAGAGACACGGGTGGGGCGTCATGGGGTTTTGAAATCGGGACACACGCAAGCACGCACACACACGCACGCACGCACACGCAAGCACACGCGCGCACACGCGCGCACACGCACGCACACGCGAGCACACACGCGCACGCACACACGCAAGCACACACGCAAGCACACACGCAAGCACACACACACAAGCAAGCACACACGCGCACGCACACACGCAAGCGCAAGCGCACACGCACGCACACACACGCACGCACGCACACGCAAGCACACGCACGCACACGCGAGCACACACGCGCACGCACACACGCGCACGCACACACGCAAGCGCACACGCAAGCGCACACACACACAAGCAAGCACACACACACACACAAAGCAACATAGCTGTATTTCTGATACTCATCTGTATTTGCATCATTACAGTCAAATATTTTTCATCCTTTAACTCGACTACCATCCACTCGCCCCGCCCACATTTACTGTTTTTATATATTTTTTAAATTCATATTAATTCAATAACAATGAATAAATAATGATAGTTAATAAAAGTTACTAGACTTCATTACTAATAAATTTTTATGAATTACGACCACCGTGTAACCGCTTCACTGAAACGCAACGGTGCGATTAAATAAAAATAAAAATAAAAGAACAGGAGATCAGACGAGATTTTATTCGGTTATTTCTCAAACCGAATCCGTTTCAGGTTTAAACGTTTAGTCAACAATAAACATTTACACATAAATAAACACTCCGCACACGGGAGGTGCCGCTGGTGCGTTCTCATCAACAAGAACAGATTTCAACAACAGGTTAATTGCAATAATTAATTAATTAGTAAGAGCATTTTTAAAAAGTT
>JAKKZJ010000003.1:31821330-31827491 GCA_033441845.1 Pangasius mekongensis
AGTCTGTGTGTAATGTAGTGACGTGACGTGAAGTGTGGCCAAGTGTGGTGACCCATACTCAGATGCACACACACACACACACAAACACACACACACACACACACACACACACACACACACACACACCCCTGCTATCTGTGTAATGACAGATGGTGTAATTGTGAAGCTGTGAAGCTTTTTTTTAATGAGATAAAATGAGAAGTGTGTGAACCGCAGGTTGGTTAATCATTTGTTTAAAATGCACGAGAACGTACTTTTTATTCTCACTTCTCTCTTCCCCGAGGAAACCCCTTGCGTGTGTGTGTGTGTGTGTGTGTGTGTGTGTGTGTGTGTTACAGGAGAGGTTTGACGAACAGCAGAGCTGCTGTAATAATATCAGCTGATGTTAGAAAGATATAAGAATAAACTAAAGTGCGGAATGGAGAGGAAATGATGGGGACTCACTCCTGACTCTGCGCCAGATCATCGTACATCATCACCACGATCTGCTCGTCTGGAATCCCGTTCTTACGGACGATCTGATACGCGTGACACACATCGGCCTGCGCGTGCACACACACACACACACACACACACACACACACACACACACACACAGAGACGGAGAAACACACACACACACACAATTCAGAATAACGCATGTTTTTTCAACAATATTAGGCTTTAAACAATAGTTAATTATAGCTACGATATTAACAGTATTATTGTTTTATACAGTTAATATGCAGTATTGTGTGTGTGTGTGTGTGTGTGTGTGTGTGTGTGTGTGTGTTTGTGTGTGTGTAAGGTAAAGCTCACCTGGTGTCTGTAGTTGTACCAGCCGTTAGATCCGGCTACAAGGACGACCCAGTTCTTTCCCTTTCCCGTCTCCTGTGTCGGAAAACCGAGCGCCAACGACACCAACGACACCGTCACCACGACCAACACCTTCATCATCACCATCTTCACTGAGAGAGATAGAGGGAAAGAGAGAGAGAGTGAGAGAGAGAGACAGAGGCAGAGAGAGAGAGTGAGAGAGACAGAGGGAGAGAAACAGAGAGAAACAGAGAGAGAGAGATAGAGAGAGAGAGAGAGAGATAGAGAGAAACAGAGAGAGAGAGAGAGATAGAGAGAGAGACAGAGGCAGAGAGAGAGAGAGATAGAGAGAGAGAAACAGAGAGAGAGACAGAGGCAGAGAGAGAGACAGAGAGAGAGACAGAGAGAGAGACAGAGAGAGAGACAGAGACAGAGAGAGAGACAGAGAGAGAGACAGAGAGAGAGACAGAGACAGACAGAAACAGAGAGAGAGAGACAGAGAGAGAGAGAGAGAGAGAGAGAGAGACAGAGACAGAGAGAAACAGAGAGAGAGAGAGAGACAGAGAGAAACAGAGAGAGAGACAGAGACAGAGAGAGAGACAGAGACAGAGAGAAACAGAGAGAGAGATAGAGAGAGAGAGAGAAACAGAGAGAGAGAGAATCATTACAGTCCATCCAGTCATAACACACAGGTCATGATGTAATGGAAGAGAGCGCTGTTGCCTGGTTACGCCACGCCGTCACCGAAAACAACCTCCTCGCCGAATTTCAGCTTTTCTTCGTTCATTATTCCTGCTATCGTTCACACGACATCATTTAATTTACCGTTCCCTTGATTTATTTTTCCTCTTAGACGCGTCCATGAATTCGCCGAAGAAAACCGCCACAAAACTCCCCCTCCCTGAGACACACGCAAGGAATTGTGGGTAATATTAGCTGAAAGACACACCTACTTTCCCAAAACTCCTCACATTACTTTTAGACACGTGTGAATATTACCGCTGTCCAGGATAAAGCACTTACTGAAAATAAAAGATTAATAAAACATAAAACGCCTGTGAGAATCTCAGTAATGAGCTGCTGGAGAGTTTATTAATATTTGTAAGGATTTGTGGGTAGCGTTCATACGGAAGCCGAGCTCTCTGACGTAAATGCAGTGAAACATTACACACATGGTGCTTTAATCTGAATTCAAGACGTTATCAGGGTTCCATCTCACTGCACTTCCTGACTATCAGCAGGTCATCTGCAGGTAACATCTGCAAAAGAACACACTGCAATCAGAAGAAAGGAGGGTTTAGTTTTCGCTCGTGTCACTTTACCGTCAGTCTCTCCAGCTGCTGCTTCCTACAGTTTTTTAACAATCTTCACGTGCGTAGTCACGTTTCACCAGAACACACGACGGCATTTCAGTCTGCAGGTAACAAAAACTACCGCTTTCTAAAGTAACAAACGGATTAACCAGAGAAAGTGGATTTTAATCTCAGATCAGCGGCTCGACTCTGCAGACGCACTGATATCGTCTCGACATCGTACTTGTCTCGACACCGTATTCGTCTCGACACCATACTCGTCGCGACATCGTATTCGGCTCGACATCGTATTCGTCTCGACATCGCAACATCGTACTCGTCTCGACACCGTACTCGTCGGGACACCGCACTCGTCGCGACACCGTACTCGTCGCGACACCGTACTCGTCGCGACACCGTACTCGTCTCGACATCGCACTCGTCACGACATCGTACTCGTCTCGACATCGTATTCGTCTCGACATCGCAACATCGTATTCGTCTCGACATCGTACTCGTCTCGACACCGTACTCGTCTCGACACCGCACTCGTCGGGACACCGTACTCGTCGCGACACCGTACTCGTCTCGACACCGCACTCGTCGCGACACCGCACTCGTCGCGACACCGTACTCGTCGCGACACCGTACTCGTCTCGACACCGTACTCGTCTCGACACCGTACTCGTCGGGACACCGTACTCGTCGGGACACCGTACTCGTCGCGACACCGCACTCGTCGCGACACCGTACTCGTCGCGACACCGTACTCGTCGGGACACCGTACTCGTCGCGACACCGTACTCGTCGCGACACCGTACTCGTCGCGACATCGTACTCGTCTCGACATCGTATTCGTCTCGACCTCGCGACATCGTACTCGTCGGCGACATCGTACTCGTCGGCGACATCGTACTCGTCGCGACATCGTACTCGTCGCGACACCGTACTCGTCGCGACATCGTATTCGTCTCGACATCGCGACATCGTATTCGTCTCGACATCGTATTCGTCTCGACATCGCGACATCGTACTCGTCTCGACATCGTACTCGTCTCGACATCGTATTCGTCTCGACATCGTATTCGTCTCGACATCGTACTCGTCATGACATCGTATTCGTCTCGACACCGTACTCGTCTCGACACCGTACTCGTCACGACATCGTATTCGTCTCGACATCGTACTCGTCTCGACACCGTACTCGTCGCGACACCGTACTCGTCACGACATCGTATTCGTCTCGACATCGTACTCGTCATGACATCGTATTCGTCTCGACCTCGCGACATCGTATTCGTCTCGAAAGTGTTTATGAAACATAAGTGTGCAGGTAAAATACCAATAAACACTGTAAGGTGGAATAAATATTTAAAATAATAATAATAAATAAAAGAAATGAGCATACAGAAGATACTGTATTAATTAAGCTCATAATATCACTGGACATTATTAATGCCACATATTCCTTATATTAAGGGGTGCCAATAATTTTGGAAATTACTTTGTTTACTTACAGCATTTATATTCCTTTTTTTTTTTTTAACCTTTATTGCATTATTATACTTTTACTTTTTTTATATATAGATTTCTTATAATGTATATTATTTACAATATTTTTATTTTAGTTGTATTATTATGAAGCACACTATCATAACACTAGTTTGAAAAGCTACAAAATAAATAACAACAATAATAACAACAATAATAATAATAATAATAGTAATAATAATCTCGACGCTCGGCGCGCGCGCATTAACCAGCTATTTTTCCCGTAAAGCTGTTAGCATGTAGCTATGAAACTAACACACACACACACACACACACACACACACACACACACACATTTTAGAGATATTACAGCATTAAATACGTGTAATTACACTATCATAAACGTCTAATGAATCGAAAACAAGTAAAAAAACAGAGTGTCTAACATTATTTTGCCTCAGTAACCGGATTTAAGGAAACTTTACCTCAGTCACTGTTGTTATGGAATAACCTAAAGCACGCGCACGCGCACACGCACGCGCACACTCATTCACTCAGAATGAAAATAAGACTTAAAAATCAACATTACTGCTGTTTAAAACACGAACTCAACCCAGTGATAAAGCGCCAGCGGGTAAATTCTCACCTTCCCCTCGGCTGAGCTGCGGCGAAATAGCGAGAATACGGTCCGCTGAGCTTGTTTTTAAAACCCCGAATGACTGACAATCACGCTGACCAATCAGCGCGCGGGTCTCGCTCTGTGGGTGGGGCATGCACCCTCACGTGACCGTAGGATCACGTGGTTTTATTTATCCCGCCTGATTCGCCTGATCAGCACTGCGCATGCGCAACATTACATTGGCGACAATAAAATTAAATAATTCAAAATGTTATGGATTGAATTTAAATAAATAATAATAAAAAAACAGGACGATCAAGTATGCATATTGAGGCATAAATTAAAAAATTAAAAGGTATTCAGAATTACATTTAAATGAATAATAAGCAAATTTGTTGCATATTATAAATCACAAAATAAAATACATTAAAATAAATAAATCTGATTAAATTGCAAGATTTGAAGCACAGCTCTTTGCATCTGTGCTATTTTATTTTTATCTCTTTCAATACATTAAAAATAATTTTAATAATAGGGCTATAATACATAAAATATAAACTTCTTTGTTTATTTATAATTATTTATGACGTGAATGCAGGATGCTTTAGAGACAATTTTAAAAAAAAACAAATTTTTATATAACGATATTGTAATCATGGGGGGAAAATATAAATATAAATATAAATTTGCACCTGGTTTACAGAATGATAATGATAATTTTTTTTAAAAAAAGGAAAGTTTTACACAGTTTATTAGTAAATAGTCTAAGAGAATAATATCTTTATGAAATTTGTTGCTCCAGTGTTTATAATATTCATCAGCAATACCAGTTTTGCTCTGCGAATCGTTTATAGAGAAATCCTTTTCTGTGGATTGAGAGATTTTATTTTATTTTTATAGAAATTAATAATAAATCATTTAATTTTTCCAGTGTTGAGAAGGAAACATGGTGCTGAGAGGAACCTTTAGACTTCCTGTAGATGTTCATCTAAACCACAGACACAGAGTGTGTAGTGTACAGATCCGGAGAGTGTGTGTGTGTGTGTGCGTAGTTGTGTGTGTGGAGTGTGACTCACCTGTTATTTCCCACAATGCACCTGTGCCCAGGCCCTGGGCTGCATGTGACAGCGTTGCGACATCACATCACCGCCACATGACTGATTTTTATTTCTTCTTCATAACACTTCCTTGATAGTCTGAGATAAAGTTCACCGGCTCCAAAGGATCACGGCTCCGTCCCAGATGCTGTCCATGTCTAGTCAAGGTGATCGGAGGGGGCGGGGCCAGAGCCGGAACGAGCCAATCAGGAGCTGACAAACAATTCTGCTCTGTTAAATAGACTTCTTGTGTATATTAAAGTGTAATGCTGCTTTAATAACAGAGGATAATTAAAAAAAACACATGATTATACTGATTGAGTTAAATGATGAACGAGTTAAATAATCTCGCTCGCTAACTGCAACTCGGCGACTCAGGATCTAAACCGTCCTGAAACGTGTGTTCTTGGAAATGTTTCTGATGAAGCATGAATTTTAGACGTCTTCTATCAAACCCCGAGCGTTTGGGTCACAGCCGTCTCTCTCTCTCTCTCTCTCTCTCTCTCCCTCTCTCTGAGTTAATTATAAACCGTTTCATGCAGCAGGACAGCTGACAGAAAGTCACATGAAACATCACATGCAGCGAAACTGCAGCAGCATAAAATAATGAAATTCTGCAGTTAAACCACAAAGAGAAAAAATACAGGACGTGAAATTCTGCTTCATCACCAGCTGTTCAAACACACACACACACACACACACACACACACACACACACACACACACACACACACATTCAGTCAGGCCCGGAAGTATTTGGACAGTGGCAGAGTTTGTGTGATTTTGTCTTTATACTCCACCACAATGGATTTGAAATAAAACAATCAAGATGTGATGGAAGTGCAGACTTTCAGCTTTATTTTAAGA
>JAKKZJ010000004.1:63024-74620 GCA_033441845.1 Pangasius mekongensis
TGGAAAGCTTCCCAGAAGAGTGGAGCTCATTATAACAGCACACACAGGGGAATAAATCTGGAATGAGACGTTCAACAAACACATATGAGTGTAATGGTCGGGGTGCACATACTTTTGGCCATATGGTGTACTATTTAAAAAGATGTGAGCCTTACAGAAAAGTCTCATGGCCTTCACACGAGTTTTTCTGATTCATTTATTTTCATATGTGAATTTTCAGGTTAATTATTTACATGTAGGGGATGTGGCTTCATTTTCAGATGTGATTTTTTCACATGATTAATTCTTTTCCACACGTCAGCACGTGTGTGTTGAGTTCATGTGCAGTTTCAGGGTATAACATGGTAAAATGCACCTTCACATATGATCACATTTTACTCACATAATCACATGTGAAATGTATAATAAATCATCGATGTTAAAAACTTTTTATTTCAATACCTTCTCCAGCAGAATGTGCAAAGCAAGATGATTAAATACTTGGCTAACACACTGAGCAACCGTTAGCAACAGGTTCTGACAGGACTCACGCTTCTCATCGCTATGGTAACATTAACAGTAAAAGCCGCTCTGTTTACATGGCGTGAGTTTCATGTAGGTCCAGATTTAGGGTAAGAGTTAATTCTGAATCTGGAAGTGGAATGAAAAAGGCTCAGAGTTGAGCAGGTGAACATCAGGGCATGGGAATGTGATGTCACAGCGCAGCGATATGTCATAGCTGATGGGTTTAAATCAGTAAATGATTAATAAATAAGTAATAAATAATTTATATAAATAAATAAATAAGTAAGTTACCACTCTGAAGTTGATTTTTCTATAACAGCACATCCGCAAGTATTTCATTCCTCATATACCACAGAAGTTTACCAACAATTACGATTTTTATTTATTAAAGAGCAATGCATCATACTTTTTATCCATTTATAGTTACATTGAATGTTGTGCTAACGTCTGTGAAACAAGTTCGTTCCTGTTCTCACTTACGTTATATCAGCTGTTAAACAGTCATACCTTCACCAGCCAAACAGAGCCAATGTTTCTGAGTAAAAAACTACATTCTATCTGAGTAACATAGTTTATCTCACACACACACACACACACACACACACACACACACACACACACACACACACACACAAAGACAGTGCGATGGTGAATCATTAATTCTAGTTTGATGCCACACCTGTTCAGGTGAGACACACTTTTGATGTAAGCGCTTACACAATGTACACACACACACACACACTCACACACACACACTGCATCACTGAGGATTCAGTGGAACCATGCACACACTGTAATAAACACACACTGCAATAATAGACACACCCTTATCACACCTTTCTGCAGTTTTATATCTATATATCTGTCTGACTCTCTGTCTGTCTCTCTCATGGACGTTAACTAGAAAAAGTTTGTTAGTTTGTTAAACATCCCAGTCAGGTGCTGGTCATTCAAAAGCTAAATGCAGAAGATGAGGCATATTCAATTCAATTATATTTGTATAGCGCTTTTAACAATGGACATTGTCACAAAGCAGCTTTACAGAATATCTTGCTCTCGTCTTCACTGTTAATGTGGCTGGTGAGGAGGAGAGATCTATGTGTGTCTTATGTCTTAAAACGCTGGCAGCGGACAGAATGAAACCCACCAAATGAAAATTATGTTCAAAAGCCATTTGAGTTTTTTTAAAAGAAAACTTGATCAATATCTTGGGCAGCAAAGTCATTTTGTAAAAGCCACTTCAGCAACAGTGAAAACGCAACTGGCTTCGTACAAAATTGTGTATCGTGTTTCGCACAACGCAAGAAATCACACACGACTGCAGAAGAGTTGCTGCTGCCATAGATATGGTGTCAGTTATGCATGATGAGGCGAGTGTCACGAAATCAAAGACTATCCCAGTGTCTAATGACACCATATCAAGATAAATTTTTGATATTGCGAATGACTCGGAGGAACAGCGCTTTGCTGTTATTAGAAAATAAAAGGGAAACGCTTTGCGCTGCAGGTTGACGAGGCCTCTGCCAGTACCAAGGACAGTTTGTTAATAGCGTAGGTGCGCTTCGTTGATTTAAACTCACGATTTGAAGATTTACTGTTTTGCAAATACATCCCAAACAGAGCAACGGCTGATGAGCTTTTCAGGTTCATAGATTCGTACTTGACAGAGGCTGGGATTAAATGGAAGGACTGCATGGGAATTAGCACGGACAGCGCACAGACCATGGCGGGGAAACGAGCAGGTTTGCAGGCGCTCATCAAGAGAATCGCACCGAAAGCGCAGTGGACTTACTGCTTTATACATCAAGAAGCACTCGCATCACGGCAGTCAAGTCCTACATTAAATGATATTTTGTCTGACGTGGTTACCGCCGTCAACTACATCAAAACAAGACCACTGCAATCCCTTTTCCGTGCTCTGTCAGGAGATGGGCACTGATCACACTGCTGTGCTGTTTTACACTGAAGCGAGATGGCTCTCCTGCGGCAAAGGGCTAGCCAGAGTGTTGGAGCTCAGGGAGCAAATTCGAATTTTTCTGCAAGAAGAAGGCATGAACAAGCCTGCCAGCAAGTTTAGTAATGAACAATTTCTAATGAAACTCCAGTGTTCTCCAAGATGAATCAAAGAAACATCCAGCTGCAGGGCAAAGACAAGCACCTACCACATCTGGCAGACCAAATCAACTCATTCATCCGAAAATTCGAGAAATGGGGCAGGAAACTAGAGCAAGGAACCACAGATTCATTTGAAAATCTGACTAATTTTTCCAAAACTAACAAGCTCACAGAAATCACAGTGATCCCGTGGTTTTTGGAACACATCTCTGCTCTGCTCTGCTCTGAGAGGTCATTTTCAGAAGTACTTCCCGGACAACAGTGTGCAATTCGACTGCGTGAGAGATCCGTTCACTGCTCCAGCACCTGCTGATCTGAGCTCCGCTGAGGAAGAGCAGCTCATTGAGATGACTTCTGACACAAGCATGAGGCTAAAGTTCCCATCACAAACACTCTGTGAATTCTGGCTTGGTGTGGAGAGGAAGTTCCCTCTCACTGGTCAGAAGACACTTGAAATTCTGCTCCCCTTTGCTACGTCCTATCTTTGTGAAACAGGGTTCTCCGCTGTTGCCTCACTGAAGACAAAGTACAGATCTAAGCTCAACACTGAAAATGACTTAAGACTGCCAATATCTACGCTGCAGCCCTGTTTTGAAAAAATGTGCAGTGAAACGCAGGCTCACTGCAGCCACTGATTGTTCATACAAAGTAGCATCATTGAAATATGTATATTTTTTGTTTATTTAAATGAAAAGTTATGTTATGATCTGTTATTCTCTCTGTTTATTATAAACAAGGACAGTTTATTAATAGCGTATGTGCGCTTCATGCGCTATGTGCGTCCGATCTTGTTCTGTTCTGTTCAATGTGACACACCAACACAATTGTAATTTCAAAAGTTTTAAAAATCAAGATTTAAAAAAAAAATAGGTTTAAAGGGGAACGTGACCAAAAGATTTAGAGAAGCGCTGACCTAGATGTACGAACAGCTGAGTCACTGACTAAAGACCTACATCTTCCTGTAGTACTTAAATTAGTACTTTAATTTAAAACACAACAAAAATTGTGTTGTCTGTGTGCTTTTCTTTCTATATTACCTCCACAACAGAGGTTTTAGTCTGTGATCTAGTGAACCAGTATCAGGATGTATTTATTGATAGACTTCAAAGCACTTCTGTAAGTCGCTCTCGATAGAGCGTCTGCCAAATGCCATAAATGTAAATGTTTACAACAGATGTACTGATAGCTAAATTTTGGATTTTGGCCAGAATGTCCTGTTAACTCCTAAATTCTGACCCCTGAGCCCCCAAACCCATAAAGCTCCCCGTAAAGCCTAAATGCCAGTTCTACCTGCTATCCTGGAAACCGTAAACCCTACCCCCTACCTGCTGAGTGTGGAGACAGTGTGTGTAATTAAGGAGTAAATGACAAGTGAGTGAAAGATATAAAGGGTGTGGTGTTCTCAGTCTGCCCTACCCATCTCACACACACACACACACACACACACACACACACACATTAAATCTCTAATACTAATCCCTAACCACTATCCCTAAAACTCATTGTTTCTATAGTAACCGTTCATTCACAGGGACTTGTACGGTCCACATAAACAGATTTTTTTTTTTTTTAAATCATACGGTTTGTTTTTCTGTAAGGAGATGTTTATGTAACGTTTATGGAAGGAGTCTCCAGTGTCAGCGCTTTGTAACAGTCAGAGGTGGAGCTGTAATTTTAAGTTTTCCAACATCTTCAGGACAGAGGAGTTTACGCTTCTTTGCGGTTTCTCGGTAACATGCGTAACAAGCTGCGTTTATTTTATTTTATTAATTTGAAGAGAGAATAAAGAGACGCTGGTGAGGGAACGAGTGTTTATAGCTGCTGTAACATAAGTGACAACAGGAACTGACTCATTTCACAGATGTTCCATAACATTAAATGTAACTATCAGTGGATAAAATGTATGATTTGTTATACTTTTAATAAATAAAAATTGCAATTCTATAATTATAATGGTAAATTGCTGAGGTAGAAGAGGAATAAAACACTTGGGCATGTGCTGTTATAGGAAAATAATCAACCTCAGGCAGTTACAGTAACTCTGCTTCATCACAGATGTTGATTATTTTACTGTAAGGGCACCACATACGCAGTGTTTTTTACTTATATAAAGCGGGACATACGCAGTGCGTAACTTCCTCACAGCTTGTTCCACTCAGAAGGTTGTTTATATGGTCACTAAGTTTTTTGCAGGCTTACATTTCTTACTTTTGGGCCTTTTTTCTTTTTTTTTTTTAAGATTGATGTTTATGTTCCTCTGCAGTGCTGCAGTGAGTACACAGTGTGAGGAACCCGTCATTATGAACTTTCTTATCTGCAGTTACTGCATGGTTTTTTTTTTTTAAAGATATCTGCTCACTGGCAGTAAATCCATTAGGCTGGGTGTGTTCAGGGCGTGCACACACACACACACACACACACACACACACTACAGTATTATGCACACACATGAAATCAGTGATCTTGCAAAGAATAGATGCACAACATTGATAGCACAAACTCATAGCACGCACACGCACACACACACACACACACACACACACACACACACAGGAATGAACAAAGTTCAGCTGTGTTTTTTCTTCTTAGGTGAGGCAGAAAAATGTTCTTTGACTTTGAAGTTCTGTTCATCACACTGTGTGCGTTTATCAGTGGCGAGTCGTCCACAGGGTCAGTGATGCTGAGCTTCACCATTTATATCAGCCGTTTATGGAACAGTTTATAACTTCACTTTGAAACAAGAAACTTAAAATTAATGATGCTCATACTCAAGTTCCTTTAAACACACGTCGCGCTGCTTGGCTCTACAGCACACAGTTACAGAAGGGATTTATTTATAATCGCACTATCCTTTAACACCCAGGTGAGGATGGGTTCCTTCTGAGTCTGGTTCCTCTCAAGGTTTCTTCCTCACATCGTCTCAGGGAGTTTTTCCCTCACCACCGTCACCTCTGACTCGCTCATTAGGGATAAATTTAAATAAAAATTGTATATCAGGATTTCTGTAAAGCTTCTTTGTGACATCGTTAAAAGCACTATACAAATAAAATAGAATTGAATTTAATTGAACAAATATTAATCTTCACAACACCATACATTTTTAAATTACACTGATATATTAATGACCTGTTTTGAGTGACCAACACTTTTAAAAAATGTGACTATTTGACAGATATAAGCCGATGTTCAGCCGTTTCCTCGCCTTTCTAGACGTTGTGTAATTGTGGTGCAGTGTGGTCACTTTCGGCTCCACAGAGTTATTACTGCACCTAGTGGTCAGGAGTCGCACTGCCCCACGCTCGCCCTCGGGAAGATCTAACGATAACGAGTGGGCCGGGGAAGCGGACAGGATAGATAATGATATGTGTTCGTCTCACACACTGTGACAACAGCGACATTAAACACACCTGCGGTATCTAACGCAGCTGAATTTCTTTTAAAAAATCCAATTGAACGCAAGCTATTAAAAAAAACTCTAGATTATTTTATTTGAGTAAATTTTCATTTGTAGTTTTCTTCCTTTCCCTAATTAGAAAGAATGTGATTATCATGTTTAAGCTACATTGTTAGCTAGCTTGCTATGTAATTAGCGACATTAATGTGTCTTTGGAGTGCAATTATCAGCAAACTGAATCCATCATATCTGCACCAAGTGCTTATTAAATTATAACATCTATTTCAGCAAAGCCATGCTCAGAACAACTCACAAAATAAATTTCCAATTACACGTGAGGGAACGTGATCACTGAGGTGGTGAAGTATTTTCAGAGAACTGTTGAGAATTGGTGTGGTTAGTTTGTTAAAGTCCATTCAGTTGGCTGTTTCAGGGTTTTTCTAAAAATCCACTAGATAGTAGCCTGTAGCATGAGTCAAGTGTGACACTTCGTTTAGTCTGAGGCTATAAGTTATGGCATGTCTAGTACCAGTTCACAACATAACAAATTAGCGTGGCTGTAACGCGAGCGATACTGATTCAGTGTCACAGTGTTGAGTGTCTATGAATTTTCTAGAACCTTCACTTCTCTAGTTGTCACGACGTAAGTCATTTTGTTGCTGCGACAAACTTTCGATAATCTGGAAACTTCATGGCTACATGATTATAATTTAGTTTACTGGAATGCCATTATTGTTGTTGTGTGTGTGTGATGACTGTCGGAGTGTAGCAGTGTGTGAAAAGTCTGTGCAGTGCGAGGACATTCCAGTGTCGGGCGTGGTCTCACACACACACACACACACACACACACACACACACACACACACACAGTGTGTGACTCACATAGGGTGTGTTCTCACTCTCACTCTCCCATTTATAATTCTCACACACACCTAAAAATTACAAACTGTGTGAACTCACCTGTCTGTCTCCCATCACCACAAACACAAACACAAACACACACACACACACACACACACAGACACACACACAGACACACAGTGAGACAGACAGACAGACAGTGAGACAAAACAAAAACAAAAGCAATGTGACGTCATCGTCTAATACACAAATAAAAATTTAAAATAGGGCTGTTTGGTTTTAAACAGTACTTTTGTAAAATGCCAGTTCCGCCCCAAACACACACACACACACACACACACACACACACACGGGCAGTGCCTGAGGCTCCGCCCCCTGAGCTGTATTCCCGGCGCTCGGTGTGTGTGGAGTTTCTTCCGCGATCAGGAGCCGAGAGGAGAAGTGCGCACTTCACACTCACTCACTCACACACACACAGTTACACATCGAGCGGACACACACACTCAGACTTTCTGATTTTGGATTTTATTTCGTTCGAGTTTTGGTTTCAGTGAATAAGGAAACCAGCGCGCGTTCACGATGAGCGCCTACGGCACTCCTTCCTCGCGCTTTCCTACCGCGTCGCGCGGAGCGACCATGCGCGTCACCGACCAGGTGTTCCTGACCGGAAACGGCTACCAGCCGGACCTGAGTGAGAACTTCATGCAGCAGCGCTTCAGTGGTACCAGTTACTCTATGAAGGGTCAGGGAAGGTGAGGAGCACACTCACTCACTCACTCACACTCACTCACTCACACTCACTCACACACACACACTCACTAGGGCTGCACAGTATATCGAAATATCGCAAATGTAAATATCGCGATATATTGCAAGGGCCTGCGATAACTGAATGCTTTTAATAGTGGAAAACGCTGCAGAGGGTCGGAGTTTCCGGGCGACGCAGAGAGCAGAGAGCGCTTTCTGTTCCTCAGAAACATATAAAAATTAAGTGAAAAACAAACAGAAACATTTATATGGAAAAAAGATCCATAAAAACTTACAGTAACCTGGTTGCATAAGTATACACACCCTTAAACTAATACTTTGTTCAAGCAGCTTTTGATTTTATTACAGCACTCAGTTTTTTCGGCTCAGAGTCTATCACATCTTCACTTGGCAACATTTTCTCACCCTTTCTTACAAAAACCTTCTAGATCCATCAGATTGTGAGGGCATCTCCTGCGCACAGCCGCTTCAGATCACCCCACAGATGTTTAGTTGGGTTCAGGTCTGGGTTCTGGCTCGGCCGTTCAGAAACACTGATCTTCTTTTGATGAAGCTGTTGCTTTCTTGATGTGGATGTGTGCTTTGGGTCGTTGTCGTGGTGAAAGCTGAAATTCCTTTTCAGCTTCAGCTCACTAGCAGATGCACTAAAATTGACTGGTATTTGTAGCTATTCATGATTCCCTCCACCTTCATAAAAGCCCCAGTTCTGGCTGAAGAAAAGCAGCCCTAAAGCATGATGCTGCCACCACCATGCTTCACCATGTGTATGGTGTTCTTTTGGTGATGTGCTTTTTCTTTGCACCAAACATACCTTTTGGAATTGGTCTCATCTTTGGGGTGATTTAGTTGAGCTTGGAT
The DNA here is from genome assembly GCA_033441845.1 of Pangasius mekongensis. Lineage (NCBI taxonomy): Eukaryota > Metazoa > Chordata > Actinopteri > Siluriformes > Pangasiidae > Pangasius > Pangasius mekongensis. Next base: position 71,525 of record JAKKZJ010000004.1, read on the forward strand.
GTTTTTTGTGAGAAAGGGCTTCAGTCTAGCCGCCTACCCCACAGCCCAGACCTGTGAAGAATATGAGAGACTGTTAACACATACAGCGTAATCAGTACGTGTCAGATGTCTATAGGTCTCTTGGCAGCCTCCCTGGTAAGTTTTTGTCTTGTCCTTTTATAAATTTTGGAGGGACGTCCTGTTCTGTTTTCTCCACTTGTTGATGATGGCCTTCACGGCGTTCCAGGGTGCATCTAATGTTTTGGAAGTTCTTTTATACCCCTCTCCTGATGGATATCTTTCCACAGTGAGATCCTGTGCAGGCTTTGTAAGATCTTTGGCTTCAGCAGTCGGATGAAAGCGAGAAGATGTGAAGAAACTCCTACAGAAACAGCTGATCTTTATTCGGGGTTAATTAGAATAATTTCATTGACAGCTGTATGATAATTACTTTGAACATGAGATTGAATGTGATTGGTTCATTCTGAACAGAGCCACACCCCCAGTTATAGAAGGGTGTGTATACTTATGCAACCAGGTTACTGTAAGTTTTTTATTTTTCCTGTTTTCCCCTCAAATATTTCTGATTCATTTTTCACTTAATTTTTATACGCTGTAATTTCACATTGAGGGTGGAAGAAGTTCTGACATCATTTATCTTAATTTCCTTTTTTACTTCACAAAAACCTGCATTTTAACAGAGGTGTGTAAACTTTTATATATATGTATGTGTATATATAGCGTTATTGTACCACATATCACATCACCCTAACACGCACACACACACACACATTGCAGAGCTACAGTGGTAACACACACACACACACATACACACACGCATGTTTGTAATACTATCCTTCTGAGGATATTCCACTGTCATAATTATTAATAAGGATTATTTACGCTACACTACACCTAACCCTGACCCTTAACCTCAGTAACCAAAAGGAAACTTTTCAACCGTTTTAGTTTAAATGAAAATAAAAAGTGTTAAACCTGAGGACCAGCTGAAAGTCCCCACAAAGTCAAACCTCTCAGATATTCCTATCACTATGGGGACAAACTGCATCTCACTCATTCTTCTTTCTTCTTTCTTTCAGTCTCTATTTCTTCATTTTCTCTCTATTTCCCTCCTTTCTTTCTTTCTTTCTTTCTTTCTCTGTGATGTGGCTGTAGTGATGGTGATCAGTGTTTTAGCATTACTGTAGTTTCTCTTTCATGTGAAAAAACAATTTTTGTGTGTGTGTGTGTGTGTGTGTGTGGAATGAGCTCCACTGTGCAACACTCCCCCCCCCCCCCCACTTGCTCTGAAATGGACTGTTCCACCTTCAGGCTGATAAACAGAAGGTGTATCAGATCACCCCTCTGTTCAGGAATGGTTCGTTTCTCGCTTCGTCTCTTATGTCCAGAACAGGAATGCTGTTGTTCCTGACACGGTGACCTTTGACCTTTTGATCATGGTGTAGCTGTGAGTTTCGAGTTTACACACGTTAACATTGCTGTGTTTAAACTTCTTTCCTTATCACTGTGGTCATAAAAACAGCGTCTCATTCAGGGCGGATTTCAGACAGACAGGAGCTGAAGAAGTCACATGACCAGTGTGAGGTTAGAGGAGGCAGGCGAGCGTCCGGTCTGATCCGCGCAGCTTCGGCGTGAAGCCTGCGTGCTGGCGAGAGTGAAATCTGACTCGGCCCGCAGCAGGAGTGCTGTGCATAAGTATTCACTCCCCTGATCTTTTCCACATTCTGTAGTCATATTTTTGACTTGTTAGTGAAGAATTACATCATCAGCATATTTCATCAGTAGCTGAGGTTATTTCCATGTTTCACCAGCTAGTGAAATTACAGAGCTCTTTTTTCCAAATCTTTCAGTTCAGTTGCACGCCACAAAACAATTTTAATTTACACCACGGCTCAGAACCTTCATCGGGTCACGAACTGTATGTCTCACACCCATGATCTAACATTTATTGTAGCCTGTGTGTGTGTGTGTGTGTGTGTGTGTGTGTGTGTGTGTGTGTGTGTGTGTGGTTAAAGTAACTTCAGGAATATACAGGAATTTAGGAAACTTCAGGAATTAAGGGAAAAAGAGAGGAATGTGTATAATATATTAAAATAATAAATGTCTGCTCAAAGGTTGTACAAACACAGCAATGTATGGAAATAAATAAATAAATACGTTGGAATACAAACAGCTTTCACTTCCAGGAGTTTTATTTGCACAGCTGTTAGACGTTTGTTCTCTGCTTCTCTGGAAACTTTATGTTACTACATCCACAGTTAGAAATATATTTCTATTTTATTACATATTACAGGTTTATTTATTCATTTTTTTAACCACATGTACTCACTGTTACTGAATTACTGTTTGTATTTTTTGTCTTGAGGAAGTCGTCAAAAAAATTCCTTCAGGATCTAATAAAGTTTATATCTTATTTAAACATCTTGCTGTCGGGATCATTTATATACATGTTTACTGTACAGTCCATCCGTGTGTGTGTGTGTGTGTGTGAGAGAGAGAGAGTGAGTCAGTCAGGGTGTTTATTTCTCGGCTTTGTTTTGTGGTGGCTAGTTTGAATTTTCCCAGCAGCCTCTGAGTCACAGCTGATTTGCGTACAGATTAAGAGGATGAAGTTTAAGTGAAGATTAAATTAAGTCTGTGTTGTTGTGTGTGTTGATGTGTGTGTTTGTGTGTATTTTTGCCAGCTCTGAGATGAGTGTGTATAAAATGTGTTGAACTGTGAATTTTTGACTACCAGTTTAAGAAATGTTGTTGTTATTAACATTCCTCACCCGGTTACTGAATTTCTGCTGCGTGTTCAGACGTGTGTATGTTCATCACTACACGGGAGTGTGTATGTAGGAGTGTGTGTAAGAGTGTGTATGTAGGAGTGTGTGTAAGAGTGTGTATGTAGGAGTGTGTATGTAGGAGTGTGTATGTAAGAGTGTGTATGTAAGAGTGTGTATGTAAGAGTGTGTATGTAAGAGTGTGTATGTAAGAGTGTGTATGTAGGACTGTGTGTATGTAGGAGTGTGTGTATGTAGGAGTGTGTGAGTAGGAGTGTGTGAGTAGGAGTGTGTGAGTAGGAGTGTGTGAGTAGGAGTGTGTGAGTAGGAG
>JAKKZJ010000004.1:96943-109595 GCA_033441845.1 Pangasius mekongensis
TTTGTGTAAAGCTGCTTTGAGACAATGACATTGTAAAAAGTGCTATACAAATAAACTAAATTGAATTGAATTGAATTAATATCACTATTTATCATCTCCTTATCAGGATTATGAGCTGGAGTTGGCGTCATACAGCGCTGGGTTGGAGACGCTGCTCAACATTCCCATCAAGAGAACCATGCTGCAGTCTCCAGCGACTGTACTGAACCAGGAGGTACACAGTTCAGCGTTATTTCTGTACAATAAACCATAGCAGCTGTACACTGCGGTATGGTCTCGTCACCTGCTAGTGTGAATTCAGGGTTAAAGGCACTCAATGTGCTACGTAAATAAAATGATGGTAGTGTTTTTTTACAGGACTGGATAAGATTTATTTATTGTACTGATTATTCTTCTTTCTCCATCCGTGTCAGGCCGCAGATATTCAGTCTCGGTATATCGAGCTGCTGACTCGCTCGAGTGATTACTACAAGTTCCTCACTGAGATGCAGAAGAACATGGAGGAGCTAAAGGTGAGTGCTGGATATATAGCAGCTATAAACAGTTGTTCCCTCACCAGCCTCTCTTTATTCTCTCTCTTCAAGTTAATAAGAAAAACATGCAGCTTGTTCCGCTTGTTACTGAGAAACCGCGAAGAAGCGTAAAGTCCTCTGTCCTGAAGATGTCGAAAAACTTAAAGTTACAGCTTCACCTCTGACTCTTACAAAGCGCTGACACTGGAGACTCCTTGCATCAATGTTAAATAATCACATTTCTCCTTATGGACATTTAAAAAAAAAAAACATTTACATGAAGGGTCCGCTGTACATGTTCCTGTGAGTGAGTGGTTACTATAGAAACGATAACGTAGTAGAATGAACGCATTAATATAAACCTGTGATTTGCAGCTGCACTACTGTCAGAGCTGCTGTTATAGAAAATGATTCTGACCAATCAGAATTCAACAGCAGTATGGTATAAGTTTACAATAATTTGTATGTTAACCAAAATAATAAATTAGCTGACATATCAAAAAATACAAATATTGTGTGCGTAACTGCCATAAGCTATTAGGCATTAAACCAGACTGCATTTTGTAAGATTTATACTTACTGCTGCCCAGCTCAGTTGAGAAAATACAGAATTTAGTTGAGTGAAAAGACGTTTATTTAAATTTATACAAAAGGCTACTAAACTGCTCATAATTCAGTGTGTTCTCTTCTTTTCAGATACGAAACACTAAAATTGATCTTTTGGAGGAAGAACTAAGGCGTCTGAGGGACGAACTGCAGGATCGCTCACAGAAGAACAGGTCCCTGGAGGACGTCTTGGCCCGTTACAAACTTGAACTCTCTCAATCTAAGGAACAGATCATTTCTATGGAGGAGGTGAAGAGCACTGAGGCCATGAGGTACCATGCAGCTAAGGACAACCTGGACACCACCCAAAATCAGCTAAAAGACCTAAATGAACAGGTGGCGCGGCTTACACTGCTTATTGATGAGGAGAAACGTAAGCGAAGGCTAGCCGAGGAACGTTATACCAGCCAACAACAGGAGTACGAGGCTGCCATCCGCAAGAGACAGAAAGAGCTGGATGAACTTAACTGGTCCAAGATCGACTTTGAGAAGGCCATCAAGGACAAGGAGCGGGAGATTGAGCGTCTGAAGATGCAGTTGGAGGACGAGGCCTCCCGGCGCCGAGCAGCGGAATCTGAAACCTCTAAGGTAAGAAACCAGTTCAACCAGGAGATCAGTACTCTAAAACAAACGTACGAGTCCGAGATCCACATCACCAAAACCAATGTGCTAAAAACCACACAACAAAAGGAGGAGGACACTGCTGCCCTGAAGATGCAGCTGGAGAGACTCATGGATGAGAAACGGGATCTTGAAGAGGAGCTCAGGAGGCTTCAGTTGTCCATCAGCCAAATGGAAGAAGCCAGGAAGAGGGCAGAGCAGGAAGCACACCAAGAAAGATCCTCAGGGACAGAGGAGACCAGAAGACGAAAGGAACTAGAGATACACATTCAAACCATCACACGACAGAGGACTGAACTTGAGGCCAGGTACAAGGAAGAACTCGCACAGGCCAACAACAGAACACAAGAAAAGGTCCGTCAGATTTCACTCCTTACTCAGAACCTGGATGACGAGACCCGGAAGAGAAAAGCTCTGGAACAAGAGAACCAAAGACTTCGGCAGTCAGAGGCAGACTTGCTGGCCAAGCACACTTCCTCCCTGGAAGTCATCAATAAACTGAAAAGCACAGAGAAAGAGGCAAACATTATTCGTGTCGAGCTGGAGAAGCAAGCAAGTGAAAAAGGAAAAGTGGAACAGAGCGCTACTAGGATGCAGACTCGCATTAAAGATTTACAGGCCATGATAGACAATCTCGAGGCTGAGCTGGAGAAAGAGAAAAAAGGCAGCCAGGATGAACTTACAAGGAGAAAGAGGATAGAAGCTGAGCTGGAAAGGGTGAATCAGTTGTGCAGAGAGTACACAACTACCATTAACACTCTTCGTGTTCATAAGGAGGAGGAGAGTGCCACAGGCCGAAGGCATGAACAGGACCTCCGTCGTGTCCAGGAGGAGCTGGACAGATGTCGGAAGGAGCACACGGTAACTTCTGAGCAGTTCACCAGGCTGACGGCTGAGCTGAAGGCCTTGCAACAGCAGCTGATTCAAGAGCAGGCTCGTGTCCGGGAGGTCAACCTACGCAATGAGACTCTGTACAAGACCATAGAGGAGAAGAGCCGAGGGTTAAATGAAAGCATGTCTGAAATTGAAAAGCTCAAGACTCTTACTCAAAACCTTACCAAGGAAAGGCTGAAGTTAGAGGAGGAGCTGAGGAGTGTACGCCAGGAACGGGATGACTTACGGAGCAACAAAAACAGCAACGAGAGTGAACATATGGCCCACCTGTCAGCCATACAGCTCCAGCTTCAGAGCTCAAATAAGAGAGGCCTAGAGCTCCAGGCCCACATTAGTGAGCTGACAAAAGAGAGGGAAAATTTAAAGGCGGAAATAGCCAAAATCCAAAAGCAATATACGGAGGTATTTTTGTGGATAAATTACATTATCAAATCCACCAAATTCCTATAAATGCTGCTTTTGCTGAATAATGCTGCTGCACTTTGCTTTATAACTGTGCATAATCTATAATCAGATCACTCAATTTACCAAGATTCTTAAATAATTCATTCCATGCATCATGCTTTTGGCTTCATGCTTACTGATGTTTGTGTTTTTGTTTTTTTGTATCATGGTTCAAGTGGTTAAATGTATAATAATCATGTTCTTTTTTTTTCAGACATCTCTGATGGTCCACGAGTCTCAGACACACTACAAGGAGATCCTACAAGAGAGGGATAGTCTCCTGGCCAAACTTAAGTTGCTGGAAATGGACAAAGGAAAGCAGCAACGCTCTGAGGAAGAGCTGAGTCGCATCAAGATGTCACTAGAATCAGAGCTGCGTCAAAAGCAGCGCCTCCAGGAGGAAATTGACAAAATCCGCAAGGATTTTAACTACTGGAAAAGTCAGTATGAGATAAAGGATGGTCAGGTTAGACAGTGCCAAGCAGACAAAGACAAGGCAGAGAGGGACAGGGCTTCCCTGAGCAAAGAGATCACAAAACTTACCGCTGAGCTTAGAAGTTTGGAGGAACGGTACCGGACTCGGCTACAAAGCTCAGAGTTTGAAGTGTCTGAACTCACCCACAAGCGAGAGGCTCTGGAAAGGGAGTTGAGGAAGCTGCAACAGCGTCCAATCGTCTTCACTAAGCAGACTCAGACAGATGAGAAAGTCGCCACGATTGACCCATCAAAGCTTGTTTTTGATGGTATTCGCCGAAAGGTAACGGCTCACCAGCTTTGTGACTGTGGGATCATTGATAAAGCTACTCTTGATAAGCTGGTGAAGGGCCAGATCACAGTGTCTGATGTTTCAGTGGAAATTCAGCCCAGTCTTAAGGGTACAGGGGTTATCGCAGGTGTTCAACAAGATTCCCACAGCAGAATGCCAATTACAGAAGCTAAAAGTAAGAACGTGCTGAGTCCACAGAGTGCCATAATGTTGCTGGAAGCTCAAGCCGCCACAGGCCACGTGATTGATCCAAAGTATAATGAGAAGATGCCAGTAGATACAGCCTGCTCAAGGGGTATTGTTGACACAGAGGACAGGGACATCCTCATTACAGCTGAGGCAGCTTGCACAGGGTTCAAGGATCCATTCACAGGAAAACTGTTGTCGGTTGGACAGGCATGCAAGAAAGGACGACTTGACAAAGAGAAGGCCATTCGACTGCTCCAGGCTCAAGAAGCAGTGGGAGGGATAATTGACCCTGTGCTAAGCGTGTTTCTACCCAAAGACGTGGCCTTAGACCGTGGCTTGATTGATGAAGAGCTTTATCGTGCGCTGAACAAAAAGCCAGCTTGTTATATCAATCCAGCAACCGCAGAGAAGATCAGCTACAGTGACTTGAGGAAGAAGTGTGTCACAGAACCTACAACTGGCATTCTTCTGCTCCCTGTAAACAGTAACTCAGAGTTTGTCCAAGGAATCCGTGGTCAGGTCTCACTTACTGAGCTTGTAAATTCCAACCTAATTAATGAGGGAGATTTGGACAAAGTGAAACGAGGCCTGCTCACAACTAAGGATATTGAAAATAGGCTGAAGATGTACCTATCTGGCTCTGGCTGCATTGCTGGCATTTATGATGAGGCTCAGGATAGAGTCCTGCCCTTCTACCAGGCCATGAAAGAAAATCTTCTCCGTCCAGGAACAACATTAGAGCTTCTGGAAGCGCAGGCGGCATCAGGATTCATGATTGATCCCGTCAACAATGTCTACTTGACAGTGGAGGATGCATGGAAAAGAGGCCTAGTAGGTAAAGAATTTAAAGATAAACTGCTGTCTGCTGAGAAGGCTGTGACTGGATACCGTGATCCCAGTACAGGGCAGCTTATCTCACTCTTTCAAGCTATTGAGAAAGAGATTATTGAAAAGGGGCATGGCATTAGGCTTCTGGAGGCTCAGATAGCCAGTGGTGGCATCATTGATCCTAAAGAGAGCCATCGCATTGATGTGGAAGTGGCTTACCGAAGAGGATACTTTGATCGTGAGATGAACGAAATTCTAACATATGAAGGTGATGACACAAAGGGCTTCTTTGACCCAAACACTCATGAAAATCTGACCTATCTGCAGCTGCAGAAGAGATGTATTTCTGACCCCAAGACCAGCCTGCTCCTGCTGCCTCTGAAGGACAAAAACAAGCAGAAGCAGCAGTCAAGTCAAAAAAACACTCTTCGCAAGAGGAGAGTGGTGATTGTAGACCCTGACACAGGCAAAGAGATGTCCGTTCGTGAGGCTTATCACAGAGAGCTGATTGACTATGACACATTTCTGAATCTTTCGGAACAAGAGTGCGAGTGGGAGGAGATCACCATCACAGATTCAGCTGGAAAGACTCGACTAGTTATTGTTGACCGTAAAACAGGTACACAGTATGATGTCCAGGACTCCCTGGACAAGGGCATTATTCAGAAAAGTTCCTTAGACCAGTACCGCTCAGGAGCTCTAACGCTCACCCAGTTTGCTAATCTCTTTTCAAGCAAAGGCATGGGTACTGAGCTTTCCATCTGCACCAGCGTTCCAGACGATGTTACAACCTGCAGTAGCCCCACTGAAGTTACACCATCTTCTCCAACAGTCCGCAAACGCTTTGCTAGTGTTTCCATCACACTCTCCCCTCCTTCTGATATACTGGATGACCAGAGCCCGGTGGCAGCCATCTTTGACACTGAAACCTTGGAGAAGATCACAGTAACTGAAGCTCAGCGTCGTGGAATAGTCGACGCGATCACAGCGCAGCGGCTCCTGGAGGCCCAGGCATGCACTGGAGGTGTCATAAACCCTGCCACTAGCAAAAGGCTCTCTCTGCAAGATGCTGTACTTCAGAGCATCATTGATGAGGATATGGCCACCAAGCTCAAACCAGCTCAGAAAGCTTATACTGGATTTGAAGACGTGAAAACCAAAAAGAAAATGTCTGCCGCAGAGGCCATTAAAGAGAAATGGTTGCCGTACGAGGCTGGGCAGAGGTTCCTGGAATTCCAGTACCTGACTGGTGGACTGCTGGAACCAGGAAGTGGTAAGCGAGTCAGCATTGAAGAAGCCATTCGAAGAGGATGGCTGGATGGTAAAGGAGCCCAGAAGCTGCAAGACACCAGGAGCTACTTGAAGAGCCTCACATGCCCTAAAACTAAGCTGAAGATTTCATATAAAGAGGCAATGGACAACTGCATGGTGGAAGAGACCAACGGAATGAAAATGCTCCAAGCCACATCTATGTCCACCAAGGGTATCAGTAGCCCCTATAACATCTCCTCTGGACACAGTTCCCGCACTGGATCTAGAGCCGGATCCCGGGGAAGCTCCAGGAGTGGATCACGTAGAGGCAGCGTGGATTACTCCACCTCCACTTACACTTTCACTTCCACTTCTAGCACCTTTACTTCCTTCCCTTAATATTTTCAAACATGTGTCTATGGTGGCTTATACTTTTTCCATACAGAATTACTCATTTTCCACATATATATCAAAAACTATTAGAATAAAATAGGGTTTGGGAATATTATACATGACTCATATGGATTATTACTTATCTAATCAGTTTTATTTGGGTGCCTCTGATTATTATAAGTTGTCCTTTTTAGGTGCTTCGTTTTCTGTCCTGGTTTTTAAATCAGTAGATTTTTACATCATGTTATGGTAGTGATTATACTTTAAAAATTCACATATATTGAAATATTTACAAATTGTGTTATTTTCATAGTTATTTTTAGAGCATTAAAATTGTAATAATGCAGAACCTTCTAAAATTACAGAAATTATTAGAGTAAAGAATTTTATAAAGTATAATTTGAAGAATGTCAAAACACTTTGTACTAACAAAAGATGACAAATTATAAATAAACTCAGTTTCCACTCATTTTGGGTAATTTGTTTTTACTTTATGTGATGGTACCGCATCAAGGGTTAAGAAATAAAGGATTTATGTTTGAAGGAATTGTGAGAATTGTGAGAGTTTAAAAAGTCTTGTGCTTGTTGTAGTTAATTCGATGAAAAAGGCAAAAGTATTTTTATAGCACAATGACTAAGGATTAAGCACTGTTCGGAAGTTGCATGAGAGTTACACGCTTGTGACTGGAGTTTGTCTAAAACAGAGCATTTTTATAGCGTGATATCATATCAAGTGAGGGGCAGTATTAAATCCAGTGCCACTGTATGACAGTATGTCACGCTGAAATTTGTGTTTTGTCTGTATACTCTCAAAAATACTATTGTATGTCATTCGAGGACAATATTAAATACATAAATATGACCCTATTCTTTAATTAATAACATCCTCACTTTAAAGTACATGAAAAGGATACCAGATTAGATGCATCTTAATCAGAGATGGTGCTGATTTCTTTATCAATAAAATTATGAATGAACTTAGTTTGTCTGTAAGCGTAGCAGGTGAGTGCTCGGTCAGCTTATCCTTCAAACCATGGGCACGTTCTTTACAGGAGAGCGCACTGAATTAACATAAACACTGGCTTTATTTTATTAAATCTACAGCATCTGAATGTGGAGATCAGAAAAATCTGCTTAAGCAGCTGCGCAACCCGACTCCGAATCCCTACATAAACACTCTGAATACGGCCCCAAATAATTTTGTCACATGTTCTAGTTCAGGTGAAAGTTTCCGTGTCCCTGGAGCAGTTTATGTCTGGTTTATTATTTGTCACAGGCATGAAACAAACAAAAAATCCTGAGCTTTTCAGAACAGTTGTTTGTTCTATTTCAAATAAAATGTAAAAGTTTTGAGTGAGGTGATGATGTTGAAGCAACTGACAATTATCTAACATTTTAAACTATTTCATCACTTTCCGACACTGTTTTTAAAAACGTTTGATGAAAGTGTGTTCAAGATACAGAGTCGAGCTCTGAGCAGTTTCACACGCCAGATGTGTTTGTGCTTTTATAAAGCCTACTATTTGTAATTTTAGTCTTTTTGCCTGCAAAATGCCAAATTAAAAAATGTTGGTGAAAATATTATTATTATTATTATTGTTGTTGTTGTTGTTGTAGATGTTCTAATTTATTTAGAAATTTTCTTATTATCAATAATAATAAATTTCAATTATTTATTTAGTTTTTTATTTAGTTTCCCAAACACAATTTGGGAAAATTCAGTAGAACATTACTGCACAAAACTGACAATCAAAGCTGACACAAATGTTCTAAATTACAGTATGTTTGGTCCTCTATAAGACTTCCAATAATATCTAGCCCCAAGTTTCTGTGACGGTAATAATGATATTTTTAAACTTTAATGGCAAAATTTCAGCATTTTGTCCATTTTTGATTTTGGTGGCAGAAACTTTGGTGCATCCCTAAAGATAAATGTCCTTTTAGTGTGAAGAAGAACGACTTTAATAAGCGTGAATGTATAAACAGAGCGAGAACCTGTTCACACACTCCTTTCTCTGGTTTTATTTCTAATTCTACACACACACACACACACACACACACACACACAGTAACCCAGGTTAGGATCAAACTGGGGAACCTGGAGCTGTGATGATACTCACTATTATTATATTCTTAAATATATTTGTGCTGGAATTACAAGCTTGTAAATGTGTTTTTTACACTGGAAGAGTCCCTGACTGCAAAACATAAAATCATTTCAAGCTTAACAAGCACAAGCTTGTACATTTTTTTTTTTTTTTTATCCGTTTGAACTACATTTATATACCCTACTGAATAGTCTAGCAGGATGGTCAGGAGAAATAACCTGATGCAGTGTTTGTACAGTGATGACTAATAAATAGGAGTTCAGGAAAGACGTCAGCGCGTGCACACACAGATGCTGAGTTTCTGCCGGTGGATTAATAAATAAATTAATACATTTTCTGGAACAGGGTTTGTTCTTGAGGTTCATAAATACATTCCAGAACATTTACTCTGGGAACAATTACAATATATTTATATACCAATAATATTAGTGTTTAGATTTTCTACTTTAGGCTTTTAGAAAGTGTTTGCGAAGCTCTTGAGAACTCTCACTAAGCAGCTTTTGAGTGTAAAAGGTCTGTCGTGTCTCTTCACTCGGGATTTAACCCCAGTGTGAGTGTTGTGAACCCAGACTATAAAGTCATCAATCTCATGTTGACAATGGAGATCGGAACTGAGCGAGTGATCAGCCACGCCTCTTCCTCTGCTCTATACACCCTTCTCTGATTGGGACAATGGAGGAAGAGCAGGGTCAGTGTGGGTGAAACACAGACACCAGCATCGTCCCGTGTGAAAATTAACCACCACAGTCAAGCCCAGCTTACACACTGCGTGCCAGTGATTTATTCATCCTTTTGGACTAACCAGCTCCCAATATAGTGACCAAGTTCCAAGTTACAGTCTGGTGGTCATTACATTCATTTTCTCATCACAACGTCCTGATCACACTGTTGTAGCTACAATATCAGATGATATCAGGGTCATCATTTCAAAGGATTGTTCACATCTGTGAAAACTGTTAAACATGCAAAATATTTTATTTGGTACAAGCATCTCTTTATTAGTGCAAAATATGTTAAGGCGTTATTCTATGTAGACATAAAACCTAAAAAATAGAGACAGTAACAGAGACTGGGGACTTCAGCGACTAGTACTGACTCACAACATCGCAAAGTTACGTTGCTACAATGTGACTACTTCAGATTTAAATGTTGCAGAGTTTAAATTTTACATTTTTACATGACTTCTCATTCACAACATCAATGAGTTATGTTGCTATAAAGGGACTAGTTCCAATTCACAGCTTCACACAGTTACATAGCTACAGTATTATTAGTACAGATTCACAGCGTTGTAGCGTTATGTTGCGACAATGTCATGGTGTCACATTGCTATGATGCATCTAGGATTTTCACTTTTCTAGTTGTCATGACGGCGCACAGTGGATTAGTGGTTAGTACTGTTGCATCACACCTCTGGGGTTGATGGTTTGAATCCTGCCTCCATCCTGTGTGTGTGTGGAGTTTGCATGTTCTCCCTGTGCTTTGGGGGTTTCATACTGTATGTTGTCGGTGGATTGGCATTTCCAAATTGTCCAGTGTGTGTGTGTGTGTGTGTGTGATTGTGCCTTGTGATGGGTTGGCACCCTGCCCAGGGGGTCCCCTGCCTTGTGCCCTGAGCTCCGTGGGATCGTGTGTAGGATAAGCGGTACAGAGGATGGATGGATATCATGACGTACGTAGATACTTTGATACAACAAAACTTTGATAATTAGGAAATGTTGTGGCTATGTAATGACAACATAATTTATCACAAAACTGGTAAATTGAAAACTGGAGTATTAAAGCAGCACTATGAAGTGTCTGCTCCATATAGCTAAAGTACAAGCACAAGGGATTCCTCAAAAGTGTAAACATACAGAACATCTCCTATATGATGGATAGAGAGGCAGGAATGTGAGACAGATCATTGGTGTATATGAATCAGAAGGGAAGGGGCTGTGTTTTCCCTCCAAACCCCACGGGCTCATCATGCCATGGGAAAACACCATGAAGAAGAATGGCTGTATTGTTCACGCTGTCAGGGAATTACGCACTTGTTTCCGCTGGTCTGAACCTGCTGAGACAAGCTGAGTGGCAGGAGGCCATTATTCATACCCCTTCATCGTACTGCCTCTGTTTTACACGTTGCTTCATGACCTCTTGGAAGACTTCTTGGATGGAGCTACTTGTTTTTCATGTGAAAAAACCTCAACGTGTCTCAATTTCCAGCCCTGGAACACGATCTTCTCCACCGCAACCCTACTCCATCCAAGCTAACTAACTTTATAAAGAACAAGTCTAGTAGTCTAAATGGCAAAACACACGTGTGGCTCATTTTAAACCGAAACAGAGATCAATAAAATGTTTCGTGATGTCTCGGATAGATTAACACTAAGCAGGCTACTCCTTTCAGTGTCAGTATCTATAAGTGCCAAGAAACACGTGTCTGAAGTTCGGTCTGGAAAAAAGGTAACAATGCATCCCTAGATGTGTTTATATAATAATCTATAAGAAACTGGTACAATTAAAGACCAATATTTTCCTACGATTCAGCATGTTCGTTTTATTCTGATAGCACCGTCGTCTGAAGGTGTGCTGCAGGTCAGGGGTGAAGTTCCTTTCCTCCTCCTGATTGGTGGATCGGTCTGTTATAGAACGCTGCGTCTGTCAGAACGCTTAATCACGCTCGGGACGTGGTGCTAGCGGGAGGTCGGAGAGCTGTGAGAGAAACCTGACCGCAAATCATTCAAATATTATTTTACACACTGTGAGCGTGGTAGAGCATTATTTTACTAGATTACTGATTCTTTATTGTTATTGTTATTTATTTATACTATATTATTCATAGTGGAGATAATTACTGGTGCTGGTCAGGATGTCTGATTATATTCTGGAAAAGAAAAGCAGCTCAACGCTTCTGAGGTCTGACATTCGAAAGGTAAACTCTAAAAAGTCTCTTTTTTTCTTACAAAAATAGATATAGTAATTTGCAGGAACCTTTACGAAGTAATTAGAGCTTAAGCATTATTAAATAAAAATACAGAAATGAATTTATTACTGTGAGATTTAAAAAAAAACTGTAAAAAAAATTAAAATGTACAAATTTATTTAATTCGGTTTTACTTATCCTAATATTTATTTAAAGGCTAAAAATATTAACACATTATCAGTTTTTGTTTTGCACAACAATAATCATGAAAATTGTAACTTCTTTAGTATTCAGAACTCAATTTTCTCCATTTATTTTTGACAAATGCAAAAAAAAATTTTTTAATTACTTTGTATGTTCAAAGCCTAGACATTGTTTGATGACCCACTCAGAATTAATTTGTTGAGAAGATGGAAAATTGTGAAATTAAATACGAAAAAACAATTCATCTAGATTAAAAATATATTTTGTTCGGTTGAAGTCAATATTTGAAGTAAATGCAACTAACAACTTTTTTATGCCTCAGATGTGCTAATTTTTCTTACTGGACTGGGTGACTTACTGTATTTCTGCATGATGCAAACATTTAACAGTAATTTACAGCATAATGTTTGTGTTTTTGTTAAAGCTTTCTAAGCCACTGATGGAGAAAAGAAGACGAGCTCGCATTAACCGCAGCCTGAGTCGACTGAAAAGCCTCCTCCTGCAGACGCTTCATAAACACGTCAGTCAGTGCACAGCATACATCACGCCAGAACCCAGTGACCTGCTTACACACGTGTGTTAAAGGGGTGTGTGTGTGTGTGTGTGTGCGTGTGTGTGTGTGTTTTCTCTCTGCAGACCACACAACATGCCAAGCTGGAGAAAGCAGATATTCTGGAACTGACAGTGAAACATATCAGAAACATGCAACAGAAAGCTGGTGAGATCCTGAAAAACTTCATGTCAAAATATTTAAAAAACTTTTACACTACATGCGTATCACAATATTATACACACAGTATTTAATCACATAACACTTATACACACAGTATTTAATCACATAACACTTATACACACAGTATTTAATCACATAACACTTATACACAGTATTTAATCACATAACACTTATACACACAGTATTTAATCACAT
>JAKKZJ010000004.1:124013-136559 GCA_033441845.1 Pangasius mekongensis
TATTCCAGATTTAGTCCTCCTTTCCTGCTATAATAACCTCCACTCGTTTGGGAAGGCTTTCCTCTAGCTTTTGAAGCATATACAGTTCTGCTGCCACAAAGTTGGAGGCACAGAATTATATAGAATGTCTTTGAATGCTGTAGCATTACAGTTTCTCTTCACTGAAACAAAGCGACTGAGCCCAGACATGTTCAAGCATGACAATGCCCTGTAAAGAAAGCTAGGTTTATAAAGACATGTTTGGGCAAGGTTGGAGTGGAAACACTCACAGAGCCCTGACCTCAACCCCATTGAACACCTTTGGGATGAACTGGAACACCGACTGCACCCCAGACCTCCTTGACATCCCAACATCAGCGCCTGACCTCACTAATGCTCTTTCAAGAAGAGTGGAGCTTATTATAACAGCAAAGAGGGAATAAATCTGGAATGGGATGCTCAGCACGCACATATGGGTGTGATGGTCATGGTACACATACCATATAGTGTACACTGCTAGATGTGGGGGGAAAAAGATGAAGTCAAAGACAAAATAAAAATCCAACCATCAGCTACGCCACTTACTAATATCAACATACTTATATAGTAATAAATATATGAGTGGTCTGCTACCAACGGTGCCATGTTCTAAGTTGTTTAACACGTCTAGATGTAAATATCAGGAAATGAAAGCTAAAATTCTGATCTATCATCCCATATTCATTTTTTTGATCTCAAACCCAAATGACTTCAGTGTATAGCAAAAAAACAAAAGAATTGGTCTTGTCGTTCCAGTACTTTTGGAGGGGGCTGTATGTATGTATAGCTGTATGGAATGGATATTGATGTCTTAAAATTGATGCATCAATCCAAATAGTTTGATTATTATACCCCATGCCACAGTTTACCTGTACATTACCTGAGTGGAGCTGTCTTGTATGGAGTCAGTGTTTAGGGACTATAACCTGTTGGTTATCTCATTGTATCTATGTAGTTAGTCCATTCATTCACCATAAATTTCTCCAACACTTTTTATCTAAGATTTTGGAGAACATTTTGCCCAAGCACTGTGTACCTTTTTTAGTAATAATAAGAGACATTATGTTTTGCAGTTGGGTTTTGTAGGCATCGCAATACAGAATCAGCACTGAATAAAGTGGTCAGTGACCGACAGCTCGACTCTGTTCTTTTGGTATTGCCACACATGTACTGACCCACTTATCGCGAACATGCTAAAGAAAGACTCAGATGACCAGATCGCTTTTTCCACATCACTGTATCCTAGTGCCTGTGCTTCCTACTGGCACTTTACACAACAATTTCCAAACCTTTTTGGAAAGACTTGCAACCTTTGTCTTTGTTACTGAAATTCCTGTATCTGCAGTCCAGTAATAATAAACACTCTTAAATCTCAAAGTCACTTGGATCTTTTCTTCTTGATATCTTGCTCCAAAATTGAGGTCAGCTCTCAGCTGTTTAGCATTTTATACATGCCAGAGAGCATGTTATTACAGGGTAGTAATCTCATTCCTGCCTACTCCCAAAGTAATTCTGACCAATCCCACCCACTCCCCCAGACAGTTCCTGCCTGCCTGCTCATTTAATTATTGTTTGCACCTGCCTGCGATATTTTCTCTTAAGTTAGTTGGTTCTGGCTCCTGAGTGGAGTTTCAAGTCAAGTTTATTTGTCATGTGCACAAAAAAAGACTTACCTCCCCAACAGAGTTTTGGGCTGATGGTATTCCTAGTTTGTGACCTAGTGAGCCAATATCAGAATGTATTTTTGATAGACTTCAAAGCACTATTGTAAGTCGCTCTGGTTAAGGGCGTCTGCCAAATGCCATAAATGTAAATGTCAAATGTCAAATTCAATTCAATTCAATTCCATTTTATTTGTATAGCGCTTTTAACAATGGACATTGTCACAAAGCAGCTTTACAGAAATATATGGATTCACAAAAAATATATTGTAAATATTTGAATTTATCCCTATCCAAATGCTTGTTGTGAGGCTCAAGTAGTCTATAGCTGTGCAATACAAAAAATATACATCAGCAGATAAAGGGGGAAAGAGAAGAGGAAAGAGGGGAAAGAGATTATTTACAAATACAATATATATACAGAATATGCAGAATATATTAGGGAACTGGAAGTGCAGATCCTGACTGTAAACAGTGGAATATGTGCAGTCATAGTATTGAACAAGAATGCAAAACATAGTAAAATATATAGTAGCTGTATGCAGTTGTAGTGGCTGAGCAGTCCTCTATAGACATAGGAAAGTTGATGAAGCAGCAGTACGAAGTAGCATTTAAATTTTTTTTAAAAATTACAATTAAATCAGATGTAGTAGTATGTGTAACATATTAAATATAATCAATAAATCAATATATCAATATATTGCGTAGAGACAGGACTTAGTCCTTAGCAGAAATGAAATGGTAATAGTGCCCTTAGAAATATTTGTGTCCAAAAGTGACACAAAAACATGTGAAGAGGTTGTCCATGAGTGTCCTTGAGCTGTCAGTGAGAGGATCAGTGTGTGGGAGGTAGTGGAGGCATGAGTGAAAGAGTGGAAGAAGGAGTAATGACTGGATTACAGTTTAATTAGGATCCTGACGGCCTGCTGGTTCTGGTTTGAATGCTGTGGTACTGTCTGCCTGATGGAAGTCTGGTAAACAGTCTGTGTTCTGGATGATTGTGGTCTGTTTTGATATTGTGAGCCTTCCTCAGACATCGGGTGTGGAGGATGTCCTCTAAGGCTGGGAGTTTGTTGCCAGTAATGAGCTGCTCTCACGACTCTCTGGAGGGCCTTGCGGTTGTTGAGGAAGCAGTTGCCAAACCAGACAGTCATGCACCCACACAGGTGCTTGTTCAGTCCCTTGTCATTTCGAGACTGGACTACTGCAACTCGCTCCTGGCAGGTCTGCCTCTGAGCGCCATTTGACCTCTGCAACTGATCCAGAATACAGCTGCACGACTGGTGTTCAACCTCTCTAATTTCTCCCACACCACCCCATTGCTGCGCTCCCTCCACAGGCTTCCTGTAGCTGCTTCATCAGATTTAAAACACTGATGCTCGCCTAAAAATCCAAAAACAGTCCAGCACCCACTTATCTCAAAGTACTTATCACACTGCACCACGCTCCCTCCGGTCCTCTGGCTCTGCTCTACTGCTCCCACCATCTCTCACGGTACAAGGAAGACCTGCATCAAGACTCTTCTCTGTTTTGGAGCCTCGGTGGTGGAATGAACTTCCCTAGATGTCCGAACAGCTGAGTCACTGGCAGTCTTCAAACAACGTCTAAAGACCTACCTCTTCCTAAAATACTTAAATTAGCATGTTTCCTCTCACAAAAAATGTGTTGTCTGTGTGCTTCTCTTACTATATTCCCCAACAGAGTTTTTGAGGATATATTTGATAGAGACTTCAAAGCACTTCTGTAAGTCACGCTGGATAAGGGCATCTGCCAAATGCTGTAAATGTAAAAATGCACCCAGTCAGGATGTTATCTATGGTGCACTTGTAGAAGTTGTTCAGGATGTTGGGTGGAAGTAGCGTCACTGACGAGCAGATTTCACCACTGTCTTATTGTGAAGGTACCAGGTCAGGTCGTCAGTGATGTGCACATCAAGGAACTTAATACTCCTCTTTCCACAGCAGCCCCACTGATGTATAAGCAGGTGTGGCCATCCTCCTGCAGCCTCCTGTAGCCCACAATCATCTCCTTAGTTTTGCTGATGTTGAAGCAGAGGTTGCTGTCATTGCATGAATCTGATAACGCTCTGACCTCATCCCTGTAGGCTGTCTCATCTCCGTCCATGATGAGCCCCAGGATGCTGGTGTTGTCAGCATACTTGAAAATGATGTTGGAGCTGTGCTTGGCGACACAGTCGTGAGTGAACGGGGCTTAGAAAGCATCCCTCTGGAGCTACTGTGTTCAGAAACAGTGTGGAGCAATTGCAGTAATGGATTTTCACCACCTGGTGTCTGTCTGTCAAAGTCCAAAATCCACTTGCACAGACAAGTGTTCAGTCCTAAGTCCTGGAGGTTTGCGATTATTTTGGCTAGAATGATGTTGAAGGCAGAGCTTTCATCGATGAACAGCATTCTCACGTAGGTGTTTTTCATATCCAGGTGTGTGAGAGCAATGGCATCGGCAGAGCAATGGCATTTGCCCTATCGGCTGGAGATTGTGAGAATCCCGATGATGCCACAGCAATCCATGGCCAGGATTAAAAGAGAGCAAAATTGGCTATGCTCTCTGGGTGGGAAGGATGGCTTACTCTCTCTCTCCATCACTCGCAGTGACACTAGCCAGTTGTGGGCATCTATGAGCTCATGCACCCACAATAGGACCGATTTAGGGTTGCTCTGTAATGCTGTATGAGCAGCAGTTTGAAAAGATGTGGATGTTGGCTTCACATGTCTGTTTGGTAGATGTTGTGTGATAGAGGAGAGCAAGGAATTGGCTGGGAATTGGCAAGACCAAATTGGGGAGAAAATGGGGAGGAAAAAAAAAGAATATAAAAAGAGTCATTTAAACCAATGTGACACTGACACCGAAAGCATTTACTAAATATGAATGAAAATAGTAAATGCAGCAACAAAATAAGTAATTTGGCCAGGGGGCCTAAACTTGTGCATACAACTGTATATAGATAAATATAGATACTTTTGTACACAGAGTAATATTATCTAGAAGAATATTATTATTATGTTATTAAACGCCACACAGATCAAGGAACACAAGCAAGGAGACACAACCCTGAGCAGGGTCCAGTGTTTGGTCATTTACCACTTTAACCAACGTCACTTTAACCAGCGCTGTCTCAGTACTGTGATGAGGCCTAAATCGTGACTGAAAGATTCTGTGAAAGTAGTTCCCATGCAAGTATGAGCCTAACTGCTAACATTTTCTAGGACCTTAGAGATAAAGAGGAGGTTTGATATTGGCTGTTGATATTTGATATCAAAGTAGGGTTTTTTACTCAGTGGTAGAACTGCTTGTTTAAAAGATTTAGGTACATGGCCAATGGCCAATATTTATGACTTTATTCTTCTCTACTTGGTTATTCCGACTTTATCTTTAATTTGTCACCAGTGTGTGTATATTAGTTAATGACACCTAATTCCATGTGAGTAAATGATATATGTTGCTGGTGATGTCACAGTACATGACTTTGTCTATTCAAAAATAATTTGCTGCATTTGAAATTGAGTTTCTAACTCATTTCATTTTTTCTTATCCAGAAAGGAATAATGTTCTGTTACAAGTCGTCTCCTGCTTCTTGTGTCCAGTTTCATACACCTCTTGACCTGACCTCCACAAACACATCAAGAGATGGCACTGCTTCAGAAAGGCTTCAGATATCTGGAGAAATTAAATCTGAGAACCTGTCTCCAGTAAGTTGCAGAAGTCTTAATAATAATTAGTCACTTACATTTTTTTTCTTCTTGACACCTTGATCCAAAATCAAGGTCATCTGTTCCTGCTCAGCATTTTATATTTTATACTTGTCACACAGCATGGTGTTACAGGGTAGTAATCCCATTTCTGCCTTCTCCCGAAGGAATTCTGATCAATCCCACCTACTGCCACAGAGAGTTTGACAAATATAATATATAAAAATAATTTAGGGGGTTTCCTCCTGGTACTCTGGTTTCCTCCCCCAGTCCAAACACATATGTTGTAGGTTGATTTGGCATTTCCAAATTGTCCATAGTGTGTTATTGTTCCCTTGTGCCCCAAGTTCCCTGGGATAGGCTCCAGGCCTCCCTGCAACCCTGTGTATGGTAAGCGGTACAGACAATGGATAGATGGATATATAATGTAAGTGATTCCCATGAAAGTATGAACTAACTGCTGAGTTGCAACCTTTTCTAGGATCTTAGAGAGAGGTGTGATATTGGCCTATAGTTTGACAGCTGATGAGGTTTGAGGTAGGGTTTTTTACTCAGTGGTATAACTGCTTATACTGTTTATACCAAGCTTTAGGTACTTAACCAATGCTAAGTGAGGAGTTCTATTATTTATGACTTTATTTTTCTCCACTTGGTTATTCTGGCTTTATCTTTAATTTGTCATCAGTGTGTGTGTATATTAGTGGATGACACCTAATTCCATGTGAGTTAATGATATATGTTACTGGTGATGTCACAGTACATGACTTTGTTGATCTTAAATTGTGCACAGGCTTACATGGACTATTGATTAGTCACTGTATCTATTATCACTGGTGATTACAGATGTTAAATTCATATTGTATTTTTTTTTTTTCAAAAATAATTTGCTGCTTTCGAAAATGAGTTTCTAAATTTTTTTGTTTCCATTTTTTCTTATCCAGAAAGGAATAATGTTCTGTTACAAGTCATCTCCTGCTTCTTGTGTCCAGTTTCATACACCTCTTGACCTGACCACCACAAACACATCAAGAGATGGCACTGCTTCAGAAAGGCTTCAGATATCTGGAGAAATCAAATCTGAGAATCTGTCTCCAGTAAGTTGCAGCAGTCAGTCTGTTTCTCTCCTCTCTAAGAGCTCACCCAAACTAACGTGGAAAAAAATCCACCACTGCTCAGACTGTGGGAAGAGTTTTGCTAGACTGGGAGACCTCCAAAAACACCAGAGAATTCACACTGGAGAGAAACCATATCAGTGCTCAGTGTGTGGGAAGAGTTTTACTCAAGAGAGTAATCTCCAACAACACCAGCGCGTTCACACAGGAGAAAAACCGTACCACTGCACATGGTGTGGAAAGAGTTTTACTCATCAGCAGAATTTCCAAACGCATCAGCGAATTCACACTGGAGAAAAACCATATCAGTGCTCACAGTGTGGAAAGAGATTTACTCGCAAGAATGCTGTACAACGACACCAGCGCGTTCACACAGGAGAGAAACCGTATCACTGTATGCAGTGTGGGATGAGTTTTAGTGAGAGTGGTACTCTCAAAGAACACCAGCGACTACACACAGGAGAGAATCTCTTTCACTGCTCAGAATGCGGGAAGAGTTTTCATCAGAAGAAAACTCTACAAGGACATCAGCGCACTCACACCGGAGAGAAGCCATATTTCTGTACCGAGTGTGGAAAGAGTTTCAGTCGGATGAATACTCTACAGCAACACCACCGCATTCACACAGGAGAGAGGCCGTTTCAGTGTTCAGAGTGTGGACAGACTTTTGCTCAACAAAGTACTCTCCACCGACACCAGCACATTCACACCGGAGAGAAACCGTATCACTGCTCACTGTGTGGGAAGAGTTTTAATCGCAAAAATAGTCTACAACTACACCAGCGTCTTCACATAGGAGAGAAGTCCAGCACTCAGGAGATATACTAGGGAACGTCACAGTAAACACTGACAACTCGTAGCTTGTTCAAAGGGAATATATTTGTAGCATACCTGTCAAGTCGCATGGTTCAGTTTTTTTGCCTTTATTGTGGTCTCAAATCTCATGTTTTTTTTCCCCCACACTCAAAGCCACACTCATACCAACAAAAAAATTTGTTTCACAAATTACTGCTCTGTTGCAGAGTGTCATCACAGAAACAACCGTTTCCTGGTTAGCTCCACCTAGCTAAGCTGGCCATTTCACATGTCATGGTAAAGTTCATTGTGCACACAGTCTAGCTCTCCAACAGTGGATAGCAGTTAGATACATGATAAAATTTCCTGCTGAAGCGAGAGTTCGGTTTTTCTGCACAGAGAAGTCAAAACTGGGGGAAAATTGTAAAGTGTGTAGGCGTTATGTAAACACTCAGGAGTGTTTGACGCTAAAATAAAGAATGAAGAGTATGGGGACTGACACACTCACTGGACTGCTGAAATGGAAATTAATTAGTGTCACAATAGTGTGATAACTCCATTAATGCTCAAGAGATGCTTTATATAAGCATAAAAATGTTTGAAAAACAGTCATTCCTAGATTAAAAAGACAACAATAACAATAAAAGGAAAAGCGTGGACAACCTTTTCTTGGGGTTTCAGAACAACTCAATATTTTTACTAAATTTTACAAGGTTTCCATCACCCATCTCCATATTTCCTTTATGGTTAGACCGGTAGGTATGTATGTTGTAGATATGATCAGCTGGCAGAGGAATCAGGAACAGTACATTAGTTGTAGATCACTAGATAATATCAGCCCACCCTCATGTGCTGTGAGTCTTTATACAGTATTTTTCATCTGCTGGTCACTGATTTTTCATGCAGTGTTGTTAAATAAATAGATTTGCATAAACAATAAACACTGTAGAATTTTATGTGGTACAATTAGGATGTTTTTGTTGAATCATGCATTTCATTCATTGAAACAGACAGTTTGACAAAATCTGCTCCGTAACTTGGACACAAGGCGCTTAAAAAAACTCTAAATGATGCCTCCTTGATTCGTCAATCCTTCAGCTTGTGACCTGGAAATCAGTCAAAGTCTGACATTTTCAAGAGAATGCGTTAAGATGCATGGGCGTATAAGGAGAGATCTTAAAGGGCTCCCATGATATGAGATTCTGCAGTAGGTGCTTGGGGAAGTGTAGCGTATGAGGACCCCATCGAAAGGTTTTTAACAAGTTTAGGAGTCCCAGCAATGCATGCATGGTGCTGTTGATGCATCAGTGGAAGCAAAGGATTTGCGGGCCACTTCAGGAAAACAAGCAGGCCTGCTGATCTCTGTGCATGGAGGGGAGTCGGTAATAGAGGTAGAAATATCCAGATCTGGGTCCATTGTCCCATCCTGGCCAGTGAGTTAAGTACAGCCAGGCTAACCAGAGGAGTTTTTACCACCCTGGTGATTAATACATCTGACCATCATCACATTGCCTGCACAAACATGATCTGCACTGAAGGGCCATCAGAAGGAAACTTTACCTGCAACCTCATCACAGAAGTGAACAACTGATGTATGAGAAACAACGTCTAGATAAATCAGAGGCATTTGGGAAACAAGTGCTGTGAACTGATCAAATAAAACAGAACTCTTCATGCACAATGAACAAAGGTATGTTTGGAGAAGAAAAGGCAGTGTTTGAGGAAAACAACATCCTGCCAGCTGTTAATCATGGGGATGGATCTATTCTGGCAGTGACACAGCCAGTGACACAGAAAACAGTGCACAGGTAGATGCAAGAATGGATTCCAGTAAATATCAGCAAATTCTGGAAGCAAATGTGACTCAGTCAGTCAAAAGTGTCAGAAACATCCCTCAAAATCCACCATGAACTTCTGCAAGAAATGCAGGCTGAAGCTTCTGGAATGGCCCTCACAATATAATGACTTGAACATCATTGAAAATACGTGTGTGCTTCTGGTTTTGAGATGAGAATATCTCAAACCCAGAAGCTTTCTACAAGGAAGAGTGGTTGCAAATTCATTAAACAAGAATAGAAAGACCCCTAGCTGGCTAAAAAAAAACATCTGTAAGCTGATATCTGCCAATGGGAGTGTTACTAAATACTGACTTAGTAGTGTTTAATTTTTCCCAGAATTGTTAATTTCATAATATGTAAAGTAAGTGTGCATTGATATTTGCAGAAAAAATGTTAATGTTGTTGTTGTTTTTAATGGTTTGCTGAAGAGGTTGTTTTATTTCTCTTTTTTCTATTTCCAAATATCAACAAAACATGTAATTTGGGCAGGGGTGCCCAAACTTTTGCATACAACTGTATATTTTAAGGTTTTACATGAAGTGTTAGAACCTTGAGTTTGTCAAGTAAAAAAGCATAGCATTTTTACCAGTTGTGGGATTTTTAGTTATTTTTATGTCTTTAGGTGTAAAATAATTGTGTCCTCTCTGCTGTCTATATTTTAGTGTCAAGAGTTGAATGTTGATTTAATAAATAAAGCTTTGCCTACTTTATTAATGCGACATTATTACAAATAATTTACAGTGAAAGCCTAAATAAAGAAACTACAAGTATGGATACATTAATAAAGTAAAAAGAGGCCAATGAAACAAACTGAATCCTGTGGAAAATTAACTGTGAAACAGAAGACTTGTATCTACAACCTTAACGGACCTCCAGGAAAACAATGGGCAAACACTGGTGCACAGATTGTGTTAGTTAGTCAGTCAGTCAGTCAGTCAATCAATCAAATTAATTAATTAATGTTAATTCTATCATTTGGCTGTGCTCTAAAATGGCTGATGTTAACATGAATTGTAGTTTTGCCATCTCCAGGGAGAACATGTACATTTCATTGTTAGCAGCTCTGTTCCTGCCTGACTGAGTGATGATTCCACAAGGCTCCACTAGGTGGTGGTATGAGCGTCCGCTTCCCAATCCACCATGTTGTTCTTTTTCCGGCTGGTCCCATTAGGGGTCGCCAGAGCGGATCATTGGTCTGTGTATTTGATTTGGCATAGTTTTTACGCCCGATGTCCTTCCTAACACAACCCTTCCCAATTGTATCCGGGCTCAGGACCGGCACTGGGAGTGCACTGACGTCTGGTTGGTTCCCCTGACAGGGAATCGAACCTGGGCTGTGGCATCAAGAGCACCAAGGCCTAACCACTAGTCCTCCAGTGACCCACTTCTCAATCCACCGTAAACTCATGGAAATAGAAGAAGATGAGCTGCAGTTTTCCCATCTGACTGTGCAGTCTTTTCATGAAAATATTTCTGATAAAGTTTTAATCCAAGAGCTGAACAGAATTAAAAACAGAAGCTTGTTGTGTACGTTTTTGAGGAAATTAACGCCTTTCTGATGTAAGTTACACTCAGTCTTCTTACCTGAGCTGCTAACTGTTAGTGCCTAAATGCGCACATACGCACTTACTGATTGATTGATTTGAGTTGTTTATTTAAAAGTCAGAAATTTGCTGCTGACTGCTAGGAACATTTATTTTTTAAATGTGAACTCTAAACTTTATCTTTCATTTGCTGTTGAACAGTAGCATTAGGATAACAAATATTTGAGATATTATTAACTTTAACTAAACACCTTAATTTCAGGTACAGATCATTCATTAATCTAGATGTTTGAATAAAGCTAGCATAGTCTCCCATAAGTTTCCAGTGTTCTATAAACTCTTTTCAGAAGTAAGTAGCTCATGCATGCTCAAAAGGTTGCTAGAAGTCACCAGATGGCGTCACGTTAATTTATGTGCTCACTGAATTGTCAATATCCTTTTCATATCAAAAATTGTCACATGAAGAAGAACGTTTTTGGAAAACACATAGAATAGAACCAGTTTCTTATAGAAAGAAGTCTTCAGTCACAGCACCACAAAATCACGCTCTACATAATTCTATAAGTTCTATCAAGAATGCAGACAGGATGAATTTTTGGTAGTGAGGAATCGGAAGTGGACACGAAGGAAATGGTTATGGATGATGAGAGAGGTTAAAACCAGCAGCAAAACGTGCACTGGCGGAGAAAAACGGTGATCAGTGATTGGTCTATGGGAACAGTGGTGATCAGTGATTGGTCACTGGGGGAAACTGGTGGTCAGTGATTGGTCTATGGGAAGAGTAGTGGTCATTGGTTATTGGGGGAAACTGGTGGTCAGTGATTGGTCTATGGGAACAGTGGTGATCAGTAATTGGTCATTGGGGGAAACTGGTGGTCAGTGATTGGGCTATGGGAAGAGTAGTGGTCAGTGATTGGTCATTGGGGGAAACTGGTGGTCAGTGATTGGTCTATGGGAAGAGTAGTGGTCAGTGATTGGTCATTGGGGGAAACTGGTGGTCAGTGATTGGTCACCGGAGGAAATTAGTGGTCAGTGACTGGGCTATGGGAACAGTGGTGATTGGGCTTTGGTTTTACACACTCGTGATGAATAGAGTGAATCTACTCGTTCTTATTAGCAGCAGCTGTGATGTGAGCTGGAGAACAGAAATCTGCAACCAAACGACATGGATAATATAGAGATGCAGAACAGGTGACCAGTCTCATTGCCAGCCAGTCTGAGCGACTGGAGCATCTCCATGGTTATCCCATGATGTTTGAAAGATGCCACCTAAATGGTTTGTGGCTTTTTTTTTTTTAAATTATTTTTTGCTTTGTAGGTCTGTTTCATGTCATGAACGCACATACCACAGTTCCATTATCGCACGTTGTTTGCACCTCATTGTTCCTTTTCCTTGCTTCCCTTCCTCACTGCTTCACTAATTTCTCAGAGGAAGCAGAGAAAGGATGCAAATAAAACAAACCATGTTAGATGTTATTATTCACTGAAACATCACTTTAAAGGGACTTTTAGTGAATTCTCTTATCGATGTTGTGTTTCCCAGCTGCATTATCTGTATAACAGATCTGCATTTAAAGCACAGTGATCACACACTGAATTAACTTCCATTAAAACATCATTGCATGTGTACAAAACATTATCACGTGCTTATATGTTAATGTTTTAGCCTCTACTCATCACCTGACTTCAAGGCAAATTCACTGAGATGTGTGTATTTTATTTGAGAGCATTGATTATTTATTTAAATGTATAATTTTTTGTGGTTTTGTTTATAGTTTAATTTATTTGTAATTCCACATACACTATATTGCCAAAAGTATTGGGACACCCCTCCAAATCATTGAATTCAGGTGTTCCAATCACTTCCATGG
>JAKKZJ010000004.1:167878-183613 GCA_033441845.1 Pangasius mekongensis
AAATAACAGTAGCCAGGAGGACAGGTCTCATTTAAAACAGAAAAAACATCTGGTTGATGCCAGGTTTCTGTGAGGCAGATTATGTCCAAACTTTTGTCCCGAATATGATCATGTATGAAGCAGGATTTGTTTGTGAGGGATTGTGTATTAAACAGTTCAATTTTAATTTTGGATAAAACAGTGAGACTCTATACTGGCCGAGGTACAGAGTGAAATCCACTCCACGTTTCCTGTCTGGCTCCATGTGTCACATTAAAGATTCGTTCAAAATGAACGAATCATTCAAGAATGACCCATCACTACACAGCTGCCCAAATGGAAGGAATGGCGTCACCAGACCGGGAGTAAGCAAACTTTTGACGAGAGCTTCTGTGGATGTAACGGGGCCGACGTAGGAGTCCAAGTCCTTTAATGACTGATATACATGATGGAGTGTTATGGCTGATATATTCTATCAGCTGAGTGGCCGAGTAGTTCATTATGCCTATACACGGGCTCCACGTCTGTTGTTAGCCGCTAGCCACAGCGGCAATATGCAGAGAAAGAGAAGAAATCCGCACCAAGAAATCATCCGTGACGTGGCTGGAGAAATCGAGACCAGAAGAGATAAATCCGTATAAAATCCGTATAACAGACCCACATATTATATAGAAGTAGCGCCAGTAGTCTAACGTTGTGACTATTTTAACAGTTAAAACTCGTTAAAACTCGAGTGGAGAAGCGGTGAACAGACAACACCAGCGTCCTCTTCCACCCATGACCCCAGTGTTAGCTAGAGGGCAGTACGAGGTGTTGTGGGGACACACACACGGGACACACCAGATATATACAAGACGGGGTACATTATACAGGATAGATACAAGTGCTGTACATGCAACAACCGGGTGGAGCTTCAGGGTGGACCAAGGCCAAAAGAATACACAAAAGACACTGTTATAGGGAATAGTGATGGGAAGTTCGGATCATTTTACCAACTCGGACCTTTGAGTCTCGTTCAGCAAAATGAACGAATTTTTTTTTTGAGTCATTTCGTTCATTTTAGCAAAATATAATTAAAATGTTACGTGTTACTTCCCTAACACATCTACTACTTACGCAAACGCTGATCTCACTACAAACAAGATAAAACTATAATGCTATAAGAAACAGGAAACATTAGGTTCATTGTTTATCTGGATCTTTAGTCTATGATTAGCTCACCTCACCTCTTATCTGAGTCTTCGGGTTTGAGGTCCACTACACCAGCGTACAGACCCAATTACATAAGCGCAATTTTTTTTTTTTATTAACGCAAGACAAGAATACAGAGTTGACATTTAAAAGATGTTTGTACATAATACACAAAGTATCAGGAATATATGTCAACAATCAAAGAAGTATTAAAGATTAAAAAAGTGAAAAAGAAGGAAAAATAAAAGACAAAAACATACGAACTTGAGGGTAAGACATTTAACCATCAATTACAGTATACAAATTAAAGTCATTGCAAAATGAAATAGTTCTTCTTGCTTTCTTATTTTCTGACAATGAGATGGTATTTAGATAATTTTTAAATTCTTTAAAAAAAAACAATAAAATGCGCTATGAAGTGTAAGAAACTTGAAGAGGGGGTTTGTCTCTTCCCGATTATAAATTATATAATTTAGCTTTTCACTTAAAACCTGGGTCAATTCTGACTCTTTGGTTCCATGGCGCGATTTACAAGTTAATATTACTCATCCAGCTCGCTTACAAGATCTCCCCTTTTCAGATGTTTCTAAATATTCTAAGAAAAATTATGGACCAATTATTGAATATTCCCTCCATGTATGGAAAAGGGTTGAGAAAATGATGGGAGGCCCTTTCTTACTCACCAACACAACACCAATTTGGCACAATAATTGCTTTCGTGCTGGTAATAAACCCTTTGTTTTTAAAGCCTGGTCTAATTGTGGCATTCGATTCAATTCAGTTTTATTTGTATAGCGCTTTTAACAATGGACTTTGTCACAAAGCAGCTTTACAGAAATAAATGGATTCACAAAAAATATATTGTAAATATTTGAATTCATCACATTCATACCCTGGAAGATATTTTCGGAGTAAAGGGCCTCAAATCATTTCAGGAACTAAGTACAGAGTTTTCTTTACCTGGATTTTCTTTCTTCCTGTATTTAAGAGTGAGATCAGCTTTAAAAGCCAATGGCGTTCCCTGGGACTGGCTGGACTCTAATACCCCTTTTAATGGCCTGGTTTCTAAGGTCTATAACTCTGTTCCTTTAATGCAGTACTCTTGTGTTCCAGCTACTTACTCCTGGGAAAGGGAAGGTTTAACTAAACCTGATTGGGATGCGGTATGGGCCAGATGTTTCATGGCATCTAAGAACCTGGCACACCAGATGATCCACATATGGACAGTTATCATGGCATCTGTTTGTATATAGTTCAGTGGAGTTTTGATTTATTTCCTTAATGTGGGAATCCAAACTCAATAAAAAAGTTGATCACAAAAAAAAACAAAAAAAAACAATAAAATGCAGTTTGTTGTTAGTAAATTTACATTTGTGAATATAAAATTTACAAAGAAAAAAAAGTTTATAACAAAACAAGCATTGCGTTTAGTAGAGTTAGATTCATAATGTCCTAAAATAATTCCTCTGAAAGTTTTGGATATATCATGCTGGCTATTCTTATTAATAAATATTTTTTTTAGCTCTCTCTAAGCGCTGAAGTCGTTTCCTGTGGTAGAGGAATTTCACAAGCAGGGCAGCAAACACCAGCAGCGCAAACACCAGCAGCACAAACACCAGCAGCAGCAGCACTATCAGGAGAATCATCCACCATGGTAGCGCTGTCTCAGACACACACACACACACACACACACACACACACACACACACAGTTAGCTTTACTGACTTTAACCTACACACACACACACACACACACACACACACTGTTAGCTTTACTGACTTTATCCTACACACACACACACACAGTTAGCTTTACTGACTTTATCCTACACACACACACACACACACACACACACACTGTTAGCTTTACTGACTTTATCCTACACACACACACACAGTATATATTATCCTGTACTATTAGTTACACACTCCAAGTTTTAGAGCGAACATATAGAATTATATTTAGATTTAAATGTTTCTATAATCTGACATTTATATGGATTTATATTTATAAGTTATTGTTTGGTATTTAAAACATTTTCTGATTTTAACACTGACACCAATCACACTGAATACGTACCTCTCACTGATGCTGTCACTGATGCTGTCACTGAGTAAATATGAAGATCATCGTTATTCCCCATGTCTCGAACGGTGTAATTTCCCCCATCAGCCAGCTTTACTCCTCTCAGTGTAAGAACTGTGTTAGTGAGTGATGTTCTCGATGTGTATTCAGCTGTACAGTTTAGTGAGCTTCTATCCACAGTGCAGATCTGTTCACCATGTGGATCTGCTGTATCTCCACCCTTATAGATCACCTTCACTCGCTCTGATACGTGCAAATCCAGCTGCAGATCTTCACCAGGGTTTATCTGAACTGATGATGTCATGGCTGAGGAGACACTCAACATCTTAACTGGGTGTAAATGTGATATAACACATTAAACCTAAATCAGTAAGAGTGCATAAGCTATAGAGCAGGTAAAGACACTTACTCTCGATGCTGAGATGCACATCAGTAATGTCTTCACCATCACACTGAAATATGTATAAACCCCTCATACTGTAATCAGCTGCAGTGATGGTGAGGGTGAGATCTCCCTCCAGGTACTGATCATGGGACATGTTAAATCCCTCTTCTGACCAGCAGGATGTCTGATCACACCAAGCCACTACAACATGTCGGTTACTGAACAGAGTCCATTTGGCCTCAAGAGAACAGCTCCATTCACAGGGCAGAGCAGCAGCCTGATTAAACTTCACCTGTACAGGAGTGACAACTAATACAGGTACTGAAAGAGAGAAGCAGGTAAACAGAATAAAATATAAACCTGTACATGCACATATGATTAAATTATTCACATATTTATTTCTCTATACATGTGAAATATATCAAAGTACACCACAGAATGTTTGAATCAAATCCGATTGGTCAGAAGGTGTGCGTTATTTCTGTAGAACAGTACGACTAAGACAGTAGATCCAGCTGTAACTTGAACGATGGGATTATATTAATGCGCTCATTCTAATATTTAATAGTAGATTAAGGGGTGCACATACTTTTGGCCATATAGTGTCAGAATGCTATTTATCAGTTATAGCTATGCCTTCAACCCAATCACCCCTAGCAAACTAGCCTCCAAACTACATACGCTTGTCCTCAATGCACACCTGTGCAACTGGATTCTGGACTTTTTAACCAGCGGACCACAAACAGAGAGTCTGAGAAAGCTTTTAAATGCATGTAGTGACTTGCTCCAAATTATTTCTCAGTGTACTTGTACAGTTATTCCGCTAAAACCACAGCGATTTCCAAAGATTACACTGTTTAATTTATTAATGAATGGCACGTCACACATTTTAATGCTTTATAGTGAGATGTAATGTTGCTGATTAGCTGTTATAGCTGTGATAAACAGTCGTTCCCTCACCAGCCTCTCCTTTATGCTTTCTCTCGCTCTCTCGCTCTCTAAACACACCACATCAACGATTATGCACGTTTTACTCTGTTAAACAACACACTTTTAAATCTGTTTATTATTAGTCTCACATTAGGTGGAGCATCTGCTGTACAGGTCCATGCGAATGAGCTGTTACTATAGAAACGATAACGTGTTAGAATGACAATAAAGGGTATCTTTCATAAAATAAAAGAGCAAAACTACTGCATGAAGAATTTTTACCTTTTGACTATCTGACATCTCAAATGAATACTTACAATTACAATCGATTCTAACTACAACATCATTTTCAGAGATTGGGAAGATTTGAAGAGGAAGTAGACACATTCAGTGTGAGCAGTCAGAGTGAAATCACACTCACCTGTGGTGGATGTGAAGGTGAGCAAGAGCAGCACATGGCTTGGGCATGACATCATCATCAGCACTGAACAGGTGAGAACAGGTGAGGAATTAACCAGGTACCTAAACACAGTAACTTCAGTGGGTAAGCTTAAGAACAATGGAGAGTAGAGACAGGAACCTAACTAACTCACTCACTCTCTCACTCACTCTCTCACTCTCTCTCTCTCTCTCTCTCTCTCTCTCACACACACACACACACACACACACACACACAGGTGTGGCATTAACCAGGTACTTAAACATCAGTGGAAAGGGCTAAGAGCAAAGGGAGACATGAACAGGAGAGATGGGACCCTGACTTATACACGGCTTATACATACACACCTCACACTCGTAGCTGTGCAGCTATGAGATGTTCTCACTCTGTGGTGCTACAGCACTTCATTTAGACTAAACACACTTTATGGACAATGTTACAACACAAAGTATGGGAACTCTTTACATTACACTCTGCTGCTGGTCTCATGACATAACCTGTAATATTTCGTTTTTTAATCATTCATTAGTGGGAATGTGAGAAACAGTGAAAGCAGGATGTACTGAGTTGGAGAACAGTTGCGGTGTTGTTTTGGTGTAGCTCTATACATGCACGCTACAGGACAGAATGATAATCTACCTTTAGGTGTTAATAAATACTCCTGCACCTGCATGGGGAGATGGGAGGTGTGTGTTCGTGTTTCTGAGTGGATACAAAAAGAGAAAGTGAACTTTTCTGTAAATCAGCGTTGACATCGATGCAAAACATTAAAACTAATTTACATGAAGACAGATCATCGTTCATTTAAAAATCCAGTTTAAAACCAACAACACACTGAGGTGCTACTAAAATCACAACTGCTTACCTGTTCTTCAGGTAACGATGGAGTAATGTCCTGTTTCCCTTCTCTTTGTGTTTTCTTCAAACTTCAGAGCAAAGGAGACAAAACAAACATCTGCCGAACACGAACCTGCTGCTGAACCTGCAGTCAAAAGCAACCAGAACTTCAACCAGCAACAAACCCCCACAATCCTAAACTACAGCGATACACAACGATGCAAAACAGAAAATAATTCAGCAACAAACCCCCACAATCCTAAACCTCCGAAGCTTTTGGTTCCTTTCACGAAAATGACTCGTTCAGATTCATTCAGTGACCCTTTCCGTAAGTTACATCATTGCACCAGTAGGTGGCGCCAGTGAGAGTCTTTTAGATATTATGAGTAAGTCGTTGTTTCATTCACTCAATACATTCATTTAAAAACGCCAAGTTTTCAAGAGACAAGTTTTAGTATTATGATTTATTAGAGATGGCATGTCCAATCCACAAAGAGAAGGTCTGATGAATTTATTTTCAGAAAGACATTTCAGTCAGTACAGGCTAGTTTTGAGAGAGCGGTTATGAATGAGGATACAAATTAGGGGAAAAAAAACATTTTTACATCAGTCATTTTTACACGTTTGTGTATAGCGGCTTATGCTACGAACAACACGTTCATGTATAGCGCATACCAGTTCATTCATTTAGTGACATTAATCAGCTCCAGCAAATCAAGCACAAGCCAGTAAACACACGTGTGTGTGTGAGGACACACCCAGTAAACACTGATCAGTCATGTATATGTTTAATGTATGCTCCTAAATGCATGTTTAATGTCTTTATTATGTATATGTTTAATGTAAGTTCTTAAATGTATGTTTTGTTTTGTTTTCTTTTATATGTGGACCTCAGGAAGACTAGCAGTGCTCTAGGGCACAGTTAATGGGGATCCTCACAAATAAACAAAACTAATAAACTGTCATTTGATGTAATTTCCTCCTGCTGTGACCAGCAAACATATCTAAAGTTCTGAGTTTAACTAGTAGCTAAATGGTCATGTGATCTTATATTAAATTAAAGCCATCATCAGATGCCAAAATCAGACTGTTTGCCGTTATCACACTGTCACAAACATAAAACTGAACTCAGTGTTTCCCAAAATTCAGTTTATTCTGCTAAATGTTGAATTTTACACACTGACACCAATCACACTGAATACGTACCTGTCACTGAGACTCTCACTGATACTGTCACTGATACTGAGTAAATATGAAGATATTCATCGTTCTTCAGGTCGTGGACAATGTAAACTCCCCCATCAGCCAGCTTTACTCCTCTCAGTGTAAGAACTGTGTTAGTGAGTGATGTTCTCGGTGTGTATTCAGCTGTACAGTTTAGTGAGCTTCTATCCACAGTGCAGATCTGTTCACCATGTGGATCTGCTGTATCTCCACCCTTATAGATCACCTTCACTTGCTCTGGTACGTGCAAATCCAGCTGCAGATCTTCACCAGGGTTTAACTGAACTGATGATATCATGGCTGAGGATCATCATATAGATCTGAATCTTTATTAGGTGCTCCACCCTTATAGATCACCAGCTCCATTCTGTGACCTAGTTGCAAGAAAACCATCAGAGACCAGAACCTGTCATAAGAGAACTACAGATTCTTTCAAGAATCAGACTGATGTTAGCTAAAATGTTCTTCAGTTGTTATTATGGATCTGCACTAAAGGACAGCGAGTGCTGTTCAGCTAAACTAACCGTGTAACTCTAGAAGATCCTTACGGCTCGGCGTCCTGTCAGGGGCTAAATGATGCTAAGTGGTGCTCTAGCCTACAGCAACCACACACACACACACACACACACATACACACCTCATAAAAACTCCCAGCGTTTATACTAGAGAGAACACAAAGGCTTACAGGTCTCCTGATGATTACAACATCCAGGATGTCGTCATGGCACTGAAAGCTCCATGAACTCATCTATTAGCTGAACAAAGTTAGTGAGTTCACTTTAAGCTGGTTAAATATGTCCTTTATAATTAACTCCTCAGGAGGAACGTGATCCAGGTATCTGGCCTCAGCTAACTAGTTTCTTCATGTAGATATTAAGCAGGCTATGTAGGTTTATTAAAGCAATGTAAATGAGTTACTTTAGCTAAACTAGCAAGCTAAGTCTGTTAAACTGTTAATTATTTCATAGTAACACAGTGAAAACAGATGTGTTTATGAACCCTTTTTAGGGATAAATTTATAATTTATATCCTGAATTTATATATTTCTGTAAAGCTGCTTTGTGACAAGATCCGTTATTAAAAGCGCTATACAAATAAAACTGAATTGATTTGAATTGAATTATCCCCCACCCTCTGCTTTCTCTTCTCTGAGGAGCAGCAGTGAAGTAATGAGTCTATGCAGAACTGAGCTGTTTGTTTGTTTCCTTCACCTGTGTGACTGACTGTCCCATTACAGGTGTGTTTACTGTCTCATTACAGGTGTATTTACTGTCTCATTACAGGTGTATTTACTGTCACATTACAGGTGTATTTACTGTCACATTACAGGTGTGTTTACTGTGTTTACTGTCTCATTACAGGTGTATTTACTGTCACATTACAGGTGTGTTTACTGTGTTTACTGTCTCATTACAGGTGTATTTACTGTCACATTACAGGTGTATTTACTGTCACATTACAGGTGTGTTTACTGTGTTTACTGTCACATTCATCACACACATCGGCAGAAATCTGTCATTTATTCCTCCTACAAAAAGAAAACATGTTGAAGCAGGGTTTCATTATTCGTACATTGCTTAACAAATCCAAGATAAAATGATGTACGTATTTCAGATTTACAGATTTACTGATCTTCACCCCCCAATAAAAACAGCAGATGGGCCAATCGACATGTGAATCTGGAATGATTGACAGATGTGCAGCTGTTTTGAACTGACCCTCTGGAAGCTCCGCCCCTTCCCACATCTCACATTAGTAATGTTTTGATTTTCAATCATGTCATGCCTCATGTCGTCTCAGGGAGTTTTTCCTCGTCTCTGGTTTGCTCATTAGAGAGCTAAATCTGTATCTGTCTTTCTGTAAAGCTGCTCTGTGACAGTGTCCATTGTTAAAACTTCTATATAACACACAAAACACACAACATTATAATATAAGTCGTACAAGTGGATCACTGTGGGCAGAGATATTTCTACTTGGCCACACAGTCACAGTATAATGCTGCAGTGAAATCAGATTTAGTGCAAGACACATTGTTTACCAAAACATATTGGCAAGTATGTCGGTATTACAGTACTACACATCCCCTCTGAACAATTCAATTCAATTCAGTTCTATTTGTATGGCGCTTTTAACAATGGACATTGTCACAAAGCAGCTTTACAGAAATAAATGGATTAACAAAAAATATATTATAAATTATAAATACTTACAGTTATACCACCCTGCCTTTCATCTTCCAGTTCACCCCCAATGTGTCATTTTCCCTGAGATGTGCTTGTTTTTGTGTGCACAAAGATGAGTACCGTTCCCCAAGTGGCCAATTTGAGTGAGCCTTTGAATACTATCTATTGACCTACCAACTATAATAGTGTAATTAATTATTGGTGCCGGATGCAGCAGCTTCAGTCAGCCGGCTGTGATCCAATAAGAAAAGTGAGTAAAGTGACATCAGTGGGGAAAAACAGAAACGTATAAAACCAAAATTAATGTTTCAGAGCTTTCTGTACCTTTACGTTTGTTCTATGGACAATTACAGTCAGGTCTGCAAGTATTTGGACAATAATGGAGTTTTTGTGATTTTGCCTTTATACACCACCACAATGGATTTGAAAAAAAAAAACAATCATAATGTCAGTGCAGGGTGTGATCAAATGTCAGTATCAGAATCAGAATGAGCTTTATTGCCAGGTATGTTTATACAGACAAGGAATTTGTTTTAGTGACAGAAGTTCCACGGTGCAACAGAATGACAGTGACAAGACTAAGACATAGACAATAAAAAGAATAATATACAAATAGACAATGTACAAATAGCAAAAACACAATATACAAAATAGACAATTTTGTATGTACAGGTATATTATGTGCAAATTTGAAAAGTAAATAAGTATGTGTATTAAGTAAATAAATGTATGATAGTGTTGTGTGTTCCACGTTTTATTGTCACGTGTTCATGAGATGGATTGCCTGAGGGAAGAAACTGATCCTGTGCCTGGCCGTTCTGGTGCTCAGTTCTCTGTAGCATTGACCAGACGGCAACAGTTCAAAGAGGGAGTGTGCTGGATGTGAGGGGTCCAGAGTGATGTTGCCAGCCCTTTTGCTCACTCTGGATAAGTACAGTTCTTGGAAAGTGGGGAGGGGTGTACCAGTGATTCGCTCAGCAGTTCGGACGATCCTCTGTAGTCTTCCGAGATCAGATTTGGAAGTGCAGAGGTTGGATTCAGTGATGGCAGAGTAGAACTGTTTCAGCTGGCGAAGGAAATACAACCTCTGCTGGGCCTTTTTAACAATGGACTCAATGTGAATGTCCCACTTCAGGTCCTGAGAGATAGTGTTGCCCAGGAACCTGAATGACTCCACTACCGTTACAGTGCTGTCCATGATGGTGAGTGGGGGCTGTGCAGGGGGGTTCCTCCTGAAGTCAACTACTACAATCTCCACTGTTTTAAGCGTGTTGAGCTCCAGGTTGTTAAGACTGCACCAGAAAGCCAGCTCTTTTACCTCCTGTCTGTAGGCAGACTCGTCAATGTCCTGAATGAGCCAATAAGTGTGGTGTCGTCTGCAAACTTTAGGAGCTTGACAGAGGGGTCTTTAGATGTGCAGTCGTTGGTGTACAGGGAGAAGAGCAGTGGGGAGAGGACACAACCATGAGGAGCTCCAGTGCTGATTGTACGGGTGTTGGATGAGAATTTTCCCAGCTTCACTAGCTGCTGCCTGTCTGTCAGGAAGCTGTCGATCCACTGACAGACGGAGGTCGGCACGGATAGCCGAGTTAGTTCGGACAGGAGGAGGTTTGGAATGATACTGTTGAAAGCCGAGCTGAAATCCACAAACAGGATCCTCACATAAGTCCCTGGTCTGTCTAGATGCTGCAGGATGTAGTGCAGTCTCATGTTGACTGCATCATCCACACACTTGTTTGCTCGGTAAGAAAACTGCAGGAGGTCCAGTGAAGGTCCGGTTGTAACATCTACACCGGCACCTGCCCACCAGAGGAAGCCCTCGCCCGAGTTTTGACGCCACCCTCGAGAAACACTTCCGGGACTTTTTTGGATATTTAAGCTGCACGTTCACTACAGGTAGACGCGAAGTATTGTTCTCGGGACTTTACCAAGCCTTTTTCATTGCCTTTGTGTTTTGCTTGCCTTCTCGTATATGACCCTGTTTTTCTCTTTTGGATTACTGCTTTTTTGCCTTGCTATTTGGATTATATTTTCTCGCTGAATGACTTCCTATTTTTCTCGGACTTTGCTCTCATTACCGGTTTTGTGTTTTTGCCTCGCGATTTGGATTTGTCTGCTATTTTTACTCTGATCATGGATCCTACACAATCCGCCTCAGGCGAGGCGTTACACCGGTGATGTCCTTCAGATAAGCTAAAACCAAAACCAAAATGACTTCATGGCCACAGACGTTAGAGCAACAGGTCTGTAGTCACTAAGTCCTGAAATTTTGGGTTTCTTTGGGATGGAGATGATGGTGGAGCATTTGAAGCAGGAAGGGACTTTGCACAGCTTCAGTGATCTGTTGAAGATCTGTAAAAAGATGGGGGCCAGCTGGTCAGCACAGGTTTTCAGACAGGCTGTTGTGACACCGTCTGGGCCTGGTGCCTTCCTTCTCTTGTTCTTTCTGAAGACCTGACATACATCATCTTCACTGATCTGTAGTGCAGGAGTGGGGGAGAGGAGGGTTGCTGGAGGTGTTAATAGTGTTTTTTCAAACCTGCAATGAAACTCATTCAGATCGTCTGCCAGTTGTCTCTGGTAGGACATGTAACGTGCTGTCTGTATTTTGGCAGTTCACGGGAGAGATTTGCTTTATTAAAGTCCCCGAGAATGATTATAGTAGAGTCCGGGTGTTGTTCTGTGTCTGTGATCTGATCAGTGAGTTTGTGTAAAGCCAGGCTCACGCGCGCTTGCAGATGAATGTACACTTATGAGAATGAACGAGCAGAACTCCCGCGGCAAATAGAAAGGCTTACAGTTAATGAAGAGAGCTTCTAGATCGGAACAGCACAGCTTCTTTAATACTGTTACATCTGTACACCACCTCTCATTGATATAAAAACATGTCCCGCCGCCACGCGATTTCCCCGCTGATTCCGCGTCGCGATCCGCTCTGAACAGCTGGAAGCCCGGCAGATTTAAAGCGCTGTCCGGTATGGCGTCATTCAGCCAGGTTTCTGTGAAACACAGAGCAGCAGAGTTTGAAAAATCCTTATTTGTCCGGGAGAGCAGAAGAAGTTCATCCGTTTTGTTGGGTGGAGAGCGGAGACTCACCAGATGGATGCTAGGCAGCGCCGTTCGGAATCCGTGCTGACGAACCTTCACGAGCGTGCCGGCACGCTTTCCCCGTCTGCGCGTCCTAAAGCGTCTGAGCAGCACCACTGCTCCGCCAACTACAATGTTCAGCAAAATGTCCGAATAGTCGAAAACCGGTAGAAGATTGTGTGGTGTGTTCTGCCAAATGTTCAGCAGTTCATCCCTGGTAAAACTGATCATGTTTGAGAAACAAAAAACAAAAAAACTACCAAAAACAGTACAAACACTGGAGAGCCAAACACTGAGGCAGCCGTATGCGGCGCCTTCTTGGAAAATAAAAACCCACAGACTGGTCTACAGGAAATCCATGATCTGGTCAGATGAGTTGTCCTTCACCGTGTTCTCCACAGTGGGCGAGTCTGTCGGTGGCTGTATCAAGTCAATGGTACAGACCTGAAAACACGACCCCTACAGTGAAAGAGTCCGGTGTCTCTGTGGTGCTCTGGGAGCATTTATTTGCTGGCATGGGTTGGCTCCACTCATCCCCTTACAGTAAAACATCACTGCAAATCAATACTGCAGCTCTTCAGACTTCTGAACAGGTTCTGTTCTTAGAGGAGGTTCTTTTGAGACCAAAAAAAGAATACTACATACCTTTCGTCAAACTGCATTTTGACAGTTCTAGGTGAAAGGTCGTCCAATCAGAGCGCGCCACGTCAAAAAGTCCCTCCCCTTTTTTATCCAACCAGAACGCGCTGTGTCAGGAAGTCCCGCCCCCTTTCGACCAATGAGATTCTTCTTTTTTTCCCGGATGTCCTGCCCCGATCCCCCTCCCTAATTTTTGTGGGTCCGTTCACGCGCTTCAACCCCCTTTCTCTCTCACCCCTCCCTGGCCTGGGGTTCGTGCAAATTATCACGATTTATCGGATTTATCGGATTTCAGGCCGCTAGTGTCATGCCGTTCCACTCTTAAACTTTTTTTTTTCCCCGTGTATTGTGTGATTTTGGATCTTTTATTAAAACTTTATTTATTTATTTTTGCAACATAAACGGTATCCCTGTTATATGCAAAAAGAGGATTAATGGCCTATCACGGGTGTTCTATTATCAGTGAGACTATTATTTCGATTTTTTTCAAGATTCTGACAAAGATGGCCTGTGGAAAACCAGCACGTATCTTCGCCGAACTTAAGCACCACCGACGGGTCCGTTGTGCGAGGAATGGCCTCTGGATTTCTGCGGACAGGGCGGACGATGGGTTTATGTGTTTAGATAGAAAATAAGGGAATTGCAGCTTTATCAGCTGAAGTGTTGAGAGAGACCGGGGGTCTCGACGCGTCTAGCCTCGTTATCCTCTAATGACTGGGGTGTGTTAAAGAAGGTTGTCCTTGAGAATTTTGACGAGGATGAAGGAAAATGGAGAGGGAACGGGAGGGCCTCTCTCCCGGAGACTTTTCCCAGCACCCCGGAGGTTTCAGAGCGAAAAGTCAGGTCTATGGCTATCTGGATGACCAGAAAGAAAAAGATAAGCACACTATCTCACGTGCCAAGGTTTTCCTCAACCCAAATGAATTCTTTATATGTATCCTAACTGTTAAAAATATCTACACAGATCAGCCATAACATTAAAACTACTGACAAGTGACGTGAATAACGTTGATTATCTCATTACAATTGCACTTGTCAAGGGGTGGGGTATATTAGGCAGCAAGTGAACAGTCAGTTCTCAGAGTTGATGTGTTGGAAGCAGGAAAAATGGGCAAGCGTAAGGATCTGAGCGACTCTGACACGGGCCAAACTGTGATGGCTAGACGACTGGGTGAGAGCATCTCTAAAATGGCAGGTCTTGTGGGGTGTTCCTGGTGTGCAGTGGTTAGTACCTACTAAGTGGTCCAAGGAAGCATAACCAGTTAAATGGTGACAGGGTCATGGGCGCCCAAGGCTCACTGATGCGCGTGGAGAGTGAAGGCTAGCCTGTCTGGTCCGATCCGACAGAAGATAGAAGTCACAGAACACACAGTGCATTGCAGTGCATTGCAGTTTGCTGCGTATGGGGCTGCGTAGCCGCAGACTGGTCAGAGTCCTCGTGCTGACCTCTGTCCACTGCTGAAAATGCCTACAATGGGCACGTGAGCATCAGAACTGGACCATGGAGCAATGAAAGAAGGTGCCCTGTCTGATGTATCACGTTTTCTGTTACATCATGTGGACAAATGGGTGCATGTGTTGCTTACCTGGGGAAGAGATGGCACCAGGATGCATTAGGGGAAGAAGGCAAGCTGGCGGAGGCAGTGTGATGCTCTGGGCAATGTTGTGCTGGGAAACTTTGGGTCCTGGCATTCATGTGGATGTTACTTTGACACGTACCACCTACCTAAACATTGTTGCAGACCAAGTACAACCCTTCATGGCAACGGTATTCCCTAATGACAGTGGCCTCTTTCAGCAGGATAATGCGCCCTGCCACACTGTAAAAATTGTTCAAGAATGGTTTGAGGAACATGACAAACAGCTCTTGGTGTTGACTTAGCCTCCAAATTCCCCAGATGTCAGTCTGATTGAGCATCTGTGGGATCTGCTGGACAAACAAGTCCGATCCATGGAGGCCGCACCTCACAACTTAAAGGACTTAAAGGATCTGCTGCTAACAGCAGCAGATGGCAGATGTGCCACAGCACACCTTCAGAGGTCTTGTGGAGTCCATGCCTCGACAGGTCAGGGCTGTTTTGGCAGCACAAGGGGACCTACACAATATTAGGCAGGTGGTTTTAATGTTATGGCTGATTGGTGTTTGTGTGTATGTTGCATGTAATCTAAAACAAATGTATATCCATTTGAGGAGCAGCACTTAGTGTTACCAAAATAACAAGAAGCATTCTACCTGTCTTTATTGACCAAATTGTGAGAAAAAGATTGTTTCCTGCAATGTTGTGTCAAAAGTGTGCATAGCATTATTTTTCTATTTACAGATAACCCACCCTTTTAAAGCAATTTTAATTTGAATGTATTTTTGATAGACTTCAAAGCACTATTGTAAGTCGCTCTTGATAAGGGCATCTGCCAAATGCCATAAATGTAAATGTAAATGGATGACTAGAGCCTCAGGCACAGGGCGCTGGTTCTTCAGGGCCAGTCACTGTGTGGAGAACATGGAGAGAAAAGGGGTATGTAAAAAACCCAGAGAGTACTTTGTCCTGGATCTTTTCAGTTCGGACTGCAGTGTTTTTAATACAGTCTTGGACGTGCCGCTTGTAACGTGGAGGGAAAAGATTGGTGAGATTGACTATAAAATTACTTTGCTCTTTCGCAGCTGTCGTGAGTGGAACGAAGCCCTGACCGATGAAAAAATGAGCCATTGTTGAACACGTGCGCACACTCGCATGCAACACGGAACGTATTACGAG
>JAKKZJ010000004.1:239149-252635 GCA_033441845.1 Pangasius mekongensis
GAGGCCAGTAGTAAGTCATTTACCACTTTTACCAGTGCTGTCTCTGTGCTATGATGGGGCCTAAATCCTGACTGATAAATTTCATGAATGTTATTCCTACATAGCCAGGGAGCAGTCTGACTGACCGGGGGAGGGGAGTCGTTCGACTGACTTGGAGTGAGAGATGCTTTGCCAAAGCAACGGTGCAAAAGAGAGACCTTTTGTTATTACAAGAAGTGTAAATTTTTTTTCATTCATTATGAAACTGTGGTGGGACAAATTAGACTGTGGCAGGCCACCACAGTCAAGCTTAATGGGAACCACTGAGTTCTGGTCTCTTATGGTTTTCTTGCAACCAGGTCACATGCATTTTTTTTGTTTACAAACACAAAGGGTTCTACAGGAAGGTTTTATTCTGAAATGTGTATGACATACATTATTTTAATTTAATCATATGTGCATGTATAGGTTTATATTTTATTCTGTTTACCTGCTTCTCTCTTTCAGTACCTGTATCAGCTGTCACTACTGTACAGGTGAAGTTTAATCAGGCTGCTGCTCTGCCCTGTGAATGGAGCTGTTCTCTTGAGGCCAAATGGACTCTGTTCAGTAACCGAGATGTTGTAGTGGCTTGGTGTAATCAGACATCCTGCTGGTCACTAAAGAAGGGATTTAAAATGTCCCATGATCAGTATCTGAAGGGAGATCTCACCCTCACCATCACTGCAGCTGATTACAGTAAGAGGAACACGTACACGTGTGAGTGTGATGGTGAAGACATTAATGATGTGCGTCTCAGCATCGAGAGTAAGTGTCTTTACCTGCTCTATAGCTTA
The DNA here is from genome assembly GCA_033441845.1 of Pangasius mekongensis. Classification (NCBI taxonomy): domain Eukaryota; kingdom Metazoa; phylum Chordata; class Actinopteri; order Siluriformes; family Pangasiidae; genus Pangasius; species Pangasius mekongensis. The sequence goes on from JAKKZJ010000004.1 coordinate 239,965, forward strand.
TACACTCTTACTGATTTAGGTTTAATGTGTTATATCACATTTACACCCAGTTAAGATGTTGAGTGTTTTTTCTCCTCAGCCATGATATCAACAGTTCAGATAACCACTGGTGAAGATCTGCAGCTGGATTTGCACGTATCAGAGCGAGTGAAGGTGATCTATAAGGGTGGAGATTCATCAGATCCACCTAGTGAACAGATCTGCACTGTGGATAGAAGATCACTACGCTGTACAGCTGAATACACACCAAGAACATCACTCACTAACACAGTTTTTACACTGAGAGGAGTAAAGCTGGCTGATGGGGGAGTTTACATCGTCCACGACATGGAGAATAATGAAGATCTTCATATTTACACAGTATCAGTGAGACGTAAGTATTCAGTGTGATTGGTGTCAGTGTGTAAAATTCAACATTTAGCAGAATAAACTGAATTTTGGGAAACACTGAGTTCAGTTTTATGTTTGTGACAGTGTGATAACGGCAAACAGTCTGATTTTGGCATCTGATGATGGCTTTAATTTAATATAAGATCACATGACCATTTAGCTACTAGTTAAACTCAGAAAATGTTTTAAATAAAATAACAATAACATATAAATATAAATCCATATAAATGTCAGATTATAGAAATATAATTAGCCCTCTGTGCTTCTCTTATTGTCTGGTGTTTGACTTCATCTGCAGTGTATAGAACTGTGAACTCGCCACATGCTGTGTGATTATCATGATTATGACACATCTAGTCTGATTTTTTTTGGAGGTAAATATGAAATTTGATGAGCCCAGTTCATCATGTAGCCCTCTGAATTCACACATACACGAAACATTGCAAGGGCTAATGGAGTTTCCTGTGCGTGTGTGTGTGTAAGATAAAGTCTATAAAGCTAACATTGAGTGTGTGTGTGTGTGTGTGTGTGTGTGTGTGTATGTCATAGGCGTTGCTGTACCGATTTGGGTGCTGCTACTGCTTCTGGTTGTTGCAATGTATATGAAATACCAGTGTCTGTGGAAACGACATAAGTTCTGCCAAAGTCATGAAGTAAGTACCAGCGACATGCAGCTCCGTGACATCAGAGATCACATGACTGTGTGCTGTAACCAGAATAAACTCCACAGCACATCACCCTGATTAGACGCCACTCAGTCACTACATGCACACTTCCACAAAATAAATTTAATTATCACCTACAGTTTAGCTTTCAGATGATTAATAGTTTAAAATATTCTTCTGAACATTTAGCATTAAATAAAAGGAAATCCTCTAAAGTTTCTTTAAAGCTCGGTAATGATGATATTGAGAGTAGGCAGAAGCCATCCCATCAGTTTCAGCCTGGAGACTGTTGATTGCTTGGGCAACTGTGCTCACGGTCTTGCAGTATTCATCCAGAAAGTCTGTCTCCACAGGACCTATTACATATTTAAACATTCAGTTTGTAATTCTTGTTTTAAAAATGACTTACAGTCAGCAAAGAATAACATTATAGGAATACTTATTACTGCTTTGCTTAAGGTGGCCCTCCATCCCCCTCATTTCATATCGTTCACAGCACATGTAAATGTAATTCCTTGTATGAGTTAATTAAAAATATATCTCATGATATTTTTCATAGGTCATACTTCACTAGTATTGTATAATGAAAAATATTCACTATAGAAATTTTGGAACTGTGTTTATTGTAGCCATTGCAAAACAAAGCACTTTCATGGGAAGCTTGAGTGAAGTACAAACTGTTCTGATGGCTTCTTCAACTTGTTCTTTAAGGATTCAAAGAATTCTCTCAACAGCCAGGAACAAGGAATTCCATCTTGTTGTGTTTGGACTTCTATCATCTCTGCAGCTGTAGTAGAACAGCCACACTTGTTCCATAGTGGCTTGGCACTTTGATAATATGGATCAGGACAGCTTCTTGTAAGAGTTATTTGAGTTTGCTTTTGTGGCATCCACTGTAAGTAGTTGGTAATGCAAGCCATCATCCTCATCCAAAACAGTTCCAACATCATGAAACTGTCCACACCATCTGCTTCGTCTTCCTCATCACTCATCCCATTATGCATGGCAGTGTTTTCAGCTTCAGCTGTTGCACAGTTTTTTTGTCATCTTACTCTTTATACATGTCAAACACCTTAACAAAATTTGAGCCACTGTCAGTGGTACTTAAAACAATCTTGTCTCTTAAGTCATAGTCTGAATTCATCCCATTCAATGAACAAGCCATAGGTATGGGAGCCTTTTAGCTGTTTGCAAAGTAGTGCTACAGAGACTCTGAGTGTTGGGATCAAGCCAATGGCCAGTGACCCCAAGAAAGTTTCTTCTTCTTGCATTCCAACAGCCTGTTCTAGCTATAAAAGGACTCCTTTCATCACAATGTCTCTTCCTGTCAAGTGCAGCCTCATCTATCTTATGTCCTAATGTTGTTCTTGACATGAGAGTGGAGTTAAGGTTGAAGGTCATGTAAGAGGGTTTGGATCCCTGGTTTACAATACTAAATGGCTGGAGACTCTGGATCACAAAGTTTAACACTGAATGATCAATGGTCCTCTGATTGACAACCTTGGTGTCTCCTACCCTGAGCTGTTTGAGTATGGTGGAAGGGATCTCTTTCTGCTCTGTTTTTCTTTTCCGAGCAGATGCAAGGTCAGTATACCTTTTCAGATGGCTACCATGCTTTCTCTACAAATAATAAAGAAGGTTTATATATACCGATCAGCTCTGACCCATTGAGACATGGACTCCACAAGACCTCTGAAGGTGTGCTGTGGTATCTGTGGCACCAAGTCATTAGCAGCAGATCCTTTAAATACTGTAAGTTGTGAGGTCGAGCCTCCATGGATCACACTTGTTTGTCCAGCTTATCCCACAGATGCTCAATCGGATTGAGATCTGGGAAATTGGAGGCCAAGTCAACACCTTCAACTCTTTGTCATGTTCCTGAAACCATTCCTGAACAGTTTCTGCAGTGTGGCAGGGACCATCATCCTGCTGAAAGAGGCCACTGCCATTAGGGAACACCGTTGCCATGAAGGGGTGTACTTGGTCTGCATGTTTAGGTAGGTGGTATGTGTCAAAGTAACATCCACATGAAGGCCAGGATCCCAGCAGAACATCACCCAGACCATCACACTGCCTCCACCGGCTCGCCTTCTTCCCATAGTGCATCCTGGTGCCATCTCTTCCCCAGGTAAGCGACGCACACGCACCCGGCCGTCCACATGATATAAAAGAAAACGTGATTCATCAGACCAGGCCTCCTTCTTCCATTGCTCCATGGTCCAGTTCTGATGATCACGTGTCCATTGTAGGAGCTTTCGGTGGAGGTCAGGGGTCAGCATGGACCGGTCTGCAGCTACGCAGCTCCATACGCAGCAGACTGCGCTGCACTGTGTGTTCTGACTCCTTTCTATCAGAGCCAGTGTTAACTCTTTCAGCAGTTTGTGCCACAGCAGCTCTTCTGTGGGATCGGACCAGACGGACCTTCACTCCCCACACACATCAGTGAACCTTGGGAGCCCATGACCCTGTCACTGGTTCACTGGTTGTTCTTCCTTGGACCACTTTTGGTAGGTACTAACCACTGCACCCCGGGAAACCCTACAAGACCTCCCGTTTTGGAGATGCTCTGACCCAGTCTTCTAGCCATCACAATTAGGCCCTTGTCAGAGTCTCTCAGATCCTTACACTTGCCATTTTTCCTGCTTCCAACACATCAGCTTTGAGAACTGACAGTTCACTTGCTGCCTAATATATACCACACCTTTACAGGTGTCATTGTAACGAGATAATCAACGTTATTCACTTCATATATCTTTAAATATTATTCTTCTTTCACTTAATATATACAATTTTCATTTTGTATTTTTACAGAATAATAAGCTAGATGAGATATATAGAGTAATATGTGTCTAAAACAAGGAATATAGGAGACGCAGGCTAGCGGTCACATGGGGAGGTTGTCACAACGTCGATATCTCAGTACCCATAAACTTTTGAATAATAAGACAAATTACACAAATTCTTGTTTTCTCTAGCAGTGTTTTTGCATGTTATACCAATATTATAAAACCATATACATTCATATTATAATACTGGCATATATTGGCAAGAATCAACTAAAACAATTAAGGGTTAACTTTTAACCCGAAGGTTGAACTTTGTTTTCATGAGAGGGGTATTTTTCATAAATGTCAGTTTTGGGCATATTGTGGCATGTCTTTTAAATCTTTTTATAATTAATTATGTTAATCTGTTGCACAAAACAATGGTTTGATATTTTTGAATTCTACCGTTTGGTACATTTTTGTTGGACTTTTCATATATAGTGGAATTTCACTATAATATGCTATTTAATTGCAACGTGACATACAGTACATAAATGAGTACACCCGACAGATTTCTCAGAAAAACATCCATCTCACTTTTAAATTAATTAATTACTTTCTATAGGATCCTATACAGTCAAATATTTGTGCAAATCTGGTTTATTGGTTTTAAATTAGATTAGTCAGTACCAAAGGCAAAATTGGAAATATTCTAACAAAATAATTTAAGATCATGGTGCAAAAATGAGTACACCCCAATGAATGTGTTAGGAGAAAACATAACATAAAATTGTAATTAATCAATCATCACACAGGTGGCCACAGGATAATTTACAATTAAGAGTGGTATTTAAGAGAGGAAATCCACTCCCATATAATCCTGACAAAATGGCGCCACATGGAAAAGAAATCTCACAAGACCTGAGAAATAAAATAATTTCTTTGCACAAAAAAGGTCAAGGTCATAAGAAAATTAGTAAAGCTTTGCTAATAAGTTTGAATACTGTCGCAAAAGTGATCCAAAAATTAAAAAAGGATGGACTTGTGGGAAGCTCGCTGAGACCTCCAGGCTGTCCACGGAAGTTAACACCTCATCAAGAGAATTTTGTGAGGAGAGAAGTTGAAGAAAATCGCCATGAAAGTTCAGCACAGTTGACTAAATCATTAGAAAGTCAAACTGGGGTGAGTGTTTCCCGTGACACCATACGACGTACACTGCAGAGGAGTGGCAGGCATGGCTGTTGTCCACGAAGGAAGCCACTGCTGAAGCCCATGCACTAAAAAGCCCATCTAGAATTTGTTTACAGAGTGATGAGAGAAAGATTAATGTTTTTGGCTCTGATGGGTTTCAAACTTTATGGCATTGCAAGGGTGAGGAGTACAATGAAAAATGCACGGTACCAACAGTAAATCATGGTGGTGGCAGTGTTCCTGTGTGGGGTTGCATGAGTGCTGCAGGTTTTGGGGAGTTGCATTTCATAGATGGCTTCATGAATGCACAGATGTACTGTGAAATACTGAAAGAGAAGATGCTACCATCACTCCGTGCCCTAGGCACTCTTTCAACACGATAATGACCCAATACAACTGAGGTCACTGGTTTATTTCTGAGGAAGAACAGGGTAAAAGTGATTCAGTGGCCAAGCATGTCACCAGACCTCAACCCAATAGAACACTTGTGGGGAGTTCTGAAAAGACAAGTTGAATGTCATTCTTCATCCAGCATCCAGGATCTAAAAGAGTTCATTCTTTAAGAATGGAGAAAGATAGATGTAGCTGTATGTCATCAACTTGTTCATTCAGCGTCTAGAAGAATTGGTGCTGTTCTTAAAAATCAAGGAGGCCATGATTTAGTTGAATTTGTTGTAGGGTGTAATCATTTTTGCAACACCTCATTTAAATGAAATGTATTATTTTTCTTATACTAAAGATGTTAGGTGACCACAGTCTTATGTTAATAAAAATAAATGTTTAATAAAACTGTTTTGTAAAAATGCAGCAAATTGGTCTCATGTTCACTGAGAAATGGATAAAAATCTTAATTTTCAAAGTGGGTGTACTCATTTATGCTGGGCACTGTATAGTGTGATAACATCCCATCATGCGGTGGAAATGTACAATATAGATTTTTTTTAAATTGACTTGTCACAACTAACCCTGTTCTCCCATATAAGCAAACTACTAAGCACTTTGTAACTGGTGAAGACATGTTATGGATTAAATAATATTAAAAATGGCTTACCTCAACATGTTTTCTTAAATTTGATGGTGAGTTCTTGAAGGCCGATTCGGTGTGGTGACTAGGTAGGCACAGAAGACATTTGAAAATGAATCTTTTTTGGTTTCCAGTGCTTCAAAACATTCTCTTAGATAAGGCCAAGGGTGATCAACTCCTGCCATCTTTGGCACTCAAACACGGTACTGCAGAGAAATCTAGCCAGTAACCCTTACTGCAGAAACTCTCACGAGAAACGTGGGGTCAGGGTTGTGGTCTTGCGACAGAGTATCATTTAACACAATTTATATATTCACTTCAAAGTACGAGGAACGGCATGTTGTTCTGAAATGTAGTGGAATAAAAAGTAAGATATTATGCATTAAAATGTAGTTAAGAAAAAGTAAAAGTTTCCCAAACTGAAATATTCTGAATACTGTGATAAAGTACAGCTACTTGAAAAAGCACAGTAATGGAGTAAAAATACTTTGTGACTGTCCACCACTGGAACTGAATTCATCTTAATTTTATTCCTCAGCCTTTGAGTTTAGGTTTTGAAGTTGGTGATTAGTATTTAATAATGTGCACTCTAATGACTGTGTGTATTTCAACTATATTAACTTGTACAGAGGAGCAGCAGTGGAGCAGGAAGACATCAGTGCTCATATGGCACCATAGCAGTGAATAACATACCAGAGAACCAAACGATGTTGAAGCAGGGGGAGAACCGAAGTGAAGCATAAAAATGAAGTAACAGAGAAAAGAGACTTATAACAACTTTTTTTAAAGTGAAGGTCACACCACATATTGACTTTGTTTCATTTATTACTGTTTACTAATCTTTATAGTATTTTTTACATTTTTTTAGTTTCATTATTTTTGAAGACATCTTTACTTTACGTTTTGAAGGCATCTTTACTTTATATTTTGAAGGCATATTTACTCCATAACATTTCTTTGCATGAGCCTAAGACTTTTGTACAGTTCCGTATACAAAGAGGAGGCATACCTAATATACAGGCCATAACTTGAAATTTATGGTAGAAAGACACTACAACACATTGTGGTGGTGGATGTTGTTGTTGTTATTGTTCATTCAGCTGCTCCCGTTAGGGGACGCCACAGCAGATAACCTTTCCATTGGCCGCATATTGATTTGGAACAGGTTTTACCCCAGATGCCCTTCCTGACACAGCCCACCCCATCTATCTGGGCTTGGGACTGGCACTGAGAGGGCATCAGCCTGTGCACCCCCAGTGGCTGTGGTTGGTGCCCAGCATGGGGCTCAAACCCACAACCCTGAGATCAAGAATCCCATGTGCTACCAACTGAGCTAGCCAGACGCCAGCACATTATCCCTAGTACCACTGAAAATATGCCACCGAGCACAGGAATAAATGATTTCTCCATCCCGTTGTGCTTCACAACACCAAAAGTATATGACCTGAGTACAGAATCTGTTTTTTAACATTTGATCAGACATCTGATCACACCCTGCACTGACATCCCCACTGACCTGAATAACAGCTGCTCTTTTGTTTTGGCTCTAGAGCTGTGTATTAACTCTGTATGGTGACACATTTCTTTTTAAAACAGGAAGAGCCACGGCATTGTGAAATACACGACTGATGTAAACAGCAAACCAAAACTATGGTTGGAAAGGGAATAGTCTTGGGGAAGACACTTTGTACGTCGCTCTGTATAAGTGCATCTTCCAAACACTAAAACTCTAAACATAAGCTACACAGACAAAACACAATAATGAATAATGTTTACTGCTAACGAGCTGCTACTGTACAGCAAGACACACCCCTGGGGGCGGGACATCTATGTTCTAGAGAACATTTTATTGGATGATCACAAGACTAGTACAGGGTAGGTTCTCCCAGAAATGAAGCGCTATAAAATTAAAAGAAGGGAGAGAAGGGAATAACATTTCCAATGCTGTTTTTAAATATTCTTCCATATAGTTGTCCATAGAACAAACGTAAAGGTACAAAAAGCTCTGAAACACTAATTTTGGTTTTACACGCTTCTGTTTTTTTCCACTGATGTCACTTTACTCACTTTTCTTATTGGATCACAGCCGGCTGACTGAAGCTGCTGCATCCGACACCAATAATTAATTACACTATTATAGTTGGTAGGTCAATAGATATTATTTTCTCCCACTACTTGGGGTGTAGTCGGGCAAAAGGCGGCGCTAAGGTCTGATTGAGCTAAAATTTGGTACAGTGCATCTCTGTGTTAATCTGTAAGTGGATCTTTGATGATGACCTAATTAATTAAAAACATGGCTGCCATGGTGGCCAGTCAGCTTTCAGCAGATATTTGACAGGGTTAACAATGAGCAATGAGAATAGTTGAATGGTAGGTTCTGATGCAGGCTCACTCACTTGGGAAGCGCTATTCATCTTTGTGCACACAAAAACAAGCATATCTCTTAAAATCACACATTGGGGGGTGAACAGGGAGATGAAAGTCAGAATGGTTAAACTGGAAGTGATTGGAGGAGATGTGTTTATAAACACAGGACACTAAGTGTGTAATATTTTAACACTGATGTCTTTCCAATCTAACGATGTGTCTGATGAGAGACAGCAGGGAACTTTTCACTAATTACAGTATTATATTGTGAGCGTGTGGACAGCTGGAGATCACACTGCCTACAGTGATCAAGGAGACTGTTTATTGGTTGCACAATTGCACTACTTGTCCTTATAGCGCACAATAATAGAAGGGATTTATTTATAATCGCACTATCCGTTGCACCCAGATGAGGACGGGTTCCCTTTTGAGTCTGGTTCCTCTCAAGGTTTCTTCCTCATATCGTCTCAGGGAGTTTTTCCTCACCACCGTCGCCTCTGGCTCGCTCATTAGGGATAAATTCACATATTTACAATATGTTTTTTGTGAATCCATTTATTTCTGTAAAGCTGCTTTGTGACAATGTCCACTGTTAAAAGCGCTATACAAATAAAATCGAAGGAGACATGTTCACAGTTAGCTTTTACTTTTAATGGCTTGTTTTTATGTACAATATAAATACTGTGTTTTGTGTTTGTCACATTTGACATTTTGCACATAGATAATAAAATTTGTATTTTATATCACATTGATGTTCATATTTTATTTTGTAATACAGATAAATGTAATGTGAAACTTGTTTTGAACAAACTGTGGTTCTGACAGATTTTCTCAGAGACAGTGAGGACGTGTGGTTATGAGGAAGTGTTGGATATGAAACCTGGTGGATGTGTCTCTGATCTAGAAACTGGGGTGTGTGTGTGTGTGTGTGTGTGTTTGTACAGGGTTTTACAGTAACTACCAAGCCCTCAGGAGGGAAAAGCTCCTGCTACTCTTATTTTTAGTTAAGATGTAGAAACTAGAAAAGTTTACGTACACACTTTTTTCTTCTACATTAAGAAGAAAGAAGGTTATGAGGAGAAATTAATAATAAATTGTGTGTATTTGTGTGTAAAGCTTTCTTGTGTGTGCATCTTAAGTAAAGCAGGTGAGCAGGAGGTTTTATCCCCCAGAGGACTCGGGGGTAAAATACTGAGTGAGACCCTTAACCCTCTGAGCTCCATGATGCTGTAACACGGCTGACCCTGTGCTCTGACCCCAGCTTCCTAACAAGCTGGGATTCGCCAGGAAAGGAATTTCACTGTGCTGTAAATATACAGTGATTTCTTTTTATATGGCAGTTTGCAAAGTTTTTCTGCTGTGTCTAAAATGTGATTTTCTCTGAAATCTGAGGTAATTAAAAATATAAGGAAACTGAGCCTATGAGCTATTATGAGGGAAAATCTGAGGTAACTGAAATCTGAGATGTTTGGTTTAGTTAATTCATTTATAAAGCTCATTTAAAAACAACTGGAGTTGAAACCAAAGTGCTGTACAAGTAGTATAAAACAGATCTATACACAAAAATCATTTAACAATACAAAATAGACGTGCTTACTGAGCTAATCTGAGGTAAAAATCTATGGTAACTGAAATCTGAGATTTGCTAATTGAGCTAATCTGAGGTAACTGAAATCTGAGATGTGCTAACTGAGCTAATCTGAGGTAAACTCTGAGGTAACAGCTAATAGTGTAAAGGGAAGCCTGAGGTAACTGAGCTAACCATCAGTCTGAGAGTTAATTACATATTCCGTGTCGTTATCCGGGTATTCTGTATAAAGCTAAAGATAAACATATGTAACTTTTTGAAACTGAAACTAATTCTGATTTATAAAATCACAACACACACTAACATCGCTGCTGCTACAGTAACGCTAGCTTGCTGATTAGCGAAGATTAGCCACACGCTAACGCTAGCGAGGCTGGAGCAGGTGTTTATGGGAAATGTAGTTTTTACACCGTGACTGAACTACAATCAGCGAACAGAAAATACAAGTTAAAACGTTTAAAACACATACGTTTGGATTTTTGAATATAACATAACACATGTTAAAGTCAAACAGGGAATAAATAGCAAGAATCGAATAACTGAGGAAAAAAATGACTGAAATGAATGGACGAGTTCACTTCCGGTATCGGCGTGACGTCACAGCCCGTGATCTCGGCTCTTATTATTATTCTGTGGTCCATGAGAATAACGCTCCGCTGCTTGTCCTGTCTCTCTGCTCCCGCAGCCATCCTGCAGTAATAATAATAATAAATATTAATAAAATAATTAAGCAGTAATAAATAATAAACAATAATGATAATGAAGGTGGATTTTGAGGAGTGTCTGAAAGACTCGCCCCGTTTCCGGTAGGTGTGAATGACTGTCCGCGCGCGCACTGCGGCTTATTCTCATCCTTCTCTTATTTACACTGTCATCTAATAATATAGCGTACAGTATAAACACTGTGCAGTGTAATACAATCTCTCTCTCTCTGGTCCTCTGGTCCTGCGTGTCAGGCAAAATTCAGATGATTATTTTGTCATTCAGGGAATAAAATGGCCTTTGTTGCCTTGCATCATGGGGAAATAGGACAGTTTTGTTATTTAATGAAAAAAAAGAAAGATATTTGATTTGGTTTCTGGTGGTTAGTTATTGTGCTTTGTTTTTTCCCACAATGTAAAAGGTTCTGTAACGGTTTAACAGGTGAGCTGTGACTGATTATTAACACAGTTAATGGTGTTCTAGTGGGATTTATTGGTGTCCTGCAGGAGACTGGTGGAGTCTGATGGTGCTGTGGGGTGTCAATGGGTCAGTTTGCTTAATATTCATGTTTTGTGATGATTCTGCCCTTCAGGTGAAAGAAAACAGGAAGGTGCAGATGTTTAGCGCTGGCCTGTATCAGGATGCAAATGTCTGTAACTGAATTATAACATCAGCAGATACTGAACGGGGAAATCAAGTCAAATGGGGTTTTATTGTCATTACTCCAGCTTTGTAAAGTGCAGGTGTGCAGAGGTATTGAGTCTTACTGGGTTAGGTGTTTGACCAGGTGAGAGTTGGGAGGCAGCAGGGTGTTGAGTAATCTGACTGTCTCTCTTGTGGAGTCTGCTGGTGGTGGCACGGATGATCCTGTACCTTTTGCCAGGGCAGGGGGGTGAGAGGGGTGTGAGATGGGTGAGGGGTGTGAGAGGGGTGTGAGATGGGTGAGATAGGTGAGATGGGTGTGTGTGTGGGGGGGGGGGTGAGATAGGTGATGGGTGAGATAGGTGAGGGGTGTGGGGATGAGGGGGTGAGAGGGGTGTGAGGGGTGGGGGTGTGAGAGGGGTGAGATAGGTGATGGGTTTGGGGATGAGGGGGTGAGAGGGTTGTGGAGCTGTGGGGATGAGGGGGTGATGGGGTCGTCCGCAGTACTGGTGGCTTTGCGGATGCAGCGGTTGCTGTAAGAGACATCGGTTAGAGAGACTCTGATGATCTTCTCAGTTGTTCTCACTATCTGCTGTGGGGTCCTGCGGCCGGACTCTGTGCAGCTCCTGTACCACGCGGTGCGACAGCTGGTCAGGACGCTCTCTATCATCCCTCTGTAGAAGGTGGTGAGGATGGGAGGGGGGAGTTTGGCTCTCTTCAGCCTCCACAGAAATGCTAAATAGAGACCAAACGTGCAAATTTTATTATTATTCTATTTTCTTGTTTTGTTATTTTTTTAGCATGCGTCGCTGTGACAGTGTTACAGTGTGTACTGTATACACTGATGTATTAATGTACGCAGTGTTGACAGAAAGAGAGGAAAGAAACTGTCATTGGTGACCTTTTCTCAATTTACAAAACGCTTTTGGTTTATTTTTAAAAATCCTCTGTTATTAAGTATTTCAAGTGTGGCTGAAGGATGAGGTAAAGCCAGCTGATCAGTATCATAAAATAGATTTATTTACTGTTATGTCTTGGCCAGGGAAATTCCTCATTTCTGATTGGCTAGTAGTAGTAGTAATTTCTGTAACTCCAAAATGCAATCACAGTGATCACTCAGTGCAGCTGTGTAGCCATGAGGGAATGTAATCACAGCAACCATAATAAACAGTTTAGACTACTGAGACACTTCAGTGGTGATGATGATGGTGGTGGCGATGGTGGTGGTGGCGATGGTGATGGTGGTGATGATGATGATGTTGTGCAGGGCTGCTGTAGAAGACGTAGAGGGGGATGTCGGAGAGCTGGAGTCCAAACTTGACAAGGTGAGTGTTGAT
>JAKKZJ010000004.1:270006-282084 GCA_033441845.1 Pangasius mekongensis
TGGAAAGCTTCCCAGAAGAGTGGAGCTCATTATAACAGCACACACAGGGAATAAATCTGGAATGAGATGTTCAACAAACACATATGGGAGTGATGGTCAGGGGCACAGAAACTTTTGGACATACGGTGTTCATGACCGCTCACTTGGAGTTTTGAACAAAAAGCACCTAAAGGACTCTCAGGCAATGGGAAACAAAATTCTATACTCTGGTGAAAAGCAGATAAAAAATTTTTCATCTGAATGCTGTGTGACACATCTAAAGAAAATCAGACACCGCCCAACCTTTGGACTATTTCATTCCTATGGTGCGGCTTGGTCGTGGCATCTTCATAATATGGGGATCTTCCTCAGCAGCAGGGGCTAGGAGGCTGAATAGATCAAGGTACAGACACTACCTGGAGGAAAACCTGCTCAAGCGCACTCAGGACCTCAGACTGGGGTAAAGATAGTGTAGTACTGGCTTTAATCCAGTATTAATCACCACCATTATTATATACCAGTCCAGACAGAATGGTACACATCTATAACAGGAAGTTCTATCAAGTGCTTGGAGGAAGCTGTATAATATGAAACATGGAACAAGGAACAAGAATCTTTGAAGAAACTTAAATTTCTGATGCACAGTACCCTCCAAAATTATTGGAACGGCAAGGAAAATTCTACTGTTTTTACTATACAATGAAAACATTTAGGTTTGAGATCAAAAGATGAATATGAGACAACAGATCAGAATTTCAGCTTTCATTTCCTCATATTTACATCTAGATGTGTTAAACAATTTGGAACATGGCAACTTTTGTTTGAACCCACCCATTTTTTCAAGTGATCAAAAATATTGGAACATGTGACTGACAGGTGTTTCTTGTTGTCCAGGTGTGACCTGTTAGATTGATTGTTTAAAGAATTAATAGCTCTGAATGTCTACTCTTGGTCTGAGCCCTGGGTTTCTCCTGTGAAGACTGCATTTGTTGTTAAAGGATAAACCAACATGAAGACCAGAGAGCTGCCTATGGGAGAAAAGCAAGCCGTTTAGAACCTGAGAAAAGAGAGAAAATCAAATCAGAATCATAAACATTGGGCATAGCCAATACAACAATTTAGAATGTTCTGAAAAAGAAAGAAACCACTGGTGTACTAACAACCAGACATGGAACAGATCGGATGAGGAAAACAACAGCAGCTGATGACAGAAACATTGTGAGAGCTGTGAAGAAAAACCCAAAAACAACAGTCAGTGACATCATCACCAACCTCCACAGGGCAGGGGTGAAGGTGTCACAATCCATTATTCAAAGAAGACTTTGAGAACAGAAATATTGAGGCCGTACCACAAGATCAAACCACTCATCAGCAGTAAGAATCAGAAGGCCAGACTGGAATTCACAGAGAAATACAGAGATGATCCACAAAATTTCTAGAACCAAGATGAACCTCTACCAAAGTGATAGAAAGGCCAAAGTATGGAGAAAGAAAGGATCTGCTCATGATCCAGAACATACGAGCTCATGAGTGAAGCACAATGGAGGTAGTGTCATGGCTTGGGCTTGCATGGCTGCTTCTGGAACAGACTCACTGATCTTTATTGATGATGGAACTCATGATGGTAGCAGCAGAATGAGTTCAGTGGGTCACCAGCTTGATGCAATTATTGTAAGCAAGGGATATGCAAACATATATTAAGTGTTACTTACTTCTGTCTGTCTGGTCCATTACTTCTTCTCACCTAAAAATTGTGTGGCCTGATACCAAAGGTGCCATGTTCTAAGTTGTTTAACACGTCTAGATATAAATATGAGGAAATGACAGCTGAAGTTCTGATCTATCGTTTTATATTCATCCTTTGATCTCAAACCCAAATGTATAGCAAAAACAAAAGACTTGGCCTTGCTGTTCCAATACTTTCGGAGGAGACTGTATCTCCCACAAGCATGACCAAAGACTGACCGGAGTTTGGAGTGTACAGTACATTTCAAACGCTAGACTTGACAAGTGGTTGTGTGACTTACATGCAGCGCTCCAGCCGAGCTCATGTCGATGTTGAGGCCGATGTGATCACACAGCTCCTGTAGCGCCTCCATCAGACGGCTCTGAGGGGCCGCATGACGCCGCAGCAGCGCAAGCTCAGGGTACGAGCGGTAAATCTGATGAGCTACAGCCATGTTGGCCAACAACATGAACTCCTCCACCAACCTGTCACACACAAACATACACGGCTCAGGGTTCGGGCGGTAAATCTGATGAGTTACAGCCACGTTAGCCAACAACGTAAACTCCGCCACCAACCTGTCCACACACTCACTTGTTGCTGTCTCTGTACTGGTAGACGTAGCAGCCCTGAGGCATTCCTGACCCAGAGTCCAGAGTGAACGCCAGCTTCATCTAAAACAAAACATCCAATAAAGACGTGACATAAAGACCAATTAATAGTGACATCACACTTCACAGACCCTGTACAGTATTACTGTCCACAAATCTGCTGACTCAATCACAGAGGAGCTGTTATAAGCAACAAAATTATTCAAAAAGTCTGTAGCATGTTAATCTGCTGATTGCTAATCCCCAGACTCCCAAATCCTCTCTTTTCCACGCCCTCAGATTCCTGAACCCCTGATTATTAAATCCCGTATTTGCCAAATCCTTCAACTGTTGAACCTCCAGATTCCTAAAGTCTTCTATTAGCCAAAGTCTTTAGATTCCTGAACCCTGAGAAACCCAGAGAAACCTCACACTGAGGAAGCAACAGATTAGAGAAGCTCAAACATTGCTAAATTCCCTAGATTAAAGCACCCCAGATTCCCGAATTCCCCGTGTTGTCAAACCCCTGTATTCCTGAATTCCGTGTGCTGTCGCACCATCATAATCCTGAATTCCCCATATTGCCACACTGCCATATTCCTAAATGCCCCATGTATGTGAATTCTCCGAGTTGCTACACCCCTGTATTCCTGAATTCTGTGCTGCTGCATCCCTGTATTCCTGAATTCTGTCTTGCTGCACCCCTGTATTCCTGAATTCTGTGCTGCTGCATCCCTGTATTCCTGAATTCTGTCTTGCTGCACTCCTGTATTCCTGAATTCTCTGTGTTGCCACACCCCTGTATTCCTGAAAGTCCCAGTGTTCTTGCGCTCCCAGATTTATTCCCTCCCCACGTTGCCGTACAGTGCATTCCTGAAACCTCAGATTGCGTAATGCCTTGATTGTTTAATGCACAAACTAAATACCCAGATTCCCCATTCTTAAATTCTCAGGCTGCTAAACCCACAAGATTGTAAAATCCTAAGTTTCCCGAATAGCCAAATTCCATATAATAACCTTTATTTAACCAGGTAAGTCAACTGAGAACCAGTTCTCATTTACAATCCATAATCTCCAAGTCACCTGACTGCTCAGTCTCCTGCTTCCTAAGTAACTGGCTTTCTTACTTTTAGAATTTGGCAGGGTGACCCTGCAGCATTGGTGGTTTACCTGGTCGAGACGTAAGGCTCCGCCCCTGAAGCGCTGGGCGCGCAGGTGAGTGGCGATGGTGTGCAGGTGCAGGACGGCCTGCAGGATGCTCTGCACTGAGTGTTCAGGGGAGACTGGGGGGAGTTCATCTGCTCCAAACTCATTATGGGGCGAGGCGATCATGCTCTGAGCGTGATCATAACTCAGCTTCACACACGAGCGGATCACTGAGCGGCCCATCCACTCACTCAGGATCTACACACACACACACACACACACACACACACACACACACACACACACACACACACACGGGCTAATTAGCATCTAATGTATTATATCATTGAACTAGCACACACTAAGCATTCATTACCAGCACAATATTTTGTCAGCAATTTGAGTGTATTTTTGCGTTATAACCCATTTCAGTTTTAAACTTAGTATCATTTTCATATATAATAAAAACACATTTATTTAAAAATGTAATTCCATTAGGACTGTTACAGTGAATTTCACTGTTAGATTTTCACACTTTGCAACTTTTCATAATATTTACATGTGTCTTGATGTACAAAGAGAGCGCTGATTATATACTGTTAACACAACACAATCGTGTGTGTGTGTGTGTGTGTGTGTGTGTGTGTGTGTGTGTGTGTGTGTGTGTTAGTTACCTTCCCCTTAGGTGTTAAAGTCCAGATGACAGAGAATGTTAAACGATCAGTTTGAGGATTTAAACTGCACAACTCTTCACACAAGAGGCGCGGCAACATCGGAATTACCTACACACACACACACACACACACACACACACACACACACACACATATATAAAATAATTCACCATCGCAACAGGGAGTGTATACTCACTCACACACACACACAAATGAAATAATACAGCACTGTATCCACACTCAAGCAGGTTATCACAGTGTCCTAAGACACACACACACACACACACACACACACACACACACTACCTTCTGGATGAGGTACACACTGGTGGCTCTCCTGCTCGCTGTGTAATCCAGAGCACTTCCCTCCTCCAAGAAGTAACTCACGTCCGCTATGTGCACGCCCACCTCAAAGTTACCTACACAAAGTTTAACATGAATATTCATTAATGCTTCATTAGCATTCATTAGCATAATCGCATGCTCGCCATACAGTATAAACACACACTCTATAATCACGCACTCAATTTTGTGGACGTTTTCTTTAGTCATGTTTAAACTGAAAGGTCGTCTGTGTAAATAAACAAGTAAACTGACCATCAGGAAGTTGTTTACAGGACAGAGCGTCATCCAGGTCTCGGGCTGTGGCTGGATCAATCGTGAATATGCATTCCTTCCTATATAATAATAATAATAAGAAGGGAGAAGAATGTGAATAAATCACTTCTTATACATCCAACATGCGAGAATTAAGATAAATAAGATGATAAATAAGATGCGATGCGATCTGAAGCTGCTCTTGGTGTGATGGTGGTGATGATACCTGAGGTCCCGCCTCTTTCTCAGCTCATCAGGTGGGATGGTCCAGGGCCGACCCTGTGGTAGACACCCTAACACTTCATCTGTAAACTCTGAATAATCCACATCATACTCCATCAACATGGCCTCTGTCTCCGGCTCGATGACTCCCGCCTGACCCAACGACTTCATCAACTGCCTGCAGAGGGAGAAGGAAAATCCGAATAGCAGATTGTTTAGAGAAAGAATAAACAGTGAGCTCTCTATCTGTCTGTAGTATTAGATTACTATAATGCATTGTGGAATAAATTATAACAATGCAAACTACAGACATGAAAAACAAATACATGTGAATTTTTTTTATGAATCAAGACCTTGTTGTATTGAAGGAGCTTATGTACACTATATGGTCAAAGGTTTGTGGACACATGATCATCAAATCCATATGTGCTTCTTCCCCAAACTGTTACCACAAAGTTTAAACCACACAGTTGTATAGAACGTCTCTGTGTGCTGTAGCTTTACAGTTTCCCTTCACTAATGCTCCTGTAGCTGAATGAACACAAATCCCCACAGCCGCGCTCCAACATCTAGTGGAAGGCTTCCCAGAAGAGTGGAGCTCATTATAACAGCAAACACAGGGGGAATAAATCTGGAATGGGATGTTCAACAAGCACATATGGGTGTAATGGTCAGGTGTTCCAATACTTTTGTCCATATAGTGTACTTTGGTGAAACTCAGGGTTAGGACCCCAGGAGTTAAATGCTCACAGTAGGACCACCCTTGGTGAACAGATCTCCAAAGTCCAAAAAGGAATGATCCTTAGATCCTAAATTGTTTGGGTCAGTTGGAAACTGTTTATCGTGGTGTGTCAGGGTGAGTGTCAGACACAATCAAAGGGCATGTTGTGTGCACTTCTGTTTGTGGTTTTCATGGCTGGATATCAGGCCACAAGAAAGGTTGGACAGGTGCCCGGTATGGGGGCCTACAGATAACATCCCTGTTATTTGATAGTGTTTCCAGTTCCGGCTGATTTGGAACGCTGGTGCGTTTGGCTGCCGCTCCACTCACCGTTTTGGAGCGTGGGGTTTTGGAGCTTTGAAGTTTTAAGCTCTTACAGCCTGATCGCTGTCTCAGTAACTGCCTTGTTGCGAAGCGGGTTCACGTTTTAAATTTCAGACTGTTGTTTTTTTCTGTGAGCTCTCTCTGGAGGAGTCTACCTTGCGGTTGCCCTGCTCAGGATTTACTCTACTGCAAGGTCACTGTGGACGTGGATTCCCTCAGCATGGCTTTAAGGTACACCGCACGGCAGCTACTGAACCTAAACAGGAACTTCTACTTGGCGAGTGACACTTATGAGCTTTGCCGTAATACTGGAATATTGCGACGAAAGCGCTAAATACATCGCTCTTCAAGGCGCAGTTTTATCCTCTTGTCTTCTCTTGCCATCTCTGTTCCAATATTTCGGCATAAAGCTGAGAGACTGTTTTGTAGACTGTTTGGCGTTAACCTGAACAACTTGTTTTCCCTATTATCCTCTGTGTCCATGAGTCCGGTTCAACGCGGCGTTATTTAACACATGCTCTGTGAATAACAAGGCTCTGCTTTTGTCAGACATTATCACAGAAAATAAACTGGACCTTGTGTGCTTAACAGAAACATGGCACACACAGAGTGATGGACTCCTCTTTAATCAAATTACCCCCAGGGGCTATGGGTTGTTTGATCTCCCACGACTCTCTAGCAGAGGCGGGGGGTATTATGGGGGGGATTATGGGGGGTATTATGAGGGGTATTATGGTGATTCATAACCTACAGCACAAAATAAGCCCAGTGCCAGTACCACAGTTTACTTCTTTTGATGCTTTTGCCTCGTTCTGAGTATCTCTGCCCCTCTCACTACCATCATCGCTACAGTCTATAGACCTCCAAAGACTCATGAAGCTTTTTTTGTCTGAGTTTGCTGATTTGCTGTCTATGCTGTGCCTCATGTTTAAGAGGAGTTTAT
Source organism: Pangasius mekongensis (assembly GCA_033441845.1). NCBI lineage: Eukaryota > Metazoa > Chordata > Actinopteri > Siluriformes > Pangasiidae > Pangasius > Pangasius mekongensis. The sequence goes on from JAKKZJ010000004.1 coordinate 276,929, forward strand.
ATTCTCATCTTGGGAGACTTTAACAAGACAAGATAAGATAAACTTTATTGATCCCACAGTGGGGAAATTCACTTATCACAGCAGCTCACAGACAGTTAAAGTGCAGGTATTAAAGACTAACGATAGGAAGAAAGAAAAAGTTAAAGTTAACATCCACGCTGACTCAAAAGACTTTCCTCTTCTGATTTAGGTCTGTCTGACCATCTAGCTATCTTTTTAATATGGAATTATCACACACAAATGTCTCCTCAAATCGTACTATATAAAATTTCACAAATGGAAATCCACTGATCTGCCAGATTTCAATAACTTTCTTACTTCTTCCTTAAGTTGTTTTTCTCCATCAGATCCCCTTGATGACAAAATTTCTGTTAAATAACATTCTCATATCTGGCTTGGGTTCCTTTGCTCCTTTGAACTCACGGACCATTTCCTTTTTGCGTTCCGCTCCTCGGTATAACGACAATCTGCACTCAATAAAGGCAGCTTGTCATAAACCGGAGATCAAGTGGCGTCTTGCTGGCTTTAATGTATATTACCAGGCTTGGAAAGACCACTTTTAAGATTATAAAGCAGAAATGTTATCCGCCAGGTCTCATTATTTTTCCCAGATCATTGCTGACAACCAAAACAATCCCAGACAACTTTTTCATACTTTATCTAGATTGCTCAAGTGTAACTGCTCCACCAATTTGCCTGTTTCAACTGAGCTTTGTAACAAATTTCTTGACTTTTTTTAGTACCAAGATTGACAATGTTCGTAAATCCCTCCTTACTTCTCATTCCATCTCTCCTGCTTCTTCTTTCAGACTCTCCTCCTTTTCTGGCACCCCTCTTTCAAACTTCTCTCCACCTGACCGTGTTACTCTAGGTAATGAGGTATCACGTATGAAGGCTACCACGTGCATTACTGATCCTATACCAACTAGTTTATTTAAATCAAGTTTTGCCTCCCTGTGCCCTGTAGTCTTGAGTATAATAAATGACTCCCTGTGCACTGGTGTTGTTCCAGCAGCATTTAAAATGGCTGCTGTAACTCCAGTACCCAAAAAGACCAGCTTTGACTTGGATAGCTTTAACAACTTTCATCCTATATCTAACCTTCCTTTCCTTTCATAAATCCTAGAATGCACTGTTGCTTCTCAACTACACAATCACCTCACTGCTAATCTTTTTGAGCCCCTTCAATCCAGCTTCTGTACACGCCACAGGACAGAAACAGCTTCAGTTAAGGTCACTAATGACTTGTTAATAGCTTCTGATTCTGGTTCTCTTTCTATTCTCGTCCTTCTTGATCTCAGTGCCGCTTTTGACACTGGTGATCACACTCTCTTACTTACCCGTCTTGGAACTATGTTTGGTGTCTCAGGGACTGCTTTAACTTGGTTCAGATCTTATCTCTCAGATCGAAGGCAGTTTGTGTCTCTGGGTGGATGCAGGTCAGAAATGGGTTCAGTGCAGTGTGGTGTCCCTCAGGGGTCAATCTTGGGCCCCTTTCTTTTTAGCATTTATATTTTTCCTCTTGGTCATCTCCTAAGATCTTTCGGTTTTAATTATCATTTTTATGCAGACGACACACAGATTTACATCCATTCTAAACCTGGTGATAACGTGGCAGCCACTCTTCACGTTGTATTTCTGAGATAAAAATTTGGACGGCTCAAAACTTTCTCTGTCTTAACAGTAATAAGACTGAAGTGATGCTCATCGGTTCTCCTCACCAACATTGTAAAGCTGGACCTTTAAATTTAACCATGGATGGCTCTGCTTTAGAGTTTCAAACAAAATTTAAAAACCTAGGAGTTATATTTGATGCGAGTTCGTCTTTCGACCCACATGTGCAGAATACTGTTAAAACATCCTTCTTTCATCTCAGAAATATTGCAAGATTGATGCCTTTTTCTGTGGCTGAAAAGTTGATCAATACTCTTGGTTTTTCTCCGATTACTGCAATGTGCTCCTGGCTGGGGTCTCTAAGTCTACAATAAATAAACTGCAGTATGTACAAAATTCAGCTAGAATCCTGACCAGGTCCAGGACAAGTGAGCACATCACTCCTATGGGTGATAGGGCCTTCTCTTCTTATGCTCCAAAACTGTGGAACTCCCTTCCGTCTGATCTTGGAGAAGCCCAATCTCTTAGTACATTTAAATCTTCTCTTAAAGCTTATTTTGTAGAATTGTTTTTATTTTATTAGTTTGTTTTGTTATAAAATTATTGTTATTGTTATATACTCTTCTGTAAAGCACCTTCAGAGGCCTTTTTAAAGGCACTATATAAAATAAAGTTTATTATTATTTATTATTATTTGCAGATGATTTTGATCTCTTGGCACCATCTGAACTGGACCTCCAGCACACATTGGAACATTTCACTGCTAAGCATGAGACTACTGGGATAAATATCAGCACCTCCAATACCAAGGCCATGGGAGAGATCTTAGCCCCAGTGTAAGTATCTGGAGATCTTACTCATGAGTGAGTGTGTGAGATTGACACGTCTGGTCAGTGTACTGGCATGTGATGGTCATGAAGGAGCTCAGTTTGTGGACAAAGCTCAGTCAAACTAGATCCATATCTTCACCCATGGTCATGAGCTGTGGGTAGGTACTGAAAAATAAGGTCTTGAGTACAGGTGGTGGAAATTGGAAGTTGCTGGGCTTACTGATGGAGTGAGGAGCTCAACAATCCAGGAGAGCATTGGAGTAGAGCTGTTGCTCCCTCAACTCTAGAGGAACCAGTTGAGGTGGTGTGGGAACCTTTACAATGATGCCTCCTAATGGGCTCCCAGTAGAGCTGTATCAGGTATGTCTCATTCGATTGGACGGAGACTACGGGGCAGATCAGGACCTCCAGGAGAAATTATATCTCACAGCTGACTTTGGAACATCTGAAGATCCTCCAGGAGGAGCCAGAATCAGTGGTTTCATCTAGTCTGATCATCCTGCATCATACTGTCTGCCTAGCTGTTTGACTAGTTGGTATCCTCACAGTGGCAACTAAAGATTAACCCTAGTGTGTGTGTGTGTGTGCATGTGTGTGTGTGTGTGTGTGTGTGTGTGTGTGTGTGTGTACCCTTGGGCGAAGGGGCTGTCTGGGGGCCAGTGTGTGATCCTGCAGATGAAGAGTGTGTTGGCATAGTCAGTAGGGCGCGAGGGGAAATCTGCAGGACAGTCTGAGAGCGGGACGTTCACTCTGGGGACTCGGTGGTCCGAGGGGGAGAACAGAGCAAAGGGCTTGTCAGGGATGAGCTTAATAAACCCTGACACTGCCCTCGAGTGCTTCTGCTCCACGATGTACACCACCTGGTCATTAAAATATAAACATGTACACCACCTGATTACATTAAATATAAACATATACACCACAGTTATATTAAATATAAACATATAAACACAAAGATTTGGACAAATTTGTTGGTACTCTTACAGTTCAGTTATAAATATTATTAAAAAGTATAAGGTCCGTGGGATCATAGCCAACCTCCCAGGACGTGGCCGCAAGAAGAAACGCAACCCCAGGTTGATCAGAAGGATTGTGTGGATGGTAGACAAAGAGCCAAGGAAAACATCCAAAGCCATTCAAGCTGAACTTCAAGGTCAAGGTACGCCACTATCTGATCGCACCATCCGTCGCATTTTAAACAACAATGGGCTCCATGGAAGAAGACCCAGGAGAACACCATTATTGAAAGAAAAACATAAAAAACCCAGACTGGAATTTGCTAAAATGCACGTTGACAAGACAGAACTTTTCTGGGAGAATGTCCTTTGGACTGACGAAACAAATCTAGAGCTAGTCTAGTTTAGCAAGTCACACGAGCTGTATGTTCACAGACAAAAAAATGAAGCTTTCAAAGAAAACAACACCATACCTACTGTGAAACATGGAGGAGGCTCAGCCATGACACAATGAAGGCTCAAGACTATCAAGGCATCCTGGAGAGAAACATGCTGCCCAGAGTCAGAAAGCTCTCCCTCAGTCACAGGTCATGTGGATAATGACCCAAAGCACACAAGCACTCAAGAATGGCTGGGGGGAAGAAACATTGGACTGTTCTTAAATGTTCCTCTACGAGCCCTGATCTTAATCCTATTGAACATCTGTGGAAAGAGCTGAAAAATGCAGTGTGCAGAAGGCACCTTCTGACCTCAGACACATAGAGCAGTTTGCTCAGGAAGAGTGAGCCAGAATACCTGCTACCCGCTGCAGAAGTCTCCTCCTAAACTCCCGCGATCGCTTGTTGGCAGTGATCGCTGCTAAAGGTGGTGCAGCAAAATATTAAGTTAAGGGCACCATCTTTTTTGTCCATGTGATTTTCATTTGGATCATTATGTAAAATATTCAGTTTAATCGAAAGTAATGTCTGATTTGTGTTAAACATGGAATTAACAGTGATTAATGCCATTATGTTGTCAGTTTCAAATTATTTCAGAGATTATTTCTTCTTTTTCATGGAAGGATACCAACAGATTTGTCCACGTCTGTATACCTGATCATTAAAATATAAATATATAAAGAACACATTCCCATTACAGACGCCTCATCAGGCTTAGATCAAGTCTGTCTTATGTGGAAGTAGTAGGGTCTCTAATTTAAAGTAAAATTCCGGCGTGTCTCTCAAAGACAAAGGCAATTCCTTAATACTTTCAGCCAAACACTGCACCCAGGACTAACTGGAAAACATGTTTACAGATGTGAGACAGCTGTTTGCCTTGTAGCGAACTTTATGCTTGATTTGATTGACAGATGTCATTGCCATGGTTACATTTAACTACCCAACACGCTTAACTAGCTAGCTATATCACTTTACAAGCGCAGAGTCGACAATAATTATCACAATAACTTTAATTAACACAATGCAATAAAATATATATATTTCCAAGTCTCCAAACAGATATGAAGTTAATTATGAAATAATAATAAACTATTAGTTCTTAACAGTTACTAATACAGTAATATATTTTTCTTTAATTATTTAAATTAAAAAATAGTCAATTGGTTAGCTGATTGGAAAATCTAAACTATTAAACATATTTGAAATATTACATTTGAATTCTATTTTAATTATTATTTAACTTGAACGGTGTAGGAATTACAACAGTTTGCATATGTGCCTCCCACTTGTTAAGGGACCAAAAGTAATGGGACAAAATA
>JAKKZJ010000004.1:301704-316704 GCA_033441845.1 Pangasius mekongensis
GCCTCGGGGTTAAGCGAAGGATTCAGGGTTAAGAGAGCGTCTCGGGGTTAAGCGAAGGATTCAGGGTTAAGAGAGCGCCTCGGGGTTAAGCGAAGGATTCAGGGTTAAGAGAGCGTCTCGGGGTTAAGCGAAGGATTCAGGGTTAAGAGAGCGCCTCGGGGTTAAGCGAAGGATTCAGGGTTAAGAGAGCGTCTCGGGGTTAAGCGAAGGATTCAGGGTTAAGAGAGCGTCTCGGGGTTAAGCGAATGATTCAGGGTTAAGCGAGCGTCTCGGGGTTAAGAGAGCGTCTCGGGGTTAAGCGAATGATTCAGGGTTAAGCGAGCGCCTCGGGGTTAAGCGAAGGATTCAGGGTTAAGAGAGCGTCTCGGGGTTAAGTGAACGATTCAGCGTTAAGTGAAAGTTCTTCTGTCGGTGTTCAGTGTACGAGAACGACGATCAGCTGCTCTGGAACCCCGAGTTCCTCCCCGAGCACACGGTGGTGGAGTTTCTAACAGAGGCGTGTAAACGCACCGGGGACGAGACCGGAGTCGACGCCATACCTGAGGGCTCACACATCAAAGACAACGAGCAGGTAATCACACATCAGAGATAACGAGCAGGTAATTTGCACTTTGATGTGTGTATGTAATTTATGCAGATTAAAATCTGTGTGTGTGTATGTGCGTGTGTGTGTGTGTGTGTGTGTGTGTACAGGCGTTGTACGAACTCGTGAAGTGCGACTTTGACACAGAAGAAGCTCTGAGAAGACTGAGGTTTAATGTTAAAGCGGCCCGAGGTGAGAACGTCCAGAACACCGCACCATGATGCTAACGTGTTTACAGTGAATGTTTAGCTAGCTCTAGCTAGCGTGGATCTGCATTAGCAGCGCTCAGGCTGTACAGTGTGTGATGGTTTCTCCTCCGCAGAAGAGCTGTCTGTGTGGACGGAGGAGGAATGTAGACATTTTGAACAGGGCCTGAAGGCTTATGGGAAAGATTTTCACCTGATCCAAGCTAACAAGGTAAGATGCCGCGTTACGTGTTTTTGCCGGTGCGGCGTGCGGCGGCGCTGGTGATGACGCGGTGCCGTGTTTCAGGTCAGGACGCGGTCAGTGGGAGAGTGTGTAGCCTTCTACTACATGTGGAAGAAGTCCGAGCGATACGACTTCTTCGCTCAGCAAACGCGACTCGGCAAGAGGAAGTACAACCTTCACCCGGGAGTGACGTACGTGTTTCCTACGAAATATATACCGCTAAATATAAATCCGAGCTTGTTTACTTCTGGATGTTTGTTAAACTAATGACAATCAGCCAATCACAATCATCTGTGAATACATGTAATAGTGTGATACGATTGTTGCTATGGTTACATCTCTGTCTTTGTGTTTGTTTCCTTTCTGTAAAACATGTTCACTTGCTCAACACTTTCCAAGTCGTTATTAATTGTGATTAAAAGCACAGAATCTGGCCCGCACCTGCCAGCCAATCAGAATCAAGTATTCAGTAGCCATGTTATAAAGCCGTGTACGATGTTAGCGAGTGATTATAAGCAGGCGTGCACTGATGGATCTGTTTTTTTTTGTTTTTTTTTTTTTTTTAGGGATTATATGGATCGACTGTTAGATGAGACTGAGAGTGCAGCGTCGAGTCGAGCGGCCACGCCCCCTAACGCCATCAGCCAATCAGAGAGGGAGGAGGGCTCCGCCCAGAACGGTGAGCGCGAACACATTTAAACGTTTATTTTAACATATTAACATTACAACATCACAGCGAATTAATACACAAGTCACTCTCCGCTGCAGGTCTGAGTGTCCACGGCTCTGTCGCAAACGCAGACTCCGCCAACGTGGACGCGAAACGCGAGAACCTGCAAACGGACGGAACCGACCCGACCCGCGATTCCAACGGCTGTGAGCGGAACGGATCACTAAAGCGCCAACAAGACGGACACAGTGCGGAACGGCCAACTAAAAAGTGCAGGACAGAATCGGACCCCCCCGTCCACGCCGAATCAGACTCTTCTGAGGTTAAAGAGAACTGAACCGCTGAGGCGGGACACGTTCGGACCCCCGGTCCGGTCCGGTCCACACTGAAACGGACTCTTCTGAGATCCCAGAACACTTGTGATGCAGGACAGATATAAACTCCGCCGTCTGTGCTGAAATGGACTTCTCTTCCTGGGGTGCAAACAACACTGAACTGCTGATGGAGCAGAAACCAAAGGCCATACCAAATCCAAATGAGACGGGGGCGGGGTTTATTTTACAGATCCTGAGCGCAGGATTTTGTCACAATCCAAAGTTGCCGTGGACGAGATGCTCGTTAGCGTAGTCTGGTTTTACACAGAACATGTCTATTCTATTTGTACCGGAATTTGCCTGATTATTTTTTTACCGCTGAGATATATTTATATTTTGTAAGTGAAACACTCTGCAGGTGAGCGACCGGACGGAGGGAGAGACGAGAGCGCGAGATGGGCGTCTCTCTCGACGTGGCGTCTCTCTCGACGTGGCGTCGCTCTCGACGTGGCGTCGCTCCGCCGGCTTTGTACAGATTTGTACAGAAATCACACTTTTGATAATCACTCTGTACATGTTCCTGTTTCTGTCCTTCCACTTCCCACTTCCTCAGTTTGTGATATTTGAGCTGCACAAAAGAACGACCTCGAGATGAAAATGAAATTAATCTCAGTCTCCTGACTCAAACCGGTTGTGTGCAGTTTTCTTTTTTCTTTCATTTTAAAGGAATTGTGCAGTTATTACCACGTCAGCACTCAGCAGTGTCGGTGTTTATCTTCACCTTCTGCTCACAAGAACTCAGAAAGACCTAAAATTAACAGACACACACTTTAGACAAAATATAATTTCCCCAGTTTAATTTCATATTCGTGTCGTTGTACGTCTTTAGTATTGTGTTTGCGTCCTTTTACGTCCGTCAGTCCATTTGCTGAGTCTGAATCTGGAACAAATTGGTAGGTTTTCTATTTTCGTTTAGACGCCATTTTAAACAAACGAGAAAAAAAAACACACAGTGTGGGATGGAGGCTGAAAATGTCATCGCGAAAGTATTTAATCGATTAACAGACCTGCGTTTTGACATCAAGAGGGAATCTGACATGATTGACAGTTTACTGACTCACAGTTAGAGATAAATGATTAATTAAATATAACTGTGAACAGCAATGATCACGGTTCAAGCACTTTAAGTGCATGTGTATATTATTTAGCAAGAGTGTAAGCATTTTAACTGGAGATGAAACAACAATCCTCAGCAATTTCAGGCAATGTACCATAGAAATGTTATTAACATTTATAACTGTTATAGTGCTACCTATTGCCTGATCTCTTTAGAATCATAAGATGCATGTGCTTCTTTAATGTATGAATAATGTGTGTGTGAGAAACGGTGCATAATATACAATCATTTATACACATTTAAAAAGTGATAGCGCCTCCCCGTGGCTGAGGAAAAATACAGCATCTTAACACACAATTCAAAAATTATACAGAAGTTATAAGCAAAAAAATAATTGTTCATATTTCATGACCAGGAGGTGGCGCTGTTCTGAAACTGCTCATGTACCCTCAGGTCATGGTGGTTACAAGTTTGGTGTCAATACGCCAAAGCGGTGAGGAGATATAACCTCACGTTCATTTTAGCGTGCTCGCCGTCGTATTTGTTGACGCGTTACACACGAACGGTTTGGTCTACCAAAAATCTTTGGATAATTTTGGTCGTCATTGTCTGAAGATGATCTGAGCTAAATTTGGTCAAGTTCCAATGAATGTTCTAGGAAGAGTTAGCAAAAGTAGGTTTTTCAAAAAATTCAAAATGGCGGAAAATTTAAATCAGAGATATACATTTTGGTCATCTTGAGACAAGGTTTCCAGCGATATAAGACACTTGAGATTAAAAATTTATGACCATTTTTGCAAAAAAAAAAGTGTAAATTTTGTTTTGGTTACTGCAGCGCCACCGTGTGGCCGATCGGGGCGAGACTTTGTGCCGTTATAGACTGGTGGAGTACTACCGTCCCTCAAAGTGTCAAGTCTCTAGACCTTACGGTTTGTCTGCGCAATCAGTTTTAGGGCAAAATAATAATAATAATAATAATAATAATAATAATAATCATAATCATGTTTTCAGCACTTTGCGGTTGAACTAAAAAGAAAGTGCGCATGAAAACTTTTCTAGTGTCTACAACTTTACTAAAAGAGACCAGTGGCATCTTTAAGAGTCTGGTGTTTACCATAAAAACCTCCAGTTTGGAAACAACACAATAATCACGCTTCAGTAAGATGTGGCTGTACTTCAGTCATGTTGTTCCTGATCTTGGTCCAAGACATGGCCATGCATTATTACTTTTGTAGGGACGTCATGAGCAGGGCTTCATACTTTAAAATTTTTAGCTCCTGAAAGTCAATACTGGTGAGAAAATCTTCATATCGCACCTAATGAAACCTCTTTATAAGAACTAGAAGAGCCCAGTGTGAGCAGTAAGTGAAATCACTCACCAGTGCTGAAGGTGAGGACGAGTAACAGCTGGACGCAGTGAGGAATGCTGGAGGATCTCATGTCTGAGAAAACGACAACCCCGTCAGCACTGCACAGGTGAGAAACAGGTGTATGGAGAGGATTCCGTGTCCAAGCGAAAAGCAATCACATCACTGGAAATAAACTGAAATACAATACACAAAAACTCTTCTATAGTGACATCAGGATAACGTACCACACTGAAAAGCAAAACCTTCATTGCATTAGACTGGAAAATTTACATCCATTTGTTGAGGACATTCATCACATTCATTTTTACACACCTGGAGATAGAACCTGGGGAGATATCAGGGTCAGCTGAACTTTTAAAATAGACAGAACTCTATTCTGGGAAATAATTTGTGGAGATGTAACTCAGATGTTTGGTTCAGGTTCCAGTCAGAAACATGGCAATGGTTCAGGGTTCAGAACTGTACTGCAGCCAGCTGTTAAAGGGCCTCAGAGACACTTCGGCTTCTCGTGTGAAGCTTGAGGAACCCTAAATGATCCTCACACAAGATAACAGATAAATCTGTAGATTTACAGCTACAGATATGTTCAGAATGCTTACATGCTCGTACATCACGTTTCTACAGTGTTTTAGTTTAAAACACTAGTTGATATGCTACAGGAGCATTGTGAAATTCCAGCCTGGAGTTTTCACAGTCGCGTAGTGGATCTGAACTGTTCTGGGATCTGACACTCACTCTACTCTACGCCTCGCCTCCTCCTTAAAACGGTTCTTGGCATTGAACTCCAGATTCATGTTTGGAGCCTTTCCTTTGGGTTTTATTGGGAGGAGCATAGGGATATTTGCCAAGAGTGTATGCTCGCTGCTGATATTTAACAACAGTTTAATCCTTCTTGTGTTTTCCTGACGGATGACGGAGAGAGAAAGAGAGAGAGAGAAAGAGAGAGGGAGAAAGAGAGAGGGGTTTCGACGCTTCCACATGATTATTAAAGGTACTGCCATTACACACACAGGATACAGTGCCGTTTAATGGAATGTGTTTGTGTTTAAACCGAGCTGTAGTTTGGTGAAAACACACACACACACACACACACACACACACACACACACACACACACACACACACACTGACTCCGTGTGTTTTAGTAGTACCACATGAATGGCTTTAAAAGCCTACTAACTAAGCTCTATATACCTTTATCTCTGTAATGGCATGTTTTCATTGTGAAATGCTGTGTATGTTGTATGTAAGTCTCGTTGTTATCGTTGTTTCAGCAACGAACTGTTGCTCCACTGGCTGTCAGAATGAATCTATTCCGATTGCAGATTGCTATTACGCTGTTCACATGGTTTAGACTGGGTTCCCTCTGTAGCCTACGTGTTTAACTGCATGTAGCTTGTAATCAGATCCAGATTTAACCAATCGCATGACAGGAATGTGAGTTTAGACAACTATGTTTTATACAAGCCGGTAGAGCAAAGAGGAGTAGAACTCAGCACTAACAGTGTGGGTGGAGATGCCAACACGTCTGGTCCTTCTTGTTACTAACATGGAGACATGGATTATAATAGGGGCTAGGTGAGCTCTGACCTCGGACGAGGGCCCTGATTGGCTGTCGTTCGTGTCAGTTAAGAAGTGTCCTAATTATAGAGCGAGAAAGTAGGAATACAAACGAAGAACCACATGGTGATGTCCCTGGAATGCGTCATGGTTATGCGCCTTGTAACGCGCCTCGCTTCATTCAGCACGTGCAAACTTTAAAATAATAATAATAATAATAATAATAACGTTGAAGCGGATGGTAGTACACTACTACTGAACATTTTCACACTATCTAGCATTCACAGCAGATACGTACCTATAGAGAGCGCCCACGTTCTGCACACGTCACTGTACAGCACTGCTTCATCTCACAGCACTGAAACTCAGGTTAAAAGCAACATCTATCTGCTGCAGCTCATGGAGGGACATACGGGTGGATATCCTAACAGAGATTCAGAGGAGAAGCCAAAATGTCTGCGGTTCAGTTTTGACCCCCACCCATTCCCACGTTACTGTCTGGACCCTGAGACAAACATCTGTATTAAGTTAGAGCTCCACAAATAACCTTCAGGAATGATGTTCTGTTGTTTGTTTATAATATTTCTCATTTTATCCGAGTTATTTGTTGACAAAACAAACAGCCAGTCAAGTCACACATTCCAACACGGACCTGAAGCTCTGGAGAATTCTGTAGTAAAGTCATGTCTTGTTCTGCTGTAAATTGTAACACACCTTCAGCAGGAATTCCCTGCATTTTTTCCAGTATGATCATTCTGATGTCTAGCCAACAAAGCAACTTGAGTGAAAGAAGTGATGCCACAAACCAAGGAAGCTAACAGTTGCTCCATTTCATAATAACTTACTGACTGTATGACTTTAGCTAACACTAGAAGCAGTTTATTTAGGTTAGCCAGTCTCTCCTTTCTTCTCCACTCACTGCTGATATCACAGCTGGAGGAACATCATGGAGAGCAGAGATACTTTCCTCAGAAAATAGTTTGTTGAGTGTAAATGTTGACTGCTGTTTGTATTTTCAGTTAGTACGTTACATTAGCTACTTATACTTACATTACTCTGATTAAAATGATGGATAATGTCAGCTAGCTAGTGAATAGTAGCTCAGTCAGTCATGACTCAACCCTCACTGCCTCGACTCATGACTCTTATACCATCTCTCACAACATCTTTTCCTGATAACGGTAAAATCATTACACCTGCGAATATTATACCAGCTGATGTAGTGTTTCTGAGTATGGGCGGGGCGAGAGGCGGACCCACTGTCTGTCCAGCTGTATCTACTGACTCCCATTTCGACCCCAAAAAAGGCTTCAGAAACACACACATGGGAGTGAATGGCACCATGTTGTCCACTTACCACGTATACAGTCATTGGCTGCACCTGATGCAAGTCAGACCCACGTTTAAAAATGATTTAGAAACACATTGTGTGTTTCTACGTGGTCACGAATAAATCTCAAAAGGGATGAGCGAAAATAAAGCTTAGGTTATTAGTTTTAAGTCGTATAATAGACAATAATAATACTTTAAAAATTAATAGATTGTGAGCATAAACACTGTAAATGTAGACAGTGTTGCTCTGAATTCATATTTGTGTTTAATAAAATTGTCTTTGCCCTTCTGTGTTATAAACGCAGCAGTGTAAGTAGTACACTGACCAGATAGTGAACAATGGCAGCAAATACAAATCGCAATCACTGCAGCGTCTCTAAATGCACAAATAATTCAAGCAAACATCCAAACTTGGTTGGTGTCCCGCAGCCAATACGGGACCAGGATGGGAAAGAGGGGGTTGTTCTGCTGTTGTAGTCAATCTATCTCAAGGTTCGACATTGTGTGCATTGTTGTGCATCCTGAGATGCTTTTCTGCTCACCGCGGTTGTACGGAGTGGTTATTTGACTTACCATAGCCTTCCTCGAACCAGTCTGGCCATCTTCCTCTGACCCCTCTCATCCACAAGGTGTTTCCGCCCACAGAACTGCTGCTCACTGGATGTTTTTTGTTTTTCTGTTGTGTGTGAAATTCCCAAGAGATCAGCAGTTTCTGAAATACTCTAACTGGCACAGACAAACATGAAGCAGTCAGTATACAGCTGAGGTCAAAAGTTTACACCCCCCTTTCAGAATCTGCATAATGTTAATTATTTTACCAAAATAAGTGTATCATACAAAATGCATGTTATTGTTTATTTAGTGCTGACCTGAATAAGATATTTCACATAAAAGATGTTTACATTTACTCCACAAGAGAAGATAATGGTTGAATTTATAAAAATGACCACGTTTAAAAGTTTACATCCCCTTGATTCCTAATACTGTGTTGTTACCTGAATGATCCACAGCTGTGTTATTTACAAATAAAAACTTAAAAGTTGGGATTGCTGCCTCATTGGTGTGAAATCCCTAAATTAGTTATTTTTGGAAAGACGCATGGTAAGAACAAAAGAAAAAATATCTCGCTAATGAAAAGTTAAATCAGTAACACATTTTGTCAGTAGCTGAGTTTATTGCTCTACTTTGGATTCTAAATTCACATCGTGGGTCAGATGGAAGCCTTTATCAGACTGGTCTGTAGGTTTGATGCCCCTGTTCTATCCCCAGGTGTGTAAAAATATATGTGATTTCCTCAACAAATGTAAAATCAACCCCCCTGGATGTAAATTTTCCAGTCTAATGCAATGAAGGTTTTGCTTTTCAGTGTGGTACGTTATCCTGATGTCACTATAGAAGAGTTTTTGTGTATTGTATTTCAGTTTATTTCCAGTGATGTGATTGCTTTTCGCTTGGACACGGAATCCTCTCCATACACCTGTTTCTCACCTGTGCAGTGCTGACGGGGTTGTCGTTTTCTCAGACATGAGATCCTCCAGCATTCCTCACTGCGTCCAGCTGTTACTCGTCCTCACCTTCAGCACTGGTGAGTGATTTCACTTACTGCTCACACTGGGCTCTTCTAGTTCTTATAAAGAGGTTTAATTAGGTGCGATATGAAGATTTTATCACCAGTATTGATTTTAAGGAGCTGAAAATTTGGAAAGTTTGGAGCCCTGCTGATGACGTCCCTACAAAAATAATAATGCATGGCCATGTCTTTGTAACACATGGGAACAAGATGATTAAGTACAACCACATCTTAAGTAGTAATAACCCTCACGTACCTGTATTTCCACCCTGATAATAAGTCAGAATAATCTCTCTTTAGTACCAGCACCGGCTCCCACCACTGTAAAGGCGAAGCTCCATCGGTCTGTTGACCTCACCTGTAAACAGAGGTGTCCTGGGTTGTTAAAATGGATCATGGATAAGCAGCCAGATGATATTCTGGCTCAATGTAATCAGACATCCTGTAGCTCTAAGGAGGGATATAAAATCTCCCATGATCAGTACAAGAACGGGGACCTGTCCCTCACCATCATGGAAGCTGATTACAGTAAGAGGACCATCTATGCCTGTGTGTGCAGTAATGAAGACATCTGTCACGTGCGGCTCTGCATTGAGCGTAAGTGTCCTCACCTGTTCTACTGACCAGTGGCAAAGCTACAGTAGCTAATGGTTACACCGCCGTCTTATTGCCTGTATGTAAAACCGTAATACGCATGGGTTTCTCAGAAGTTCCACCATTTTATTTAAACAGAAAACAGTAAAATTGTGCTTACACACCTCACATCTCGCTCCTTTCTGCCCCGCCCCCTCGTCTGATGGATAGCTAAGCTCTTCCTACTGTTCCTAGTTGGATTCGGATGCTTTTTGTTAGCAGGAGAATCATAAACTAGGCTTTAGTGATCATATCTGCATACAACTAATTTCCTGTTTTCTGATTTTTTCCCTCTTTAGCTGTGATGTCATCAGTTCAGCTTAAACCTGGTGAAGACCTGATCCTGGCTTTGCCCATACGAGAGCAAGTGGAGGTGATTTATAACAGCAGGAATGAAATAATCTGCACTGTGGTTGGAGGATCACTACAGTGTAAAGATAAATACACACGGAGAGTATCACTCCGTTACCCAAACCTTACGCTGGCAGCTGTAAATGTGTCTGATAGCGGAGTCTACATAGTCTGGGACTTTAACAACAAAGAAGATCTTCATGTGTACAATGTCTCTGTGGGAGATACGTCTTTGGATTGGGGTGGGAATAGAATTTTTTTAAAATAACTACATTATTTGTAAATGTAGTGACACCATGTATAAAACTCAGTGTTTACAAGCCTTACCTTTTCTTATCCAGATACAGACACAAAGCAGACGAGTGTATGGCTGAAGATCCTGATGCCGGGACTTGTGGTGTTTCTGGTTGGTGTTTCAGTGCTAATAATTGTGTACCTAAAGAGAACCAGAACGCTGGCAAATGAATTGTAAGTACCAGAGGCAGACAGCATGGAGGAGGAATGCCAGAGATGAGCATTTAATAACAGTCACTCCTTTAAAAAATCAGTCAACCAAAATGTGCCCATCGCTAATCTCAGCGCAGTCACTACCTGAAGTAAAAATTCTACATTCATATTAGAGATCGTTTTATGCATGTTGTTTGTTTTGGAGTTTTCAGTTGTTAATGATGTATATGTTTAACTTGTTTAATTTTTTTTATTCTCCAGTACCACAGAGATGGAACTAGAGACTATTGGAGTGAATGGAACTTTTATCCTCCATTGATGACATGGAAATCTAACAGCTGATTGGGAAGAAGAAAAGTATTTTTTTACTACATTTGCATTTCACTTTCGTTTTCTAGCTTAATTTCAACTAATAAGGAATTAAAGTAAAAACTGGACTAGGTTTACCACACGGTACATCCTACTCAGTCCAACGAGGAACCTACAGAAGAGACAGCCTAAAGCGAGGCAGGTGGAACAAACCCACTGCTTCATCAGCAGCAAATCTCAAAACAAGGTGCTAATTTCATAGCAATCAGGAGCAAGACCTTGCTGTTGAACATCCCAACTTTCCTGACAGGGTTTTCTACTAGATTCGGGAACGTGGCTGCTGGGATTTGCTTCCATTCAGCCACAAGAGCATTTCAAGACTTTGTATTTATAAGAAGATATTGGACAATACAGTAATTTTAGCATATTGAGGCACAACATTTTGATTTTAAGAACAAATGCAAAACAAAGGTCGGGATTGTAGTTCATCTCAAAGACGTCAGAGCTCCGTCCACGGTAGAGAAGTTCTTCCACAGCAAACTCAACAAACTGGTCATGCTGGAAAAGGAAAGCTATGTATAAACATTGTGTATTAATGTATTAATGTTATATAAGCCACTCTTGGAAGTTCTCAGGAATATTTTAAGAATCTATTAAGATTTCTGTTTGCTGGAATCTAAGGGACCAGACCATGAAGTGGGAGACACGTCCACAAACCTTCACAGTTGTAGTGGTGTAGTTCTAAAGTTAACTATACTTTACAAAAAGTTGTGTTTGGGAACCATTTGAAATGCATCTGAAAATACATGCAGCAGAACGCTACATTCAAATGCAATTTTAGATGATTGGACGTAATGAAAGACAATATCAGTTAGAGATAAAAGCCCCATTCCCGACAAATTTTAACATAAGACTGAGGTTTTGTAGACCTTCTAACCTTCAGACATTCCATGTAGGAGCATCGAGTTGTAACATCAGAGTATGCTGCTATGCGTTATCATATCAAAACATTCCCCGCCCCCTTTTTGTTGTTGTTGTTGTTGTTGTTGGTGGTGGTGGTGGTGGTGTTCAAAGTACTGGTATGCACACAGTACAGAATGAGAACTTAGGGTGTTAATGAGGGTGAGACGAGACACAGGTGAGCGTGATGTGCAAACGTCACTTAAATACTAGAACTAATTAAACTGAAACTAGAATCAGGTGCAGACAGTCATGTGACGTGATCCTGCGAAGTGCAGTGGCTGATGGGAATCGTAGTCCCTCGGCGAAGTCGGTGTCACCCTGACAGGTTATATTATGAGCGTGCAGCAATTTTAGTTCCGTCACTGAAAACAGTTTCCAAAGTAGCCACAGCCGGGTAGAGCGTTGTGTGTTGCCATGGTAACACACAGACTGACTGACAGCCTGTAGTAACTGTAGTAACGGTTTCAGCGTAACGAACTACTGCTAGAAGCGGACTGTTATGTAGTGAACACAGACGAGTGCAGTGATGCACACAGTGACACGTCGCAGTGCTGTTACAGTGAATATCAGCGCTCTCAGAACTCGGCTCGTCCAATCAGATTATTGGACCGGAGCTAACCGCTGCATAAATATAGTTATAGTACATCTCGTAGATTGTGTATGTCGGCTCTTGCTGATTAATGGGATTTGGTTGTAATCTAGTCCAAAAACCCTGTGTATAGGATCAGGTTTGACTTGAATTATTTTTATAGATTAGAATTATATTCAGCGAACCAGGATACTTTCTCCTTTCCTTAAAGTATTAAGCCATTCATGTAGTTAATGGTAGAAAGCAGGGATTCCTGGCTACTGTGTTCTCGGACCGAGTACGAATGCATGCTTTTTGGCGATATGGATACTGGAATGAGTAAACTAGCGAGTATTAGTCAGTCAGGTAAGTGTTACTTAGCTCTGTTTCCCTGGATACAGAGTGGCCAATGAAAGTGTGTGTGTGTGTGTGTGTTCATGCACTTAAGCTACTAGTCGTCTTCTTTTTCTAATGAAATGCGTTAATCAGCTACACTTATGGCATTAATCAGCTACACTTATGGCATTAATTAGCTACGTTAGATAGCTGTGACTTCTGTACGGCTGGAGGTAAAGTTCGTTTTGAATGTCTCTGTGTAAAGGACCAATGTACCAGAGTGCACATCTCAGTGGACCTTACGCCACTTTGCTGTTTAAAAGTGCCGAGGTGTGTGTTTAGAGAAACGAGCTAACACTAGCTCAAGCAAGCTTAATGAAAAGGATTTTTAAAAATTATTTATTTTTTGCTTCTCCTGCACTGGAAGTATTTGGGCGTATTGTTGCACTTACAGTACTGTGCTCTGTTTATGCTTTTATTTCATTAATGTATAAGTGTGTACTGTGCTCTCCTCACAGCTACAGGGTTCCCGGTTCGAATGTACTGTACTGAATGTGTGAAGGTTCATGCTGTTCTCTGTGTGTCTGAGTGTGTGAATGTGAGAGTGTGCAGCTATGTGAACATGTGAATGTGTGAACATGTGAATGTGTGAATATGCAAATATGTGAATGTGTGAACATGTGAATGTGTGAATATGCAAATATGTGAATATGCAAATATGTGAGTGTGTGAATATGCAAATATGTGAATGTGTGAATATGCAAATATGTGAGTGTGTGAATATGCAAATATGTGAATGTGTGAATATGCAAATATGTGAATGTGTGAATATGCAAATATGTGAGTGTGTGAATATGCAAATATGTGAGTGTGTGAATATGCAAATATGTGAGTGTGTGAATATGCAAATATGTGAATGTGTGAATATGCAAATATGCAGCTATGTGAATGTGTGAATATGCAAGTGTGTGAGTGTGTGTATATGTGAGTGTGACTGTGTGTATGTGTGTGTGTGTGTGTGTGAATGTGAGAGTGTGTGTGTGTGTGTGTGTGAGTGTGTGTATGGTGCTCTAAGGTGGACTGGCGTCCTGTCCAGGTGTATTCCTGCCACATGCCTAGAGTTCCTGGAACAGACTCCAGCTCCACCACCCTGACCAGGATACAGGGCTTAGTGAGTGATTTTAATCTCAGAACCCTGTCAATAAGAGACTTATGCCTTAATAAATCACAGTATATCAAAACATTATAAATTCTTGATATCTGGTTTCCAGGGTATAGATACAGTCGACTAAAACTGTGCTGGGTTTAGTGTTAGACCTGTAGTATATCTGCAGCTTTATCCTCATATTTACATATTTACTTTACATTTACATTTTATTAGCTAAAAGCAGCCGGAGTCTCAGACAGACAGCTGTCAATCAAACTGGTCATTAGAATATTAGGCCACGCCCATTAGTACAGATCTCAGATCAGTGTGTTCATAGAGGTGACGTCCTTTACTGTTTAACTGCATTATTAATCATTAATTACAAAACAAATTACAAAATAATACTGAAAAAAATCTGACAAAAAATTGATTTTACATAATTAACGTATGAAATGTGAACACAAAATCTGGAAGGCTTCATTAAAAACTGTCACATTTCATTTCATTATGAAGTAAAACACTGACGCACACACAGCAGCTTCATGGTTCTCACACTCATCCGTCCTCTTCATCAGGAGCTCTCTGATGATTCACACACACACACACACACACACACACACACACACACACACAGAGAGAGAGAGAGAGAGAAAGACACAGTCACGTTCATCATCTTACTCTCACTATTCCCTCCACATGCGCACTGTGCCCTATCTAGTGCACTAACTCACCGCACACTACATCAGAGACCTACAGAGATCTGGAATGTAGAGTTTACAGCACAGAGCCGTACAGTGTAGTGACTAGAACCTTCTAGATCAGGAGCGTCCAATCATGTACGTCTCATACCCCTGTTCTAAACCCTCTGACAACAGAGCGTGTGGTTGGGACACGCCCACAGCGTCACGCGTTACGGAATAATAATAATAAGTGTAATAATAATAATAATAATAATAATAATAAGTGTATATGGAGTGCGCACTCACTGGTGTTCCCCTGAGTGAAGGTGATGTAGGAGTAGGCGAGGCTCCCGGCGATGCTGAGAGAGACACAAACATGTAACACACACACACACACACACACACAAAACAAAACTGAGGGTGTCACAGTGTGTGTGTGTGTGTGTGTGTGTGTTATCGTTTACCTGATGTTTAAGCCGATGAAATTCAACCACGTGAAGACGTAATCACCACCAAACACCATCCCCACATACGCTACCATGATGTTCTAACATCACACACACACACACACACACACACACACACACAACCACACACACCAGTTATAATAAACAAACAAAC
>JAKKZJ010000004.1:361724-379865 GCA_033441845.1 Pangasius mekongensis
GTGTGTGTGTGTGTGAGAGAGAGAGAGAGAGAGAGAGAGTGTGTGTGTGTGTGTGTGTGAGAGAGAGAGAGAGAGAGAGAGAGTGACACTAATCCTGTACAAGTACTGTAATACTGTAGATCATAACTGGGAGTAAGGGGAGGGTGCCAATACTTGTGAGAACTCTGACACGCCCCCAACTCAAAGAAGATCCCGAGTTTCCCACAAACTCGTAATTGCAATTTCGTGGTTCATGTTCACGTGCGTTCAGGTCGTAAATACGATCTTTCTGACATGACTTGAAAGCGCTATAACAGTGAGCCAAGGTGCTGACACAAGCGCTGCTTTTAAACTCTTAGCTCCGCCTCCTTTGGCTGGGTTCTTGCCTTCCCATTGGTCAAATCCTGTCAGCTAGTTAATGATGATTTCCACAGGAGGGATCCAGCTGTATGAAGGAGGACAGCCAGAGACAGAAGAGCAAACAAACAGTGGAAAAATGAGCAGAGAAGGAGCACATCTGCAAAAAAAACAAAAAATACTTGATGAAGTGCCATTTAGGGTGGAGACAACGAGATGCAGCAAATACGGTGAAATGCCCTCTAGTTGCCCCACTGCCTGTAGGAGGGGCAGTGGGAGGGGCAGTGGGAGGGGCAGTGGGAGGGGCCTGTGGGAGGGGCTGTGGGAGGGGCAGTGGGAGGGGCCTGTAGGAGGGGCTGTGGGAGGGGCAGTGGGAGGGGCCTGTGGGAGGGCCTGTGGGAGGGGCCTGTGTGGAAGTGGAATAACCAAAATATCACTATAACCACTGTAAATATAGCAACTGATGATAATCTCTACCCTCACTATGACTAGACAAACCTAGATAGATAGATAGATAGATAGATAGATGACCCAGAATGCATTGCTGCAGCAGTTCGACTCGGTGCAAATGAAAGTGTTAAATTTTTAAAATAATATGGATTAATAAGTGTAGTGTGAATGAACTGACAGGATCCTTTTCGGAGAACCCGTAATGGTTCTGTATAGAACCCTACAACAGTTCTAAAGCTTTCGAGTAGAACCCTTGGAGAACCCTTGGAGAACCCTTGGAGAACCCTTGGAGAACGTTTTCGGTCTCACAGAGCAGTTCCAGACAGCGTTCAGATAAACAGGACGCTGGAGGGTTGGGGTTTGAGGTGGACGCTGTACTTTTATCGGAGACTTCCTGTTTCACAGGAAACGCCACATCCCTGCATGCTGGCGGGTGTAGTGGCAGGTGGTGGTGGTGGTGGTGGCCCCATCACTGACCCCTGACCTCTGACCCCTGCTTCCTTCCCTCCAGGCTGCTGTTTGTGATAAAAGGGTTGTTTACTGTTCAGGTTTTTCACTTTTTACTGGAATAGCCCCGAAAATGGAGGATAAGGACAAGAAGAATGAGGAAGAGAAGAAGAAGAAAACAATGAGGAGGAAACAGAGGGAGGAGGAGGAGGTTAACGGAAGGAGAGGAAAGAAAAGGGAGGACAATTGAAAGGAACAAAAAAAGAAAAGAGAAAAATGAAGGAGAAAATAAAAGAAGAAGAAGAAGAGAGATAAAGGAAGGGATGAAGAGAAAAGAAGGAAAATAAAGAAAATAAAGGAGGCAAAGTAAAGGAAGGAAAAAAGGAGAAAAAGAAAGAGAAAAGTAGAAAAGTGAAAGGAGAAGGAAAAAACAAGAGAATGAGAATGGAAAGAAAAAGAAGAAAATACGAAGGAAATGAAAGAAAGGAGAAGAATGATAAGAAAGGAAAAAAAGGAGAAGAGGAGAAGGAAAGAAAGAAAGAGAAAAAGTAAAGGAGCACGTTTTAAGAGAAACACGAAAAGCAGAAGGAGAAGATAGATAGATAGATAGATAGATAGAAATGGAATTCGTAAGAAACACAGTTTATTCCTCATTAAAGTCGAGTGTTTTTAACGAGCGGAAGCGAATAACTTCATCTGCATTTAATGAATTTTTAAACATTTAACATTTTTTTTAAAATTACAGTTTTATTTAGTCAAAGATTTTTGGTCAACAAATTAAATTAGAATTATTATTAAATTATTCTATTTAAATTGAATAAACATAAACATGTAGAGGAAAAAAAAAGGAAAATAAGACCAGAAAGAAAGATGAAAGAAGGAGTTTTATAATATTAATATTCTATTCATTTTTAAAAAATTTTCATTAAGATCATCGTTTATTTAGCGAATAAAAATAAGAAGTCTGAGATATGAACACGTGAGTGTCTGTAGTTACAGCGCAGAGAGACGCTGCTGATTTTAACTCAGAAAATCACTTCCTGTTTATTCTGATGTTAAATAAACACACGCTCGTGTCCGAGCTCCGCCTCCTCCAGCGCCTCCCTCTGACCCGCGCGGGAACCGACGGTCCCTTTAGTCTCAGACCTCAGACGCCGGGAACCTTTACAGCTTTTACAAACTATAATTATTTAATTGTGTTAAACACTCTGAGTCTCCAGGCTGGAGTTTATATAAACACGGCTTTCACAGGTTTTTTATATTTTACTCTTCTTTTAAGAACAAACATCAGTGTAATTAGTTTTATTTTAATTTATTCATTTATTTATTTATTTATTTTATTTTGACCTGAATTTATTTATTTATTTATTTTCACTCCTTCGTGTTTGTATTTCTGTATTTATGTTCTTCATGGGTGTATATGAGGTTTCTGAGTGTGTGTGTGCTTGTGTGTGTGTGTGTGTGTGTGTGTGCGTGTGTGTGTGTGTGTGTGTGTGTGTTTTGTTTATGTTATTGTGTCCCAGATAAATTTCTTAACAAACTGGTTGACTGTACACAGTTAGCGTTAGCTGATGCTAGCCACCAGGAAGCAGTTCACAGGATATTAATGACGACATAGCCTCAAACAGCATGGAGTGGAGAGGCTATTACACTTGACTGACGCTATAGGCTACTATCTAGTGAATGTTTAGAGTATCGGCAGTTTAATAAAACTGACTGTACACCAAATCTCAGTGTCAGAACCGAGAGTTTTGTGAAGAAATGTATGTTGTTCGTTTTTCAGATACGCAATTCTTTTAATCGTGGCTTTACTGAAATCATTTATGGCACATTAACAACCGCGATAGTTCTACAGCGAGTCCCAAAAGTCTCCATACACAGGGGAAATTACACTTTTTAGCAAAATGTGACTTTATTTACAGTCGTCCTCTACCTGATTCTGCCATTTCTGACGTGCCATGAGAATGATTTCAATACCGTCTTCTTTTATCTAAAAGGCTATCTGAAAATAATATAATATAATATAAACTAAGTATATAAAGACGTTTTGCTAAAAAGTGTTAATGTCCCCTCTGTATGGAGGCTTTTGGGACGCGCTGTATAGCTAGTTAGATAACAGCGTAGATGAAACTCTCTAATCACATCCTTTTTTTAAATCAGGAAAAGTACTGAAAACTATGGCGCAGTGTACATTTTAATAACTTACAGACATTAAGCCGTGTTAGATACAGCAGGTGTGTTTAACGTCGTCGGTGTCACGGTGTGTGAGATGAACACACGGTCTGCTGAACATGCCGAGCATGGGGCAGCGTGATTCCTGCCCCAGTGGACGTCTTGTTAGTGTCTGTTGCAGTTCCCATTTTTGGCCACTAGGTGTAATAATACTGTAACTCCAAGGCTCTAAATGGGGCAGTGAGCACATCTTCTTTCACTTTACTGTCATTTTGCAGAAAGGTTTATGTGTCAGGCAGCAACATGGCGCCTCCTAGTGGCGTAAAAGGAATAACAAATGAAATTTACATATTTAAATGAGGTAACTAATGTCAGAAGGACATGAATAAGCGGCGATCATTAAGCGTGGATCTGTCATGGCGCTATCTGGGGCAGAAACACATAAAACACATAAAAAGTAATAATGATTTTTATAATAATATGATTTAGGGTGTGTGGGCGGAGTCTGAGTAAGTTGTTGTTTATATTTTGTTGTTGCAGGATGACAGTTAGAGAGGCTATCACACTTGACTCATGCTATAGGCTACCTTCTAGTGAGTTTTGAGAGTTAACCCGTATCTATAGTTAACTACAATCTCAAAGGTGGGAAGGTGTAGAGGAAGACTCGGAGACAGTGGGACTCCGGGCTCGTGTTTATTCAGTGTGCACTTTTCAGCTCCCTTTAGAACCCAACAGAAAACCAATCACCACTTTCGCTCCGTCAGCTCCAAGTCCACGCTTCTCGGTGTGTCTCTCTCTCACTCACGGGTTACGGGAGTCAACTGAACGCACAAAGAGACACACATAAATCTCCTCGGGCTGATAAAACGCAGGTGAGAATCATCACGCGTTACCTGCTGGTTCGCCCCGCCTCCTCTCCGCCCGCAGCTGACGCTCGGCCACGGCTCCACCGCCACATGCCTGAATTTTTGTCCGCTGGAAAAGACTGACAATGTGTTTTTTTCTCAGCGTAGGGAAATGAGGTCACTGTGGTGCACACACTCTTTTGATTTCCGACCATGATCCAGCCCATAATCCCCCTTTCCCTCTCCCAGGCTTCATCCAGAACATCTGTATCTGTCTGCACTTACACTCTGCACTGCGTTTGCTAAAAAACAAGATGGCGGCCATTAAAGAAGATGTGATTAGTATTGAAATGGCATTTATAATAGATGGAGCTGGTGTATGAAGGCTGTAGAACGGCGGAGATGCTGTAAATGGACCACTGAGCTTCACTACATCAGCTTCATAACTCCAGGACAAACCTGAAGGCAGAAACGATGAAGATGAACTTCTGCTTCTGTAAATCAGTGTAAGAATGTCCTTCTTCTCAAACTGGAGTTTATCAGCTGGGATTTTCCAAATGAATCAACATCTGGTGATTTTAACACTAACTATATGTGTTTATTATTATTATTATTTTTATTATTATTATTATTATTATTATTAGATATAAATATAATGCTACATAGTTGAGTAAAGTGTTGAGATTATAAGAGGTGAAATAATGGTTTAGTGTGAAAGTGAGGCGCTTTAAGAGTTAAGGAGTTTCACCACTTTATGTATTTTCTCCCTCTGTTTTCTTCCAGTGAGTGTGTGTGTGTGTGTGTGTGTGTGCGTGTGTGTGTGCGTGTGTGCGTGTGTGTGTGTGTGTGTGTGTGTGTGTGCATGTTTGTGTGTGCATGTTTGTGTGTGTGTGTGTGTGTGCGTGTGTGCGTGTGTGTGTGTGTGCGTGTGTGTGTGTGTGTGTGCATGTTTGTGTGTGTGTGTGCATGTTTGTGTGTGTGTGTGTGTGTGTGTGTGTGTGTGTGTGTGTGTGCAGTATAAACCTCTTGCTGCGATATCTAAGTGGAGTTGAAGCGGTGCGCGAGACCATGGACGTCGCTCAGCCCGCGCGCAGTAACGAGTCGGAGTACGAGTACGATTACTCGGATTATTACGCGTTAGACGCGCTGGTGGACTTCCGGCCGTGTGAGAAGCATCAGGTGAAAAAGTTCAGCCGTTACTTCCTGCCCGCGTTTTACTCGGTCGCGTGCGCGCTCGGTCTGCTCGCTAACTTCGCGCTGCTGTTCGCGTTCGCGCGGAGCAAACCGGCGAGACGCGCGCATCCCGCGTGCGCGCTGTGCGCGGACCTGCTGTTCACGCTGACGTTTCCGTTCTGGGCGGTGTACGCGGCGCGCGACTGGATCTTCGGCGCGAGCGCGTGCAAAATCGTCACGCTGGTGTACGCGGTCGGTTTGTACGGAGGCAACCTGTTCGTGGCGTGCGCGGTGCTGCGGAGCTGCCTGGACGCCGTGTGCGTGTTCCGGTGCCTGGGACGAGTCGGAGACACCAAGAAGAACGTGGTGTGGTGCACGTGCGTGTGGATGCTGGCGTGTCTGGCCGCAGTGCCGCACCTGAACTTCGTGGAGGAGCGCCACGTCCACGGCGAGATCTTCTGCTCGTACCACTACACGCACGGCTGGAAGATCTACATGCGCCTCCAGCTGTCCATGCTCATCTTTGGTGTTCCGTTCCTGCTCTTGCTCGGTTCCTCCTTCGTCTTGTTCCTGCACACGCGTTCCGCAGGGCGTTCCAGGATCCTGAGGCGTGCGATCGTCAACACCGGGCTGTTCTTCGTGCTCTGGTTCCCGTACACGGTGGTGCTAATGCTGCACATTCTGCAGGAGGTCTTGGAGTGCGACGCGAGTCTGCACATGGACCTCGCCATCCAGAGCACCGAGTGCATCGCCTTCGCTCACGTCTTCATCAACCCCCTAGTGTACGTGCTGCTCAATAAGCGAGTGAGGAGGGCGCTCAGCTCGGACTGTGCGAGCCCGAGGGAATACCTGCTCGACGTGTCGGAGAACATGGACAGCGTGTCGAGTCAGGACAGCGGCGTGGAGTTAAGGGCACTCCAAAGTGGTCAGGGTTTCTCAAATCCTGAGTATGAGGGAGGAACCGCTGAGAAACAAGGGCACTTTCTACCACATGCCACAGAACCTCCACTGAGCTCACTACCTAGTGTCCCTAGATGAAGGAGTCTGGACTGAAAGATTGACTGAAAGATGATGAATTACACATCATGCTAAACAAGATGATTAGTTAGATGTTTAGATATTTAGATGCCATAGCTAAACATCTACATCTGGGCTGCTTGTATTCTAGAAAAAAATCTGTATTTTTATATGAATAGTCAGTATTTACAGCCTGCATGTAACATTAGCACACTTTATATAAATATAGCCTTATTACTGGAGTTTAGTCACTTCACATTATTCATACAATAGCACGAGGAACACCCTGTCGAGGAATTAAATAAATCAATCAATAAATAAACACACTCTTCTCCATGTGGTGTCATAAATAAATAAAAAAAAAACATCAGCTAGAATGCATTTTCAGATCCTATCCACACCCATGTGTTTTGCTAAAGTGAGGTTTTCCTCTGGCTGAAGAAACATCGCCCACCCTCCAGCTCACTTTTTCCTCACTCACAAATTCAGATGTGTGTAGTCATGGCAGGAAGAGAGCATAAAAGTAAAAACAAACAGCAGAGAAACAGAGGAGAAGAACAGGCAGGCTGAACAACACTGATTAAAGCTATTTATTTATTCTGCTCAGTGCTGAAACCACAGTTTTATTCACCATCACAACATTGCAGCTAATTTAAACTGTTTTATTGTGCTTTAAAGAGGATCTCCTTAAAGAGAATCATGTGAGATAATATAACCATTGTTCCAGACGACCAATCACTGATCACCGTTGTTCTGAAAGACCAATCACTGATCACCGTTGTTCTGAAAGACCAATCACTGATCACCGTTGTTCCAGATGACAACGGTGGAGGATTTATTTTTAGCATTGCAGATAATCTGGATGCAAACCATGTGCCAGAAATTCCACAGGAGGAGATATGAAACAGAAAGAGATCATCATGGCCTTCTACATGCGCCGTCTTAACGCATTGGGAAGAAATGATTAGCGCGTTATTAGTGAGTGAGTTCTGTAGCTGAATGACTCCCACTCTTACTAGCTGTTTTGTTCATATTTATTAAACTTAAAAATGAACTACATGTCAGCATTCATGACCTCTCGCCTCCACTTTACGACCTGTTCTTAATGCCTCTTCTTCGCTTCTGTGTATGACTGATACCTAGGAACAGGTAGGCTGACGACACCTTAGTGGACCATAAACATAGACATGAATACTAAATATCATTACGTCCTCTTTTTTTTTTTTTTACATTGAAATCAGTAGCACAGTATTGACTAACTGTCAGATGCTAACTGTATCAAGCTTGATGACCTTTCCAGCAACAAAATAAAGGTATTTTTAAAATACGAACTCTCTATGAGTAAAAATAAACATGAATTATTGCTCTTTTTTTTAAGTCTATCAGGATTGTTAATCTCTCTTCGCTAATCGATCTTAGCTCAGGTGGGTCTGATTGTGTTATGTGTGTCCGCACTAGCATGAGCGTCAATGTTGATGTGTCACTGATTGTAACTGGTATTTCTCACTCATTTTCAGAAGACTGCGTCAGTTCTCTTTTGACCTCTTCAGTTCTGACAGTGTATGGCCCACTTCCTGCTTTTCTATCTCAGTCATCTGGATCTTCAGTCCTAACTACATCACTCCTTGCTAATGGTTGAAGAGATTTGCCTGATCTGCCATAGAATGATTTCTGTTTTACTGTTTGAGCATAAAACCTTTTTGTTGCTTGATATAGTGTTCTTGCTTTGAGAGGAAAGGGAAGTGTTGTACGTTTTTCATGACTCATCAGCAGCTCTGCAGGGAAAAAGATCACATTCCAGGGTAGAAGCTCTGTAGCTAAGCAGTGCATGGTAAAGGTTAGAGTAGCTGTCAGCAGCTTTCATTAGCAGTTGCTTGAGAATGTGTGTTCCTTTTTCTGTTTTACTATTAGACTGAGACGTGATGTGCTCACAGTTATCGGATTCTGAGAATTCAAGCCACTCTTTGCACATGAAGCATGGAGCATTTTCACTCCTAACAGTGTGCAGAACTCCATGTCTTGTGAAGAAGGATTCAGACACTTGCTGATGTGTTTGAGAGCAGTGCCATCTCTGGGAAGTCAGAATAAATAAAGAAATAACTACTAAATATTCATTACTCTTTAAAGTTAGACATTTATATCCATTGATGAATTTAAGGGCATCATAAAGAATGTGGTGAAGGAGGTGTGTGATTGTTTTTTTGTGAGAGTGTTTAAATAGCTATTTTTTGTTTTATTGTGGATCTAATTTTGATTAGTTTTAATTTTGTTGAGAGTTTGTATGGCTGCTCCCTTGGCCAGGTCAGGATTTTTGATCTCAATGGGACTTCCTGGTAAAGTACAGGTAAATAATAAATAAATAGATAAAAGAGGTCTATTTCTATCTTCTGCCAAGGTGCTTTTGGTTTGTCACCAATCAGCATTGCTTTGGTTGTTTGCTGGTGTCTGCTAAAGGGTGCTTCAGTGTCTCGGTGGATTCCTGGCCAGAAGACAGGGTCTAGTGCTCACCTCTTACATTTCTCAATACTGATTCTCTGCAGAATGTTCTGCCTCAGACTTGACAGTATGACTGTTCTAGTCTATCACAACACTGAGCTCAGCTCTGATATGTTGATACAGAGGAACCTGTAGGCCATCCATTATGCATGTTCTCAATGACATTTTCCTGTCCACCCTTAGCAGTCTTTTCTGCTATCTTGTCTGACACCAAAAGTGCAGCACAGATCATGTTCACATGAATTTTTACTTCTACAGAATTTGGACACCTTTTTTTCCGGGGCTCACAAGACAATGACAATGACAATTTATTTATATAGCACAATTAACTACAACTTCTGTTGACCGATGTGCTTTCCAGCAAGTCATGAAAAACAGAAAAAAAACACACAACAAACAAACAGAAACGTTATAAAAACATACAAATATCCCGTCAGCCATACACTTCAGAAAAAAAAATAAATAAAGAGAGCTTCTGCCATCACCAAGTATTTACCAGGGGTGTTCTACCTCTGCATTTTCATCATTACGTGCAGAATACTTGGTGACATCTCAATCAGAATCTTTTCGATGGTTCGAAGCAGACAGTTGCCTGTTTCTGCAGTGAAGGTGGGCAGGCCATAAATATAGCCTTGAAATTTCTCGAACACCAACCCAAGGCTTTTTCTATTGGAGCATATCTATATTCTATCTTGGTCATGGTTTTGGATGCATAAGCAAATGATTTCTAATGATCCCCTTTAGCTTGGAGCAACACATCACCTAACCCATCTTTGGAAGCATCTGATCTGCTTGGCTGCATCAGTGAAGGTAAGCAGGGGTGATGTAGTATGTGTTGTTTCAAGTCTTTGACACTCACATGTGGGATGTTTTAGCTGAGAGATTGGGGATAAACTTTCCAAAGAAGTTGTCCACCCCCGTGATGCGCATTACTTCTGACTTTCTATTGGTCTACTTGATTCCCCTCCAAGGAATATGATCTCCTGAACACCAAACTGACATTTTCCATTTGTTGAGTTTCAGTCCATTCTTTCTGAGGCTTTGCAAACCGAGTAAAATTATCTGCCAATATAACAAGACTATTTGACGTTTAGTTTAGTTTAAAAAGAAGACTAGAATTAAGTTTAATAATCTTATATTTGGTTTGTGGTAATCTTAGATAAATCTGATTATATTCAAGATATTTTCACTTGTTAAGATATCATTTTTTGCAGTGTGCTGTATGGTAAATTTCTGATGCTCACACAATTCCAAATGGGAGTCTGACAAAATGGAAAATGGAGAACTAAAGACACAACATTTGGAACTCTCCTTATCCAGTCTCAGTTTCCAAAACCGCTGTGAAGCTTCCAGTTTTGTAAAATAGCTGGCACCTGACATTTCACTGGTGACCTCTTCATGCTTTGGGATCTGAAAGCTCTGGTGTTTATCCATGCATACTCTCAAATATCCATTCTTTTATTTTTTTTAAACACATACCAGGGAGTTGAGCCAGTATTACATTTTTCTGCTAACTCCAAGTGTTGTCATTCTGTCCAGTTCCTTTTTTAAATGTAATCTGAGTGAAACCACTGGCTGTGCATTTTTTCTTTCAGCTGAATGTTATATGCGTAAAGCAAAACACCAAAGCTTTTGAAGACATCTGCAAAGCTTTGTACTATGGAGTCCACAGAGTTTGTACCAGGTTTAATTCCTCACACGCTTTATCACCTAGCAGTGAATCCATTCCTTCAGCATTAAAAGAGAAGAAGAGGTGATGTTTTTTTATAGTCACTTTCCAAGAGAGACAATTGTCTTCTCGTTGTAGTCTTTCAGTACTACTAGTGGATTTCTGGTCTTTTCTTTCAATGCTTTGATGTCTGACAAACAGATTAAGTTTGATTTTGCACATGTTTCTAACTTTAGTGGAAGCAGAGCTCCATTCACATGTAGGGGTGCTATCCAGTTGACCATTTTAATTTCCTTCACTGGTCTTAATCCTCTTCTTTGCTGCTTATTTATGACTGATAAATAGAAATAGGTAGCGCTAGTGACACCTCATGGACAGGATTGAATACTAATTATCATTTCACTAGAAATTTGGAGAGAAATAACAAAAATATGTGACACACGTCTGTCTGATCCGCTGGGCGTACTCTTCATCACATGACCATCATATCACTGTAGTTAACTCAAGGTTATCTTGCTAGTTTTAGATTATAGCAGGCTCACTCAGTGTTAGCTAGCCGGTTAGACAATGCTTGGAAAGGTGAGTTGGGTGAAAATCTGAAAAATAACTTTCACAATATTTTCCAGTGAAAAAAATCATGATGAATGATTACATCACCGTGACGACCCCACCCCCAAACCTCACTAACACAAAAGAAAACCTAAAAAAAAAACACACCCCCACAAAAAAATAAAATAAAATAAAAATTGGTCACAATGAAATGCAGAAAAGACTTGAGCACTGAGTGTCTGACCCTCAATAAAACTGGCGCCAGAATATGTTCAGCCATGTTGGAATTATGGAGATCAATATTAAAAGAGTTCATTAAAGCAATGGAAATGCAGACCAGAAGTAGGGTTTATTTTTTTCCTATAACCTATAGCTCTATAACCTTTTGCTGGTCGTAGTACCTTCCTAACCTGACATGAACTTTCTATTGAATTGACTAAAACAACCCAAGGTTCAAGGTTCTTTATTTGTCACATACATATTACATACATGTGATGTATTAATGTAGTGAAATGTTTTTCCTTAGTGCCTCATCCCACAGTGCAACTGTGATACATAATAAAGCAGAATATAATAAAAAACAAATATAATGAATAAAATAGAAAAATAAAATAGAATAGAATCTAGTAGACAAATATAGACGTTATATGTAAAAATATGTTTAGCAGCTGTTGGAGGAATGGATTTTATTGGAATTTAGTATTATCATTTTGTACAAACCAGTACACAGGATGTATATAGGACATGTTAAGCATAGCCCATCCTTCTAGCAAGCACTTCAGTAGATTAGGGAGCATGTATGAGGTAAATGAAATGACACAGAGTTTGCTAATTATATAAAAAAAGATTTTTTTAAAGAAATTCCACATGAAGTAGTACAGCATATGTAAAGATTTGCAAATTAAAGCACATTTCCTTTGATTTAAGCACACAGCAAATAAACAAAATGCATTAAAAACTAGAATTTGTTTTGGCTCATACAACTTTTCTGAGACCAACTACAGTTGTACTTTACAAATACTTGTTTATCTAATTATTTATTGTCTACAATATTTTGAACATAAGAAGTATTTTGAAACATATAGTCACTTGAAAATTTGGTGTTAGAGGCATACTCACTCTCCCCAGTCAATCACAGTGACTCTAGCCAATCATGGGGGTTTGTGAGCTCATATAGTTCTTGTTGTTAACCTCTAACAAAGTGGTGGAAAGGCCAAAATGTGGAGAAAGAAAGGATCTGCTCATGACCCAAAACATACAAGCTCATGGGTCAAGTATGGTGGAGATAATGTCATGGCTTGGGCTTGCATGGCTGCTTCTGGAACAGACTCACTGATATTTACTGATGATAGAACTCATGGACATTGTCACAAAGCAGCTTTACAAAAATATATATATTAAAGATATGAATTTTAAATTGATTAATTTATCCCTAATGAGCGAGCCACAGGTGACGGTGGTGAGGAAAAACTCCCTGAGATGATATGAGGAAGAAACCTTGAGAGAAACCAGACTCAAAAGGGAACCCATCCTCATCTGGGTGACACCCGATAGTGCAATTATAAATAATTCCCTCTGGACAAATAGTGCAATTATGCAACCTGGAAATTCATCACAGTTTACACATGAAGTCTATTCTGTTGATGTTATCAACTGTTCACTGATGGATACACTGATGGAATTGCAGTCCTAAAGCTATCATACCAAAACTGTTCATATCTATCAGTCAGTCCGGATCGGAAACAGCATCTCCAACACCACGACACTGAGCACTGGAGACCCACAGGGCTGTGTGCTTAGTCCATTGCTGTTCACTCTGCTGACTCACGACTGTGTAGCAACGCACAGCTCGAACCACATCATCAAGTAACGGACTGGTGCAGAGCCAACAACCTGTCTCTGAACATGGACAAAACTAAAGAGATGGTTGTTGACTTCAGAAGAGCACAGTTCTCCACTGAACATCGGCGGCTCCTCCATGGAGATCGTCAAGAGCACCAAGTTTCTTGGCGTTCACCTGGCGGAGAACCTCACCTGGTCGCTCAACACCAGCTTCATAACAAAGAAAGCCCAGCAGCGCCTGTACTTTCTGCGAAGGCTGAGGAAAGAACATCTCCCTCCCCCCATCCTCACCATGTTCTACAGAGGGACTATCAAGCGCATCCTGAGCAGCTGCATCACTGCCTGGTTTGGGAATTGCACCGTCTCGGACCGCAAGACCCTTCAGCGGATAGTGAGGAGCTGAGAAGATCTTCGGGGTCTCTATTCCCTCCATCACTTACATTTACACCTCACGCTGCATCCGCAAAGCCACCAGCATTGTGGACGACCCCACACACCCCCACACACACTCTTCATCCTCCGGAGCATTCGGGCCCTCACAACCAGACTGTGCAATAGTTTCTTCCTTCATGCCATCAGACTCCTCAAGACCTAGAAACTGGACTGAAGGAACACACACACATACATATATATACACACACACAACTGAACATCCTCCATCCTCTATGTACATGTTTTACACATGTTTTACACATGTTTTGCACATGTTCTTTGCTGATGCTACCATTATGTTTACACTATTTCAGCTATTTATATCAAACTCTGTAATATTTGCACTATTGTCACTTGGTCACTTTAACAGAACTGCGTACTGGTCGGTGTTGTAGTTATTGTACTGTCTTGTTCTGTCTTGTGCGTCCGCACATGTTTGCACTTGTGCACTTTACGTATAATTTATGTCGTCCCTGTAGTGCTGTGTTGTTCTGTGTTTGTCTTATGTAGCACCTTGGTCCTGGAGAAATGTTGTTACGTTTCACTATGTACTTGTATATGGCTGAAATGACAATAAACTCCACTTGACTTGACTTGACTTGACAAGTCGGGGCTACAGGGAAATTCAAGGCCTGGATTTACCAACACAGCATCATTCCCAGGATGGTGGGGACAGTAGCATCCAGCAGAGCAGGGCTCAGCAGCTTCACAACAACCCACTGCAAACAAACCCAGGGCAAGGACAGGTGCCAACTGGTCCAAGAGGAGGTGACAGCTGGGGTTGAGGCGCTACATGTAAGCCGGATGGTGGGTATGTGTCAACATGGTGCATGGACAAGATGGGAACAGGTGTTAGCTCAGAAGATCTCCTGGTCCAAGTTGTGGCAGGCTAAGCCTTTCTGTATCAACTGCCTAATACAGTCTGTCTATGACATCCTACCAAGTCCATTCAACCTTTTCGCTGGGGAAAGGTTGAATCACCACCATGTCCTTTGTGCCTCAGAAGAGGAGCACATTCTCAGCTGCTGCCTCAAAACACTTGGGTGAAGGTCGCTACTTTTGGCAGCATGACCAGTTGCTAAAGGCAATTGCTGACACTATTTGCAGTGCTAGAGACAAGTGCAAGCACCTCTCATGAGCAGGGCAGCCAATTGCCTTCAACCGAGCAGGAGAGAAGCCTCAGCCGAAGGCAGGGCTCTTTGGAACAGCATATGACTGGCAAATAAGTGGACCTGGGGAAAAAGCTCTGATCTCAGAAAACATCACATAGACCACTCTGAAACCAGACATAGTGCTCCATAGAAGCCCAATGAAAGGAAGCAAGCCAAGTATGCAGACTTGACAGACAGGGGTGGAGAGCACAGTGCAAGCCCATAGAGGTGGTGCTGCAAAGGCTTTGCAGTTCAGTTGCTGTGGAAGGCATACAGCCTCCTGGGCATCACAGGCATGCAGAAGAGGAAGGCCATCAGAACCACCACAGAGGCAGCAGAAAATGCCTCTAGATGGCTGTGGATCAAAAGGAATGATCCTTGGGGGCATGCTACTTATATGGGGTGAGATTTGTGCTGATGTCATGCGTTAATGCATGGAAAGTTCAGGTTGTGTTAGGCAGACATATTTGTGGGGCAAAATTCATACAGAACCAGTTGCATAGAGCATGCATTAACGGTGCCAGTGGGGCTTGCTATAGCCCTAATCACTTGGGAGCCCTGTATTTCTCTGTTTGATTTAGATGGACATTTCAGAAAGGCGTTAGGTGTAAACGTGGGGAATCCATATGGAACTAGTGGCATAGAGCATGTATTAAGTTTGATTGTCTGCAACATTTGTGCAGTTTCTTCTGACATGAACTGGCTGAAAGCAAATCAGACACAGATGGTCTAGTTGACAGTGAGCGAGAGTGGAGTGCTCAACAGATGTACACACTGTACCTGGTGGAACAACAATCCTACAATCCTACAATCGTCACGATCAAATCTGGAAATCAGAATTCCATAGTCTGGATGTGCATGAGCTCCATACTTGCTTGTTTTTTTTGTGTCTGTGATTTATGTTCATATGTAGAGGGTGAAACATTCCAAAACACTCAAAACAACAAGAAACCTTTAGCTTCGTGAATGTGTACTCTGTATTATGTGAGTGTGGCAGTGGGGCCATGGTTGAGCTTCAGCTGTGGACAGAGAGGTGGCAGATTGAACCGACAGATGATTCTCACCTGTGTCTTATTAGCCTGAGTTTATTTTTGTGTGTCTTTTTGTGTGTCCAGAAGCTCCCATAACCAGCTAGAGAGAGAGAGAGAGAGAGAGAGAGAGAGAGACATCAGAGCAGCATGTGTTTGTATTTATATGTGCACAGTAAAATAAAATCACTGAAAAGCGAAAGTAGAAAAGTAAAGTGAATAAAGAGATCCTACTGAACTTTGACAGGCCTGCCTCCCGTTTCCTCATTTCCCTCCAAACGAAAAAGGGAATTGTTACAGTGAGGTTTATAACTTTGTTGATAACTAGATTTTTCTTATAGATAGAGTTTTTGACCTGGTAAATATGACTGGTTTGGATATTTTATCTGTGTTTTAGAGGTTACTGAAACTTAATGTAACATTAAAAGCTGTCCGATTTTCTGTCTGCGTTATGTAGGATTCTCTCATCATCATCACGATTCCCACGCTCTTCTCTTTGGCTTAAAAAGGTTAATTTTTTCCCAGGGATAGAGCCAATTCAAAACCAACCTGTCTCTTAATTTCCCTAAATTAGGAGCTTAAACCAGTTTGGAATCAAATGAACATTAAAATCCTGAGGTTAAAGTGTAACAAGAGCAAACAGAGCGCTTTCAGACCCTCTTTCAGATCTTAATTTAAAGATAAGGTCATCTATAAAATGAAACACTAATAAATAATATTATCTGAATTGCAATTCTGAGACCAAGTTCATCCAGGGCAGAGACTGTACTATCTTCATTCAGATAGGCAGGTACGGAAAAAAGAGACTGCAGTGTTCACTTCTGCAGAAATAAATGACAAAAACTTTTTGAAAACTAAATGACAAAAAGTAAATGAAAATTAAATGACATAGAATTTGTGAGATGACTAAGTCTTTAAAAAAAAATCTGAAATAATTACTACAAATTTTTATCATGACCATCAATAAGGCATAATTCTTCTGAAAGCACTGACTGAGGAAGATCATCCTCTCTCCTTTCCTCCTGAGTGAGTGATTAGGTATCATTACTGCATCATTTCTACTTCCTGTGTGCAAGAAATATTCTGAGTGACAGACATGTCTCTGTGTCAACGAGGGCAGAGCTTAAGTTTATTTATACCAAACAATTCAAAATGTGCTATGACATCACCACTTTCCTTACTTGCTAAGACAGGTAACAGTGAGCTGGCTAATGTTAATGCAGTGCTGCATTTAGGTAGCTAATATTCCCGAGCCTTTTTCTTGAGGCACCTAAAGTGTGGCATTAATATTAGCAAAGTAAAAGCATACACTGTGACCTTTATTAACCCTCGCTTCCAAGAATTGTCAAATTTGAAGAAAGCCTCAAAATGGCTTTGGACTGTGGTTCATGTGGTGGCTTTGGGGCTGTGGTTGCTGCAAGCAGTTTTGCACTCAGGTCTCCATCAGAGGACAGTGGATAGGTTCAACAAACCAGACTTCATGTGAAAACTGTAATCAATTTCCTGGTTACACAATTACACTATTTGTTCATGTAGTACACAGTTACAGAAGGGATTTATTTATAATCGCACTATCCTTTGCACCCAGATGAGGATGGGTTCCCTTTTGAGTCTGGTTCCTCTCAAGGTTTCTTCCTCATATCGTCTCAGTGAGTTTTTCCTCACCACCATCACCTCTGGCTCACTCATTAGGGATGAATTCACACATTTACAATGTATTTCTTTCTGTAAAGCTGCTTTGTGACAATGTCCATTGTAAAAAGTGCTATACGAATAAAATTGAATCGAACATTACTGCTATCAGTTGACAATAGTAAGATCAGCCAAGATTACTACGATCAGCCAACATGACTGCAATCAGCTGATATTATTGCACTGAACTAATTTCCCCAGAGGGAGTTTGTTGTTTCCAATCATGCTTATTTCCTCCAGCTTTCCACACAGACATGAATAAAAGAGGAAGTGTTCAAACAGACAGAAAAATAAATATATAAAATGCTTTTAAGTAAACCATCTGCCAACTGGTGCTGTTTTATTTTATTCTTTGTGAAAGTGTAATTACTCCAGATTCCTGGACTGGTGAGGATTTGTATACAAGATAAACTGGCACATCTTGATATCTGTGATGATATAGCACTACTGGGATTCAAAGGGCAGAGGAGGTTAAAGAGGCCCGGGCCAAACTGGACTTTAATGAGTTCGCTAAGCACCTGGTCCAGCGTGTTTTTGGTTACTCTCCCTTAGAAGATGACCACAAGCTCATTCAGGCATCCAGCAACAAGCATCTGATGGGTGATGGCCTGGTGATGATAACACAAGCCATGATGAACAACCTGCAGAACCTCATGCTGCACAGTATCAGGTCTGGAAATGATGACGAAAGGCCATGGCAGGAGGATGGGCTCTTCGCTTACTGCTATAACATCGTGTTCCGTTCAAAGCAGATGCGTGCCGAGTGTGGAATGCATGAGTCCATGCAGGACAGATACATGTTCCTGCTGCTGTGGGCGTCCCAGGGTAACACAGGTCCCGCT
>JAKKZJ010000004.1:397050-407729 GCA_033441845.1 Pangasius mekongensis
TTTTTTAAATGTAGAAACATTTAATTTCATTATTTTTGAAGGCGTCTTTGCTCTACAGCGTTTCTTTGCATGTGCCTGAGACTTTTACACAGAACTGTACCTTTACATTTACATTTATGGTGTTTGGCAGATGCCTTTATCCAGAGCGACTTACAGGTCTTACAAGAGACTTACAAGTCTCTGTCAATAAATACGTCCTGATACTGGTTCACAAGGCCATAGACTAAGAACACTATCAGTTTAAAAAAAATTGTTGGAGAGGTAATGTAGTAAAGATCACACAGGCAACATAAAGATTTTATTTTTTAAGCAAAACACACAGTTTTGCTAAAGACTGTCATTTCATGAGAAGTGAATTAAAGAATTTTAGAAATTGTGTTCACTGAATGCTCTGTTGTATTCAAGCAAGGAAAAAATATTTTTGGTTCAAATAGAGTGAAGAATTTCATAAAAGTTAAATCAGTACTGAAAATATTTCTTGGCTTCTTTGGTTTAAAAAGAAAATCATCTCTTTGTGTATAGATGGCAACAAAGCGGAAAACAAAACACCTTCAGCTAAACTGAGAATCATGTCTGTAACTAATTTAAAAAATTACTTTACATTACAGCAGGTCACTCGAGTGCAGGTGCTCTAAATCAAGCACACACACACACACCCACACACACACGTCATGAATGCGTTATTGTGTTTGCGAAATCTCAACACTTAACACATTGCAGCAACCTTCAAGATAGCATTAGGACGATGCCCTCTGATCCCTGACCCTGAGTCTCAGATGTTACACTGATACTGCATTTCACATATATTTATTCCATATTGTAAACTCTTCTGGTTTGAGTTGGTGCTGATTTTCACCTAAAGACCCAGTTTAACGTTGCATTATGGTGGACAAAATGGGTAAAAATTTAGAAAATAACAATATTCAACATCGCATTGCAATTGAGAAAGTGGGTCAAAATGAGCAACTCTTTGCAAACATTAGGTTGAAAAACGAGCTAGCGTTTAGTTTTTGATGGGTTTTTGTGAGAGTGCCTCCGATATAATGATGATAATTAATAATCACACTAATCCATGTTCTTCTCTCTTTTGTATATTATCCGTGACCGAATACTTTTGGTAATATAGTGTATTTATGACTAATACTTGCGTATATTATATATTTGTTTTATACCTAACAGTGTAATTTACCATTCATACTGTCATCTACTCAATAGCTATTGCACATAATCACTGCCCATAGCCTTTATTTATTTATTTACTGCATGTAAATTTACATAATCAACCTGCACTTTGTTAATTTGCACAGTGCTACTATTTGCGCTTCTGGTAGATGCTGAACTGCATCTCGTTGCCGAGGATCTGTACTGTGCAATGACAGTAAAGTTGTATTTATCTGTCCTTATCTGTCTATCAGTTGCCCTTGTGTGTGTTTAGGAAATAAAATCTGTGGCGCTGAAGAGATTTGGATTTAAGTGGGGCAAAGGTAGGACACAGTTTTACCTGTGAACAGGAGTTACACTGAATTAGACTTTGTTCTTCTGTCACGTCCTTCACCCACACCGAGGAAATAAACGAGCAGAACTCGTGATTTATTAACTCAGAGGCTTTCGAAACATTAATCAGCGTAATTAAACAAAAGTCTGTGTGCAGACCTTTATTAATATTATTTTATATATTTATCTGACATTATTATTATTATTAGTTGTTGTAGTAGTAATATTCATTCTTTATTCCATGAAGTATTTTTTTCTATATTATTATTATTATTATTATTATTATTATTATTAGTTGTAATAGTGTTAGTAGTAGTGGTAATTCTTTATTATGTTAAGTATTAGCAGTAGTAATAGTAATAGTAGTGGTATTGTTTGTTTATTATATAAAGTATTAGTATTAGCAGTATCAGTAGGAGTAGTGTCTGTTACGTGACTATATAGCGTATTTGTGTGAATGAGAGGAACAGCAGTGCTGATTGATGCCGTGAAGGGAAACGGCGGCTCAGCAGGAAGAACAATGCTTCTATTGGATGTTCATGTGATGTAACCCACTTGGCCTGTACTTGGTGGTGCAGGGTTTGGACAGAAGAACATCTCTTTGTTCTCCTTCATTCTGTCTCGTATGTACAGTGGTGGTGGTCAGGTTCAGGTCTGAGGAGCAGCGCTGGACCCTCTCCTCTGCAGGAGGAGGAATCACTAGGAGGATCATGGAGCAGAGGAGGTGATGAAGAGGTAGGTGATGGTGTGATGGTGTGGGGTTTGGTTACTTCAGTGGAGGAGGATTGGGAAACAGATGTTATAACCTGTTTACTAGGTGTGGGCGGGGCTTCAGATTTCTTTTACCTGAAAGTAGGCATGGTCCAAACCTGGCTCTGACAGTTCCTCAACCTCAGCTACATCACTCCAGTTCAGTTAATGTCCAGCTGTTGCAGAGTGCCGTTTTTCAGCAGTTTTATGCACTAAGGATGAAACTGCAGTACCGCCTGTAGTGTGAACCTTTCACATATTTTCTTCAAAATACAGCTCTTGCACTTCCTCATAGTTGCCTTCAAGTCAACAAGAACATTTAAAATACTGCAACATGTCATCTGTACATTCCAAAACATACCCAGAATGTTGGAATGTAATGGTGCATCAGACCTCGATTTGCTATTCTTCTCCGTCTCTTGGCTACTGGTTACCTAAAAAATCATTCCAAACATGTCCTCATTTGTATATCTTTTATATAACGTTTGCAAAGCAGTAGAAAACAAATCACCTGGGTAGAGCTTCAGCTAAAAAATAAGCTGGATCTTTTTGGGGTTTTTTTTTTTGTAATTAGGAATATATTTCTAAAATGGTTTTACTGCAGAAATGGTGCAAATGATTATATAGTACAGTACGGCACTACTGCAGAGACACAGCACTGTTTTGTCTGGACTTTCCTCAACACACAGCTTGTTCTGGTTGAAAATTGACCCTGAGGTCATCTTTACTGTGAAGAGTGAACTATTAGGACATGGCCAGGGTATAGTGGGCTTTATGGATCTCGCCAAGGACAATAGCGTCAGGGTGCAGTGCTGTTCTGAGGATTGTACGGTGCTAATAAGGCAACATGGCTGATTCAGATCATAACCTGCGTGATTAAATGTTTAAAATGAGGACGTGTGAACAACACCCCATGCAGCAAGCTGAATTTGAACTCAACTTCCTCTGCCCCTGCCTTCGTGCACAATATAAGCCATTTTGAGCTTATTACTATTATTATGATTATGATTATGATTATTATTTGTAGTTTATGAGCATGCGTACAAAAAGTTTTTTTTTGTTTTCATCAAAGGAGCTTCTCATTGGCTGGGAGAACTGACTGAACAAGTTCCTAACTCATGTGACTCTGAAACAAGCCTAGGTCTATGAGACAATTCGAGAACTCTGACTGCTCACTCACAACAAGCAGGAAAAGGATTTTAGACCAGACCCATGTGTTTTTATTACTATAACTCATAAACACTTCTAATGTTAACGCTGGCTACATATTCACTGTACTGTATATTGTAGTCCACATAAACACCATCACTGGAAAAACTTTGGCAGCGTCCCAAACCACACACCCTATTCACTATAGGCCAGATAAACACCAGTCCACTGGGATCAATGCACCCTTCCCAAAGTTTACAATGAACAGGTTACATGCAAACACTAGGTCACCAAGAGTTCGTTCCGGCTTCACTGACCTGTAGTTCAGCTCGGCCTACAGCAGCAAGACAGCGAGGGAGTGACCAGCTCCCTCTCATTATCTAATCCTGTGATTGGTCGACTGTTTGAAAGTTTAATGACTTGTGATTGTTTATTTGCCCTACCGATCACTGCGATAGTTTACCCTCTCCTGCC
The DNA here is from genome assembly GCA_033441845.1 of Pangasius mekongensis. Lineage (NCBI taxonomy): Eukaryota > Metazoa > Chordata > Actinopteri > Siluriformes > Pangasiidae > Pangasius > Pangasius mekongensis. The sequence continues at coordinate 400,918 of JAKKZJ010000004.1, forward strand.
GTCCAGCTGTTTCCCTTCAACAAATCAAACTATATCCCTAACTATATCCATTGAGGTGTTTGAAGACAGCACATGCTGTGTAGTGAGTAGAGAGTGTGGAGCAACATTCCCCCTCTCAAATCAAGCCATAAACTATGGTGTTTAAAGAAAACACATCATGATATGGGGCTGTTTCTCTGCAAATGGTACCGATTCAATGCATACCATCAAAGGAAACAGTGAGGAGAATTTAATCTCATCGGCCAAGCAAGTGAATCTGGAATGAAGGTAGATGTTTTGACAAGACAACGAGTCCAAACATACAGCCACAATAACTCAAAAGGGCCTTGCTTGCATGCCCGAGCTTGATCCATGCCCGAGCCAATCTCCTGACTTGAATCCCACTGAAAATTTGTGGAGGATTTTGAAATTGCGAGTCCATCAGAGGGATCCTCGTAACATTTTGGGAATTGAAGTCGATTTGTCAAGAGGAAGGGGTCAAAATTAGACCACAATCCTAAAAAATAAATAAATAAATAAAAGTTTTGGACACCTCCACAGTGGACTGAAAATGGTGTTTATATAGTGAATATGTGAATACGGGACAGTGATCGAGTCTAAAGGCCTGAGTGAACATTGACTGCCACCTAGTGGTTCAGAAATCAATTACAACAGTTATCTACGGGTTTAATCTTCAGAAAAGAATTAGGAAAGCGAAGACAGCACACAGACACATTTAAAGCTGATGGAACACTGTTGCTAGGCAACTGGATCTATGAATGTTGAGCATAACCTAGCTAGAGATTGAATGATGAAGCTAACAAGCGCATAGTCTTTAGGGCTTTTATACAAACAGCCGGTGAGAATGGAAATGAGACAGACTCGTCCGGAACATTAACATTTACCTCAGATGTTTTAGTGAATTATTAAGAAAAGCCTCAGTGTGGCTAATATAAGTCCACTTAGCGTCGACTGCTAACTAGGAAAAGTTTCTGCAGCTGAGGAAAAGTTTCTGCAGCTGGAAAAACCACAATCGATATATTTATGATGTGTTTAGTGATTCTGGTGCTAATTTGTTGGTTGTCATATTTTCATTATTCCTGTGAGAAGTTAGCGGATGTTATCATTGTTATTGCTAACGCAGTTTAATAGGAGAAAAAAGTTTCAGAAGTCTCAAACATAAGTGATAACGATCAGGTTTCGTCATTGGCTCCTAAAAACAAAACCTCTTTTCTCACTAACTTTTTCATTTCCCTGTGATGTTTAAGTCTTATTAATGATAAATCCAGTGTAGAAGAAGTGGAGACGTTGAGGACTCAAAGTCCCAGAATGCAAAGCAGCTACGCAACACTGAGGTATGACAGAGTCTCTGCTCGGCTAGTTCCACAAGATGGCGTTGATTAGCGTGAAAGTTGAAGTTTTGGAAGCTGATGTGTTTGAGCAGAGTGTACAGATGAGCAGGTGAGAGAGCTGGACAGACTAAAGCGCTAAAGCGCCGCCGCATCGCTCTCTTTAGGTAGACTGCATCACAATCAGTGGCATTGTGGGTATTGTAGGAAACGGTTAACCAAATGAAGATATAGCAACATGAAAGAAGTTTAAACTAAACACTCAGAATTTCATTAGAAAGAAATCTTTGATGCTGTTGAAGAGCACATTTTAAGATAATAAGAGTTGGGTTTAAACTGTCTCACTGCACTAAACAGACAGAGAGAGAGAGAGAGAGAGAGAGAGAGAGAGAGAGAGAGATGAAGAGAGGATAATAAATAAATGAAATAAGTAAACAGTAAAGTCTGGAAGCCTCTCAGTGTCCCTCAGAGACAACACGCTAATAAACAAGTAAACACACACAGAAGGCCCGCGGTGTGGAGTGTGTACACACACCCGTATCACACACGCCGAGGTCACATGACCTCACAACGAGGGGTTTCCCCGGGGCACCGCCCCAGCCGAGCCCATCTCCTCTCGTTTATTCATCCTTCTCTCTGATATCCCTCGCTCCGGTCCCCCTGTCCTCCGTGTCCGCTCCGATGATCACTCCGCTCCACTGAAGTGATTTAGGCACCGGCCCAGAGCAACTACACAACTACACAACATCACAACTACACAACATCACAACTACACACTCTCCCTCATCCTGGAATCACTCTGCTCATCTGCTAAAGTGCACAAGGGCACGGCACAGAAAGAAAGAAAGAAAGAAAGAAAGAAACAAACAAACAAACAAACAAAGAAGGAAGGAAGGAAGGAAGGAGGGATGAAAGAAAGAAAGAAAGAAAGAAAGAAAGAAAGAAAGAAAGAAAGAAAGATAGAGGTATGAAAGAAAATAAACATGGAAAGAAAGAAAGAAAGAAAGAAAGAAAGAGAGAGAGAGACAGAAGGAGAGAAAGAAAAAGATGGAGGGATGAAAGAAAATAAACATGGAAAGAAAGAAATAAAGAAAGAAATAAATAAAGAAAGAAGGAATGAAGGAAGGAAGGAGGGATGTAAGAAAAACATTTAGAGAAAGAAAGAAAGAAAGATAGAGGGATGAAAGAAAATAAACATGGAAAGAAACAAAGAAAGAAAGAAAGAAAGAAGGAGAGAAAGAAAGAAAGATGGAGGGATAAAAGAAAATAAACATGGAAAGAAAGTAAGAAAGAGCAAAAAAAAGTGATAATATGTATACAGTTCCTGATTGTGAGTTGAAGCGAAGCTGCTGATTGGTTCGAGGGTGGTAACGCCCACTATGACATCACAGACTGGCAGTTGGATTTGAATTTCATTAAAATTAATTAAAATTTCTGTTAAATTCTGATAAATTCCTGTTTGTTCACAGATTCTTTCAGGGCAGACAACAAACAGACAGCAAACAGACAGCAAACAGACAACAAACAGACAACAAACAGACAGCAAACAGACAACAAACAGACAACAAACAGACAGCAAACAGACAACAAACAGACAACAAACAGACAGCAAACAGACAACAAACAGACAACAAACAGACAACAAACAGACAGCAAACAGACAGCAAACAGCATGACTAGTATATAAAACACCTGAAGTGAAACACTGGACATCTCCATCTTGCACTGAGTGAACTCATGTAGGACTCATGTAACTCACTGACTCAAATGATTCACTGAACGAATCTCCATCATGACTGAACGACTCAGAGGAGAAAAACCCACAAATGCAACTGTGACTTTTTACTGATGTATAAAAGAGAGATAAACGTGTAACACACACACACACACACACACACACACACACACACACACACACACACACACACACACCTGTGTACAGTCTCTGCTTGAATCACTGAGTCAGCCTCGTGTCCGGTGAACGCAGTAGAGAAAAAAACGGTGTGTTTGTAACAGTGCAGATCTTCAGCAGCAACTGAACAACAGGAATGACTCAGTCACTGATACTGATTCATTCATCTCCAAACGAATCATGTCAACAATCTATCAGCATCCAGCTGGAGTGTTTAACACTTTAACCTGAGACATCCTTCTTCACTCAATACTCGGTTCCAGCACACACACACACACACACACACACACACCATGAGCGTAACTAATAAACACAGCAGTTATGTAAGAAATTAAAAACTTTAATCACTGCCCCTTTCATTTCTTCTGCGCTACGACAGTCTTGGAGCTGTATCTGTGAAGGATTAAAGGCGTAGTTCAGACATGTACGGAGTCACAAATTTGCTTCTTTAGCTTTGCGCTGGAGCTTTGCACAAGGCTAATGTAGCTAACAAGTAGCCAGCACTAGCATCAGACTCAGGTAGGGGGCGTGGCCTAAATCTTGCAGGTGGAGATGTTAGGGTAGAAGTGATTAGTTGCATTAACCTTGTAGTGGAAAGTTCCTGATATTCAGAATCGGGTTACGCAGCTGCTTATTTTAATTCAGAGAATTAAAATCACCTACGTGTAGTTCACACCTCCGTGGTCATCAGATTTTTCTTCAGTAGAAGCTTCTGAGACGGGGTTTTTAATAGTGTCTAGACCACCGCCTTTCAACACAAACACTCACCTTTAAACCTGACATTTTAATGAATCCGCAAGATGCTAAACCGAGGTAATAAAAATCATAATGTGTGTGTGGGATGTAGGAGACACACAACATTTTATCACACTTTGGTCTTCCCCCAGGAGGAGCTTCTTCCCCTGGGCCATCAGATTCCTCAGCATGGACATGTCCACCATATAAATCCCTCAGACTCCATAAAGATCTTTCCATCATACAGGTCCCTCTGACTCCATGAAGATCTGTCCATCATACAGATCTCTCAGACTCCATAAAGATCTGTCCATCATACAGATCCCTCAGACTCCATAAAGATCTGTCCATCATACAGATCCCTCAAACTCCATAAAGATCTGTCCATCATACAGGTCCCTCAGACTCCATGAAGACTCCACATACTGCACTTTTTATTGTTACTACACGTAACATCCTTGCATATTTTGTACACGCCTTTTTGCACATTCCTGTACTTTTATATTTCATATTATCATAAATAATATCACATATTATTTCTTATTCATTTCTGATTTCTTTACTCACAGTCTAAAGAGGAGTAGGCCAGGTTCTCATTTCACTGCAAGTTAATGACAAATCAAAACCTCGAATCTTGAATATCCTGTAAAGAAAACATGCCCACGGTTTGAAGGACAAGCTGACCTAGCTCTCATCTGCTATGCTTACAGAGAAACTTTATGGTCATTCATCATTTTATCAATAAAAAATTCACAACTCGAGATCAGTAACTTCTGAATAGCGCTTAAGTCTATAGTTACGTCTGGAACCTGAATACTGATCGTTTACTGCACTCTGAAAAGGGCCTGGAGTGCACACAGAGGGCTCTAGGAGACAGCTGTCGTCATGGACACTGAAACAAACAGTCAGAGACAAACCCAGACGTTTTGATGATATCAGTATTACTGTTCCAATAAATCTCATAAATCCTTTCTCCTGACGCAGAGCAGAGACACATGGCTGAAAACTCAGTGTTGGTGAGTTACAGGGTGGAGCACGCCCCCAACCCTGTCGCGAGAAGAATGTGACGTTTCTGAGCGTAGCAAAGTCACTCAGAGATTCATTTTCACCTTCATATTTAACATAAAACGCAGTCTTTATCCAGCGCTATAATCGATTTATAATGCTTTTACTCATCTTCTAGCAGCGCGGCTCTCAAAGTCAAGGGTCCACCGTTATATCTACAGTAATTACATACAACGTCAACTGGACTCGAATGAAAAATTTAATAAAAATGGGTTCTATAGGTGGAAAGTTCAGAATAAAAAAAACTCCAGTAAATATCCAAAATATTGCACACATTTAAATAATTTAGCTAATTTTTAAAATAGTTTGCAAATCTGTGTCAGTGAATATTTATATTTTACTGTTAAAAAGGGATGCCTGGCAGGAAGAACGTTAAGAACCACTGATCCAGCCACTGCGTGAGATCAACTGCACAAGGAGGATAGGTCTTATCCAAGTTTCCACGTTTAGCTTTTGTTTGTTTGCTCACAGGACCATTTTTTTCACCACAGTGTGAGTTAAATGCACATTCCGACACTGAAAATAATCAGACAAGGAGGCTTTAAAAAGATATTCACTCAATTCATTTAGAGAGAAATGTAATTCAGATTGGCCCCATTTCGGTTTTGGGGTGTAGGCTACACAAATATTGTTTATTTATTAACGGACTATTAAACTGCACGGAAACGTAGCTAATGCTCCGAGCTTTGGGAGCTGATGTTTTATCAGACGTCTGTGTAGATCTAGAAAGACGACATTAAAAACTGCTTGTGTGCGCAAATCAAACTCAGAGCCACGTCCTCTCCGTAAGGGTCTTCTCTGAGGACAATAATAGCCGAGCTGAGAGAACGCAGAACCGGATTAACGCTCCACAGACTCACCCTGTGCTAATACAGGAGGCCATAAAACGCCATCCCCATAATCCAGAGTGTTGAGATGAGCCAGGACATAAAACACTGCTGTATTGGGGGATTAAATCATGCCGGAGGAGCGCTGTGTCCCGACCTGTTGCTGGGAGACAGAGGGACGAGTGCAAAAAAAGAGAACAGCGAGTGTTCCTGAGTGCCCTGTGAGGATCTCACAGTGTAAACACACTCCCCTGCCTCATGTCTAAATATTATGACACACCATGTGACGGAACGTCCATACACACCAGCGGATCTGCACCGAGCGAGCTCTCCTGTCGTTACCAAGAGTACCGGATTCCTGACAGCGTTCCTTCTCTGTCATTTCTTATTCAGAAAAGTTAAAAATGTACAAAATGATGCTGCAATTTGATTCAAACTCAGTGTTTACGTAAACATTCAGCGTCAGTGACTCACTTCTGTTTTTTTCACTGAATCAGATGTTTCCTTGCAGGCCACCATGTTAGATGTGTTAGCATTCTACGTCTGAGGGAATTCCAGTTCAGGTTCCAGATGGTTCTGCTTTCATCTTCCACAATAAGACATCAGTACTCGACAACATCAAGGACTTTAAAGTTCGTTAACTGAAATGAAGTACAAAATGAAAGCACATGAGCTCTGAAGGTTCTGGGCTTACAGAATTTATAATGCTAAGATTCTAGGTTGTTTGGGGTTCTACAACTTTTAACTACTGATGTTCTTGTTGAAAAGAAAAATGAGAATCAGAAACATTAGGTTTTAATATTTAATATTTTAATATTTTCGTATTTATCTCCTAAACTTTGGAATAGCCTTCCTGACAGTGTTCGGAGCTCAGACACAGTCTCCCAGTTCAAGCGTAGATTAAAGACATATATCTTTAGCCAGGCATACACTTAATACATACAT